>JAQFVV010000275.1:813501-1301772 GCA_028023455.1 Epiperipatus broadwayi
AAACATTTGAAGACACTTGGACATTATATACTATGCCAAACTAACAACAAGGCAAAGGGGGGGGGGTAACAATCAGATAACAAATATGTGAAAGATCTAATGTTCACACCATATTGGGCAACATAGACTCATCAGAACCCAAACGGAAATAACAAGATAGTTAGAACAACAAGGTAAACCCCAATTGTATGATTACACATCACTGTATACATTAGAAATCATAAATTATTATTGAAACTAAAAAAGGATCAATAAAGTTTATTATTGTTGAAACTTAATAATAATAATAATAATAATAATAATAATAATAATAATAATAATAATAATAATAATAATAATAATAATAATAATAATAACAACAGCAACAACTAAAGCCATGTACCATTAATAAATAAACAAAATAATAAATCCAAACAACAATAACTATAACCAATAACCATAAATAATAATAGCACTAAATATATAAAATCAAATCAAATAGATTTTTTTTAAAAATCAAAAATGACTTTTAAAATAAAGGTGGATTTGTCGATCTTTTACAATATTTTATATAGTACAAGTTTTATGCCATGTTTCTGTAAGTAAATAGATTTTTTTTTAAAAAAATAATTAAATAAATTTCTGGTTAGGATTGGTAAGATCAAGAAATAAAATTACATTTGATTATATTTTATACTTTATATTAGATATTTTCTTAAAATAATATATTTAAATAATTATGGCAAATTATTTTAAATATTTGGTAAAACATAAATCTAGTAAATTATCTCATTTTAAATAAAATGATAAAAACCTACAAATAATTTTATATTAATAGGTAAGGCAAATTATGAATAAATAATTAGTAAGTTTGAAAATCATAATTGTATAAAAAATAATTGGAGAGAATTACTTTTTGATGGCAGAATAAAATGCGTTTTCGGAAGAATTTATAAGAGATAGAAAAAACTAAATTATTTTAGTGTTTTTTAGTTAAAAGAATTGATTTCAGTTAATACTAAAGTTTCCAGTTAATATCAAGCTAGAGTAAGATGACAGGTAAGCTAGATCATCCTTTTCTCTGAATACTAAAGAAATTAAAAGGTTTGTATTAATTTCCTATATCTCATTGCATTACTATCCTATCATCATATTTTTGCTAAGAAATTATCTATCTTCATTTAAAAAGAGATTTTTGAAGTTTTATTGGCCAAGTCCAGGGTCTAGAAATAATTTGTGCTGGGAAACTATTGAAATCATAGCAGTAAATATAAAAATTAAATGTTCAGAAAATCCACAGGATTTGTAAAAATAAATACCCCATGGGGTTTGTGGAAAAAAAACCCCACTTCCAATTTATTTAGATATACACAACAATATGCATAGTTATATAAATCCATTTAATTTGCCACTATAATATTTAAATAAAATATTTAACTTATATCTATATTAAATTTTTTATATTTTTATATACTTTTCTATGTTATATATATATATATATATATTTTTATATATTTTTATATATGTTTATATATATATATATATATATATATATATATATATATGTGTGTGTGTGTAGATGAAATCATTAATAAGCTTCAAAAGAAAGTTAATTTGTTGAGTGATGCTTTTAAGAACTTTTTAATTTTAGTCTAGAATATATGTAAATGAAAGAATTCTATATATGTATTCAAATAGAATCACTTTATTTTATTTTACTTTTAATTATTTAAATAAAAGAAAAGTGCAAAGATAAAAATAATAAGAACGTTATAAACCAAACAAGCCATATAAATCTTGATGATGCTTAAAACTGAAACAAAAATTACTTATTTCTTTTAACTTATAAGTGATTTTCTCTTACCTTTATACAAATAATTATATGTTATAAAATATTAGTCTATTATTATGCAAGGTTATTAATTATTTATTTAATTCTCTATTTCATTTACTAGTTTAGTATTAGTAAGTAATTTTAATCAAAAGCGATTTAAAACAACATTCCAGCACATGTATATAGTGTAATTAATTCTCTTCTGACTAAAACGAATTATTTATTATAAATTATTAATCAGTATGGTATATTATTTTAACTTGAGTCTTTTTTATACTTAATCCACATAATTACTATCTGTTTGTGATTCTGATATAAAATTTCATGTCATAATTTCATAGAATTTTTAAAACTGAACAAGTGTCTGCATTATGTCTTCATTAGTATCTATCTAGATATGTTTTTATTTTATAAAAATCAAATTAGTTAGAATTTGCTTTCACAGTCTAAGTTGTATGCCAATTTCCAGAAGTTTAACGGTATGTCATATTAGTTATAGTCTAAAGTTTAAAAATAAAAAAAATTCTATCATTCATTTTTCTCAGTCTATGATTATTTACGATTTTTATGTAATTTTTATACTACTTCATATTAAATAAAACTTACAATAATAAAATTATTTTTATTAAAATACCTGATTGTAATTTAAAAAAAAAAATCCTTCAACTGAACTCAATTACTTGGTTAAAAAATTTTATGCTGTGGTTCTTTTTGTTAGTATTATCACATATCTTTCATACAAGTGTTTTATGATAAAATTTCAACTAATTTTGTATGCCATTATATTTAACTAATTTGTATGAAACAGAAAGCATTCTATTGATCCATATTTTTATAAAACATGTTTCCAAATGATCTTGGTTTTGAAGAATGGTGTTGGAAAATGTTGGATAATGAAGAAGATGATGATGGTGATGTTTTTGAGATTGCAAAATAACAATATGGAAATGGAGAGTAAACACAATACTGATACTGAAATATCTGAATCTGATATTGCAGAGAATGTTAATGCTATGAATTTGACAATAATAATCTATGCAACAAGAATATTCTGTTTTGATAATGAAATCATATGTTCCAAAGATCCTCCATCAGTAAACAAAAAAATAAGACAACAAAATATAATCAAAACTTTATCATGTTTGATAAATAATGTAAAAGCCTTTTAGGTAATAGCCCAAATTAAGTATGAAATTTATTATTTACTAATAACATTCTGAATGAAATAAAATGTAAACAAATAAAAAAAATAGAGTAAGCAAGATGAAAATATAACATTCAAAATCATCATCTTTTTTTTATATGTCAAAGCGTCGGCCAGGAAGCGAACCCCAGGACAACTGCTTATAAGGTGGCTGTGCTAACCATTCATCCACCAATGCTTGACTATCATCTTCATCTTTGTGATATGGATTTATTAGAACAGAAAATATTTTTGGTACTACTAATTTACATAGAAATATTCAAAACAGGCAGTGAAAATTTTGATTTGCTCTATGCAATTAAGAGAATTATATGAAAATTTTTTTAACAACTATTATTAAAAGAAGATTTGAACTTTAAATTCATTGTTTTAATTGTGTTAATCCTGATGATTAAAAACTGATTAAAAGTGATGTGGCAGTTGCTATCAATAATTATTTATTTATCAAGAATTTGTAAAAATTATATCATTGTAACACAAGCTTGCACTGATGAAATGTTTTTGACATTTAGAAGGGAGGGGTCAAAAAAACTTAGGAAATACAAAATAAAACTAATTTGCCTTACTGATGTTTTAAAAGTTATCTGCAATATAAATATTTAAGAAGAAGTGCTGACAATAAATCAACTGAAAAAGAAAAATACTTCAGCCTCCCATTACAGTCTGTTTTAGATGGTGAAACCAATATAAAATTCTAACAGGTATGTTGCAGAAAATAAGTGGTTTCCATAGTACTTTTCCAATATATTTAGCTCCTCATTTCTCATATGAGCTTGCTTATTGAAATTCATAAAGATTTGCACACATATCTGATAATAATCCTTTAAAATGTTCTGGCCACTCAGAATAAAGCATTGAATATAAAATAATACAAATACTTTCAAATAAATATACTTAAATAAATTTTCTATGAAGAGAAATAAATATAAAGCATTTTTTCAATTACTTCATGAACTATTTACACATGTATTTAAACATCATTACAATTAAAATAATTATTGATAGCAGTTTAATCCTAATTTAGTAATCTCTTAATTTCTATATTATATTGCATTAATAATATTTTTATTAAAATGTAAATAAATTAAAGTGTGGATCCAAAAAAAATTTTATTCACACACATTATCATCATTACAATTAAAATAATATTTGATAGCAATTTAACCAATAATTTAGTCATCTCTTTATTGCTATATTGTATTGAATTTACAATACAAATATTTTATCAAAAAATATATAAATTAAAGTGTGAATCAAAAAAAAAAAATCATACAATTCAAAGGAAGTTATAAAACATTTATTTTAAATTTAAGATAACTTATATGCACCTATCTTAAAGATTGGATTGGCTAATAGTTATAATTCTCCTCCTTATAATAATAATAATAATAATAATAATAATAATAATAATAATAATAATAATAATAATAATAATAATAATAATAATAATAATAATAATAATAATAATAATAATAATAATAATAATAATAATAATAATAATAATAATAATAATAATAATAATAATAATAATAATAATAATAATAATAATAATAATAATAATAATAATAATAATAATAATAATAATAATAATAATAATAATAATAATAATAATAATAATAATAATAATAATAATAATAATAATAATAATAATAATAATAATAATAATAATAATAATAATAATAATAATAATAATAATAATAATAATAATAATAATAATAATAATAATAATAATAATAATAATAATAATAATAATAATAATAATAATAATTTAATTAATTTATTAAACATATAATCTCCTTGTGATAAATAAATCACGCATGGAGCTTAACAAAAATACATGTGCAATAAAATAAAAAACATTAATATACAATAAAATAATTAAATAGAAATAAAAAGTTTTTGATTATCATCAATTACAATCCAGTTCATAATTAATTTTCTCAAAGTTTTCCTTGATAAGTCATTAACATTAAATCCAATGTTTCTTATAAAAATATTATAAAATCTTGGACCAAGATAACATTTCTGATATCTGCAATGAGTTTTAAAGTACACTGGTTCAAATAATAAATCAAAATCACTTGATCTACTCACCATTATTGATGAAGAATTATATTTATTCATTTTTTTGTATTTAATATAATAACACAAAATATTCACTAAAAATAATTGATGAATAGTTAAAACTCCAGCACACTTAAATAATTCAAGTCTTGGCAAATCCAAAGGTTTAAACAAAATAATTCTTAATGTAAAATTTTGTAGTGTTTGCAATGACTTCAAAAAATATGCTGCAGTGCCACCCCATAATGTTATACCATAAGAAAGTCTGCTTAAGAAAATTTGTTTATATATACTTAATAGGACAGATTTATTCAAACAATCTCTTAATCTATAAAAAAGAAAATTACATTTTCTTAATTTTACTTGAAGCCAAAGAATATGTTTATCCCAATGTAAATACTCATCCAAAACCAAGCCAAGGTAAGAAATTGTTGAAGTCCTGGTAATTTTCTGACAAGACGTTTTATTAACATAAGGCAATTGAATTAACAAGTCTTTTGCTGGAATATTTTTAAGAGAATACATTATGTAATTACATTTATTAATATTTAGCAGTAATCTATTATTGTTCATCCATTGTGTAATTTTAAATAAATCTTCATTCACAAGTTTCTCAAGTAAACTATATGAAACTGCTGAAGTAACCAAAGCAGTATCATCTGCAAAACAAAAAATGTTAGAATGAAGAGAAAGATCAAGCAGATCATTAATATAAACAGTAAATAACAATGGTCCCAGGACTGAACCTTGAGGAACTCCATATCTAATCATTTCAGAATCACTCAAAAAATTATTAATTTTCACAAATTGGCTTCTATTACTTAAATAAGATTTAAACCATTCAAGCATAGCACTCCTTATGCCACAATGGTGTAACTTAATTATTAATATATCATGTGGAACACAGTCAAATGCTTTCTGCAAATCTAAATAAATGCCTATAGTTTTGTAACCTTTTTCTAAAGATTCAGTGATGACTGAAACATGTTCAGATAAAGCCAGTTCTGTAGATCTTCCTGGAAAAAACCCAAATTGATTGTTTGAAAATAAATTATATTTTTGAAAAAACAAAACAATTCTGTTTTTTACACACATTTCCAAAATTTGAGACAATGTTGATAAAATAGAAATTGGCCTGTAGTTTTCCAAACATTCCCTATCTCCACTCTTAAAAATAGGTGTAACAACAGCAGATTTTAAACAATCTGGAAATATACCTGAATCAATAGAAGAATTAAATAAAAAAGATAAAATTGGTAAAAGAATGGAAACATTTTCAATTAATATTTTTACAGAAATACAATCCAAACCAATACATTTTTTATGTCTCATTTTATAAAGAGAATCTAAAATTTCACAATCTTCAATCTCTTTAAAAACAAAAGAATTCAGGATAGATTTCTTATATTGAAAAACATGAGAACTGCAATTATTGTCAAAACTATTCATTAACAATTCCACACTGTGTACAAAATATTGATTGAAATGATCAGCTATTAGTTTTGAATTATTTAAAACATCAATAGATATTTCATTAATCTTTAGTCTAGAAATTTGTGAAAATCCTTCTTTAAAAATAAATTTTTTTAACAACAGTCCAAAAGTTGCTTAATTTAGTTGATTTTAAAGAATCAATTTGAGTAGAATAGAAAATCAATATAAATATAAATGTATACATAATAAAGTAAAATAATAATAATAATAATAATAATAATCTTTCCCTCCTAATTTAATTTAATAATAATAATAATAATAATAATAATAATAATAATAATAATAATAATCTTTCCCTCCTAATTTAATTTTTTTTTGTACATCACAGATACAAACTTAAACTTGATTTACTCACTAGCAATGTAAATATATATATACGAAATGTCTTATGGCAAATGTAACCCTATGGTCATCAATAAAGTTATTTTCTTTGAAACATAATAATAATAATAATAATAATAATAATAATAATAATAATAATAATAATAATAATAATAATAATAATAATAATAATTTTATTTTATTTATTTATTTATTCATTATGAAGCAAACAATAAATGTATAATACAATGAGATAAATTCCATACAAGAAACATCTTGTGTGAGGTATTTAAACATAACAAATAAAAACACTAATAAAATACAAAAAAAAGTATAAATATAACATAAAATATTAAAATCACACACATATTGCATTTGGCAATTCAATCACAGTAATAAATAATTACAACAATAACATATAATAATAATACATAATAATAATAATAATAATAATAATAATAATAATAATAATAATAATAATAATAATAATAATAATAATAATAATAATAATAATAATAATAATAATAATAATAATAATAATAATAATTTAATTAATTTAATTTATTAAACATATAATCTCCTTGTGATAAATAAATCACGCATGGAGCTTAACAAAAATACATGTGCAATAAAATAAAAAACATTAATATACAATAAAATAATTAAATAGAAATAAAAAGTTTTTGATTATCATCAATTACAATCCAGTTCATAATTAATTTTCTCAAAGTTTTCCTTGATAAGTCATTAACATTAAATCCAATGTTTCTTATAAAAATATTATAAAATCTTGGACCAAGATAACATTTCTGATATCTGCAATGAGTTTTAAAGTACACTGGTTCAAATAATAAATCAAAATCACTTGATCTAGTCACCATTATTGATGAAGAATTATATTTATTCATTTTTTTGTATTTAATATAATAACACAAAATATTCACTAAAAATAATTGATGAATAGTTAAAACTCCAGCACACTTAAATAATTCAAGTCTTGGCAAATCCAAAGGTTTAAACAAAATAATTCTTAATGTAAAATTTTGTAGTGTTTGCAATGACTTCAAAAAATATGCTGCAGTGCCACCCCATAATGTTATACCATAAGAAAGTCTGCTTAAGAAAATTTGTTTATATATACTTAATAGGACATATTTATTCAAACAATCTCTTAATCTATAAAAAAGAAAATTACATTTTCTTAATTTTACTTGAAGCCAAAGAATATGTTTATCCCAATGTAAATACTCATCCAAAACCAAGCCAAGGTAAGAAATTGTTGAAGTCCTGGTAATTTTCTGACAAGACATTTTATTAACATAAGGCAATTGAATTAACAAGTCTTTTGCTGGAATATTTTTAAGAGAATACATTATGTAATTACATTTATTAATATTTAGCAGTAATCTATTATTGTTCATCCATTGTGTAATTTTAAATAAATCTTCATTCACAAGTTTCTCAAGTAAACTATATGAAACTGCTGAAGTAACCAAAGCAGTATCATCTGCAAAACAAAAAATGTTAGAATGAAGAGAAAGATCAAGCAGATCATTAATATAAACAGTAAATAACAATGGTCCCAGGACTGAACCTTGAGGAACTCCATATCTAATCATTTCAGAATCACTCAAAAAATTATTAATTTTCACAAATTGGCTTCTATTACTTAAATAAGATTTAAACCATTCAAGCATAGCACTCCTTATGCCGCAATGGTGTAACTTAATTATTAATATATCATGTGGAACACAGTCAAATGCTTTCCGCAAATCTAAATAAATGCCTATAGTTTTGTAACCTTTTTCTAAAGATTCAGTGATGACTGAAACATGTTCAGATAAAGCCAGTTCTGTAGATCTTCCTGGAAAAAACCCAAATTGATTGTTTGAAAATAAATTATATTTTTGAAAAAACAAAACAATTCTGTTTTTTACACACATTTCCAAAATTTGAGACAATGTTGATAAAATAGAAATTGGCCTGTAGTTTTCCAAACATTCCCTATCTCCACTCTTAAAAATAGGTGTAACAACAGCAGATTTTAAACAATCTGGAAATATACCTGAATCAATAGAAGAATTAAATAAAAAAGATAAAATTGGTAAAAGAATGGAAACATTTTCAATTAATATTTTTACAGAAATACAATCCAAACCAATACATTTTTTATGTCTCATTTTATAAAGAGAATCTAAAATTTCACAATCTTCAATCTCTTTAAAAACAAAAGAATTCAGGATAGATTTCTTATATTGAAAAACATGAGAACTGCAACTATTGTCAAAACTATTCATTAACAATTCCACACTGTGTACAAAATATTGATTGAAATGATCAGCTATTAGTTTTGAATTATTTAAAACATCAATAGATATTTCATTAATCTTTAGTCTAGAAATTTGTGAAAATCCTTCTTTAAAAATAAATTTTTTTAACAACAGTCCAAAAGTTGCTTAATTTAGTTGATTTTAAAGAATCAATTTGAGTAGAATAGAAAATCAATATAAATATAAATGTATACATAATAAAGTAAAATAATAATAATAATAATAATAATAATAATAATAATAATAATAATAATAATAATAATCTTTCCCTCCTAATTTAATTTAATAATAATAATAATAATAATAATAATAATAATAATAATAATAATAATAATAATAATAATCTTTCCCTCCTAATTTAATTTTTTTTTGTACATCACAGATACAAACTTAAACTTGATTTACTCACTAGCAATGTAAATATATATATACGAAATGTCTTATGGCAAATGTAACCCTATGGTCATCAATAAAGTTATTTTCTTTGAAACATAATAATAATAATAATAATAATAATAATAATAATAATAATAATAATAATAATTTTATTTTATTTATTTATTTATTCATTATGAAGCAAACAATAAATGTATAATACAATGAGATAAATTCCATACAAGAAACATCTTGTGTGAGGTATTTAAACATAACAAATAAAAACACTAATAAAATACAAAAAAAAGTATAAATATAACATAAAATATTAAAATCACACACATATTGCATTTGGCAATTCAATCACAGTAGTAAATAATTACAACATAACATACAATATAAACAAAAATAAAATAAAATAAAACAAAGAATAATAATAATAATAATAATAATAATAATAATAATAATAATAATAATAATAATAATAATAATAATAATAATAATAATAATAATAATAATAATAATAATAATAATAATTCAATTCATTTATTTAAGTGCTAAACAACAGCATAAAGCCAATTACAGTTTGCACATACAATAGAAGTGAAAATAAAACATATAACATAAAATGAAAATATAAATGTATACATAATAAAGTAAAATTTCAAAATAAGACCCTCTAAATTCAAACCCTCAAAAACACCAGTAAAAACATAAATAATAAGATATTAATCTTACCAACTACAAAAACCAATGAAACTCAATCAGTTAACACATTTTTGTTTAAAAAATATTTTTTATTTATAATAACTTTTACAATGTGAATGTCTAAGTAAACATGAAATCTAGATAGTCACATGGTCTATTAATTGGCATTAGTTGCAACAATACCATGAAGGAAGAAGAAAAGTGCAATTAATCGTTTGCAGAAATAAGTCATCAATTTGGTCAAAGGAATACAAATAATCCATAATCAATTTGCTTCAATCCCCCTCCACTCATTACCTAGACAAATAAAATATTGGATACAATAAATGACAGTTTTAATAATACAATTTCATATAGGCTGTTTAAATCATTTCAAAGATTTTTTCTTCATGTACTACTGTAATATTAACAACAGACAGCAAAATTACTTTCTATCACTTTCCACATCAGTTATTAAATGAGGTGATTCAACAACATGGTATGTGTCTTTTTGTAAAGGGTATTGCAGAACATTCAAATCCTCAATAGCTGGCATAGAATTATAAGTCAGTACCCAAAAGTGCTAATTTCAAACTCAGGTTAAAACATTGGGGAACTTTGCTGTCATAACCATTGATGAGAAATAACAAAACTGCATCACTGGTCTGCCTAAAATATTTATTTTGGGTACTCTTGTGATTTTCAATAAATGATGCAGCCATTTGGAAAGTTACTCTCTTCAACAAATCTATCTTCAGGATACACTAAAACCCATAGCAACCATAACTTCAAAATCAAACTTCAGTTTCACCTAGACACTGATCTTAACAATACATCAATCCAAATAACTGATGAGAAGACTACTCTATCTTTATACATTAGGAGCTTAAACCAGTATTATATCAGCAATGACACCTTGTCACATAGTGTATACAATATCAGAATACAATACCAGATCCAGTTGAGAATTGACAAGAATAACAATGATACAATGATCAATCTGAGAATAGTGAGACTATATGTAACAATTTACAGCAACTAACATATAACACATTAATGAAGAGATCCCCCCTCATTGATCTCATGGCTGACCTGGCAGACAAAAGTCTTCAAAACCACCAAATGCAATTAGCAACTCAGCCACAGTAAGAGGTCATACTAATTTTTTGAAGCTGATTGGCATCAGTAATGACACCATAACACACAAATCCAATTAGCCACCAAACCAGTAACCATCAACAAACAAACAATGATCACAAACTTAATAATGATAATTGTATTGTCATAAAGTTATCAAACCTATCCTCCACACAAGATCATTAATCCAACAAGGCAAAAGGTCAATATATAATAATTAACAAGACATCCATATAAAATATGGAAGCAATAACATCATATCTTCCACAAATAATGCTCTCTAACACTTACTACAATTTAATTAAAATCAAAAGAAAACTAAAGACATGAAAATAAAAAATCACAGCCACAAGATATTCAAGATAAATCTGTGGCAGAAATGATTACATTCAAACTGCTATGGACACCACATTCCCCACAGACAATGTGACCAATTTCCAATAGCATTCATCAACCCCAACAGCTAAGGAATCAATAATTAATGTCACACCTCAGGATTTTTTTGCCAATAATTTACAAGTACCAAACCGTAATTTGATACAATAAGCTATTTAACCACATGGTTAGAGATTGGACTCTCAGAATTACCACATTAATCATAACTTTAATCTATGTAAAAGAATGAAGATAAAGATTACTTTATTTTGTATTAGAGGTTTTACTTTAATTTCAAAACTACACCTCCTAAACTGATGGATTGACACCATTAAACCACATGTTTGGGGCTTCTTGAAATAAGGATTTACCATGGATTCCAATTTGATCCCTAAATTTATCTCAATAAGCAGGTATTCTGTGCAAGTTTCCAGGAATACTGTGCCACCATAAGCTGATACTGGAATCTTTGTTGCTTCAGCCTACCCATACTCATCCTTCAAAATTTTACATATAGAATCATATCTATTAATTACTACATTAGATAACCATAGTATAACAATTAACATCATATTTGTCTATATTCCCACAAGTTCAAAAGTTGTATTAAGTATAATTCTTACTATTGATTTACTCACTGGGTCTCTGCCACATCCCACAATCCTCATGGGAGATTTTATCAATGACTATTCTAGATTTACCTCCAAGCAGTGCCCCTAGTTACCACCCTCTTCTGAGAGCTGAGACCTTACCAAAAATCCAGTTACATTTCATAACACATCACATGCTATGCTTATCAACATTCACTTGTATTTACCAATGTTGCACCATTTAATTGATCTAACCATCAATCCTTCTCTGGTATCTGATAACTGCACACACCACCACATTGAATCTCACCATCCATCCACCTACATATTCATGAAAAAACAAACATCATCCCATTATTTACCAATGAGTTTTTGTTTTCAGAAACATATATAATGCTCAATAAGCTAGAAACTTTGTTCATCGATTCAATCCATAAATATTTACCCAATCCTCCTCATTTTCTGACTTTGGTCAAAGACATTTGTAAACAATAATATTAAAGTCCAGAACAATGCCCATCAATATATACATAACCTTACAAAAATCTACCATCAAATATGTCAGAAATTTAAAGAATACTTGGCTACCAATAAAAGAAGAATTTAGCTGGGGCAGCAACATGTGTAGACTCAAAGATACACCACTAGGTCCTGGAATGCATTTCCAAGGTAGGGTTGCCATGTCAATTCATGTTGAAGGGGTTATTTATGCTGGGCATAACATAATTTATCCTGTTTTCCAGCACTTTCAGCCAAAACTTAAGACAATAATTTCACATTTAACTTAGAATACTTCTGACTTCCTCAGGTGCACCACCCATTTCTGATACATAAATTTGCCAAAAAATTAGCAGCTATTCACAAAGAATATCTCTCTAGAACATAAGTGATCCAACATTTGTTTTTCAAGATCTCAGTCAATTTACTATCAAATACCTCTTCAACATTGCCAATCATCTGTCACAAAAAATACATCAATTTAAAGGTGTCTATCCAATTGCCATGGTTCCTTTTACCAAGAAGACAACACCCACATCCTCTCTCTTCACCCTTTGTCCCAGTTCTATGGACCCATTAGGCATTAATGTCCTGAAGAAAGTTGTCAAGAATCTGTTTCAGCCACATATATTCTCTCTAATTTTATAATGCAATTTTCCAAAAAGGAAATATCTGCCAATCAGGCCACACTAGTCTTCAAGACAATCTTGAGTACTATTCAAAAAGGCAAAAATATGCACCAATAGCCATTCAAATTGACATCCAGACTGCTTTTCATTCAATCTAAATTAAAACTTATTTTGACATGATTGTAGGCACTGCTGCACCAACAACACTTCTAAACATAATTGCCAATTTATTGAAAAATTGGGAAATATATATTACCCTCAGTGGTAGAAATTTATCTGCCTTTATCCCCACACAAGTTTTATTTTATTTATCTTTTACATCAAACTATTGTTAATACTAACACAATGGAAAATAGCATGTATCCAAATCAATAATACCAAGAATCACAACTCATGTATTGCATACAAAAATGATATTACTATCTTCCTTGCTTCGTCAAAACAACTCCTCAAACTCCAAAAAATTCTACAAGAATATATATATATATCAAAGTATTAACTTTAATTTAATGAATATGGCCACCTGTAGTTTATATACTAGCAAACTATATTATAAAAGCTTTCAAGGAAAACCAACTGGATTCCTTGGATTACCATTTCATTTTGGAATGCATGGTATGAGACAAACCAAAAACCACTACAGATTATCACTTTCTACCCCAAAATCTGCCAATGTATTCAAAAATTTCAGATATTCAAACTTTTTATCTTGAACAAAAATCACATACTGTTTATCAGTTATCAAATTCACCATATTGTTCATTTTAAACATTTCGTCATTATGCTAGATATTACTTTGGAAGAGAAGGAGTTTTTATAATGGTTAAATGCCTTAGCCAACTACCCATACAAAATAGTCTCATGCTACACTATGCATTTATTTAGCATTCACAAAACATTTAACATCATAACACTACACTCTAATGATCCCCTATACTGCAATGTCTGCATGCTTTTAATACCCACTGATAAACTTGCATCTACATCTGGTTTTTTGAAATCTCTTATCTATATCCTACACAGAATATCCATTCATATAAATAATGATGATAATATTAAATATTTCTACTGGCAAGTCTACAGCCTGGTTTACATTCAAACACCATCAAATCCCCCTCCCATGTTTGACATCAACAATTCACAACCTCTACAGTACATCAGAAATTGGTCATGTGAACCAACCCTTTTTCAATACTGTCAGTTATATAAAAATATTGATTCATTTTGTAGCCTATGCCACAGGACTGAAGAAAGTCATGTACACAACTTTTATTCATGTAAAAACCAGTAAGGTCATCATCAGAATCTACAGACAATCATATACTTTACTATAGCACATTATTCAATCACACTGGAAGCCCATAACTCCCATTTTACATGCCAACACATTTGCACTCTATGCACACTGGTGCACTCACTATACATTCACCCTTGGACACATCATGAGAAGATATCCTCCAGATTCCTTAACATGCTAAACACCTAAGGGAATGAGATAGCAAAATTACATATCCTAATATCTATGCTGATACCTGGTCTCTCTTAAACCAGAGTATCACCCTATGAAAAACAAGTTTACATCTATGGAGCCAACTGGAAAAGTGACCATTTTATAAATAATAACAAAAATGTTTTGTTCATGGCTGATAATACTGGCTTAATACTTTTAACAGACATAAAAGAATTTTCACATGTATAAATACAACAACTTTGATATTAAGAAAAGATACCCAGGTCAACCTATCAAGTGAACAAAACTAAAAATCATATTGAAAGAAACATGAACTCTATCTTTACAATACTCCTTACTCTTAAAGGGTTGAACAACATCTATTAGAAAACTCTCACATACAGTTTTTTTGTACATATATTTTTTCAATTGATAGACTATATAAACAACTTCAACAGATTACAATTGATTCTGTTTGAACACTTATTTAGACATGGAACCTATATTAAGTGAAAAAAATTTCTAGAGAAAAATCATGACTCAACACAATTTATATGTAAATCACTGTGGGAAGTGATGCAAAATTAATCTGACATATCTTTTTTTCTTAAAAATTAATATGCCAATGTAACCTAGGTAATCAGCTGTACATATGTAAAACATGTAACCCTTTATGAATTAATAAAGTTTATTATTGAAACAACAACAACAACAACAATAATAATAATAATAATAATAATAATAATAATAATAATAATAATAATAATAATAATAATAATAATAATAATAATAATAATAATAATAATAATAATAATAATAATAATAATAATAATAATAATAATAATAATAATAATAATAATAATAATAATAATAATAATAATAATAATAATAATAATAATAATAATAATAATAATAATAATAATAATAATAATAATAATAATAATAATAATAATAATAATAATAATAATAATAATAATAATAATAATAATAATAATAATAATAATAATAATAATAATAATAATAATAATAATAATAATAATAATAATAATAATAATAATAATAATAATAATAATAATAATAATAATAATAATAATAATAATAATAATAATAATAATAATAATAATAATAATAATAATAATAATAATAATAATAATAATAATAATAATAATAATAATAATAATAATAATAATAATAATAATAATAATAATAATAATAATAATAATAATAATAATAATAATAATAATAATAATAATAATAATAAATCCTGTGCTTGGTCAATATATACAGCATAATTTCACACACAACATTTTAAAGAAAAACCTAGCTTTTTTGTGAGATTCCTCTTTTATTTGAGCAATCTAGAAATGCATCAACAAATACAAGATGAAATTAAAAATTAAATTGAAAATATAATTGATTCATTTTTAAAATCTTATCTATCATTGTACTCAAAAGTATCTCTGTTTAATCTATTAATTATGACTCAAATTATATACTATTCTCCAATAATATTATGTACTAAATCTTTCACTACTAAAATAAATTCACTGTGTAGAAAGTTGCTGTGGGAAAAAAGATAATTTCAATTTCACTAAAATGTATTTAAGCTCCTCTAATACAAATGATTTGGAACTACATTTAATAAATATTTTTGACATTCAAAAGACATTAAATCTTACTTCTGCTTGGGCTTATTTATTGCCATACATGACAGTGAATGGATACTGGAAAATTTTGTTTACATTAATTCTCAACATTTCAAAAATTCACCACCTCAAGATAAATTTGAATATGGGCATATATACCTTATAATTCACCCTCCCTTTGTGCTAAATGATAAAACACCTATTCTAGACATTAACAATAGACAAGTTCTGGTCATTAGAACCCAAATATGATTTTCTGCCCAATTAAAAATCTTGAAGCACTACCAACATTATACTTTTATAGATACAGAAGGCATTACATAAATACAGAAGACATATGCTGGTTATATTAGAGAGAGAGAGAGAGAGAGAATCAAAAACATTTTCTTTTTACCTACCCTGTATTTGATAATATTCACACATCTATACCATCATTATACAAATAAAGAAATTAAACTCTTTTACAATCATTTGTTAAAGGTAGCTATCCATATTTTCAAGCAAGTACTTTTACATTATATTCACTATAGTGTACAAGATGCTCCTTCATCTATAATAATAATCCAAGAAAACTTCCAAATAAATTCTGAAACAAAATGGAATTACTCTGTTTAAGGGATGAAAAAATTGTACCCCAAGAGATGTACATGTTCACTTGGTCCATATTGCAACAATGTTCAAAATTATAGCATGAAAAGAGATTAATAAAAAAGAAAATTAATATCTTGTCAGTGTATAAAACTAATTGTATGTGTATGTAAAAAAATATAAACTCAAATTGGTAAACCACATACAAGCATACTCTTGATTTTTGTTGTCCCTCCCCCTTTACAATTTTCAATTTGTTTGTTTTAACTTCAATTTTATCTGTATGTGGTAAATAGTTAAATGTAACCTTTTTCTTGTCATATGCAATAATAATAATAATAATAATAACAACAACAACAACAACAACAACAACAATAATAATAATAATAACAATAATAATAATAATAATAATAATAATAATAATAATAATAATTATTATTATTATTATTATTATTCAATTTATTTATTTAAGTGCTAAACCATAGCATTTACTAATTACAGTTTGTACACTAAAAAATGAAAGGGATAAACATAATACATATAACATAAATAAAAGAAAAATAAAAAAAAAAATACATATATAAATAAATAAAATAAATTTAAATTAATCAAACATGATATTTGAATTTAATTATATTACACAATTATTTATAGTATATATTGAAATGATTATTATTACTACAAATATGATTATATAAAAAGGATAGGCTGAATAAAGAAGAAAGTTTAAGAACGTTGAAATGACAAGTTTGAATATAACAGACAAAAGCAGATTGAGTATCATGTTCATAAGACCTAAGTGTAATAGGTGAAAATATATCAGATAGAATAACTAGTTTATTGATGATTTTATAAAGATATTTAAGATCCCTATATTGCTGTCTAGAAGAAAGATGAAGAATAATTTTATTTTCCAAAGAAAATATGTTTGAAAAACTTCTTCAACACTGATTGCAATAAATTACATTCTGAACTGTCTTCAGATCAATTTACCTATTCAAAACATTATTGTTTTTATTTTAAATGTAAAGCCTTATTGTTAACTATAGAAAGATGTAGTGCTTTCATATCTAAGGTTCCTCAATGACAAAACCCATAAGGTAGAAACTAATCTGGGAATATTAAATGAGTAGGCACTAGATAGGGATTTTATGCACAAACTTTCTTGCATCCATTGATTATTCTGGCTTTTACTGGGTAGCGCTACTGCAAGGAGAGTTTTACCTCTATTATAACAGCTTATGTAAGCATAGGGAATGGTGATCATGTAATGTTTAGTGGTTTAATTGTATTGTGTTTGTTCTTAATTATTTTTATGAATGTTTGTTATTTGTGGATTTATTATTTAAACAATATATTATTTTAAGTTAAATATTTTACCTGAGTTAACTCTAGGTATATGTATAAAAGTAAATGGTATTCATTGTCACAAGTAATGGATGGAACACTAGTTGAAAATACTGTCTGACTAATACTGTCATCGAGATTTTATGTAAATCAAGCACCTGGCATATATATATATGCAATTTACTTATATTTTGATTATTAAAATCAATCTTTTCAATTAAATTTTAAAAGATTATTATCATCATCATTGGTATCATCAACATTTAACATCTTTATTTGTATATCTTCTATGTTTAACTGTTTTTTCCAGAACAATATATTTAAATGTATGTGTTTTTATAAACATTTTTCTGAAATATTTTTTTACTGCAGGAAAGATAATAATGAATTGAATTATGGTTATTATTATTTGTAATTTTATATTTCTTTATATTATTGAATACAAATATAATCATAATATTTATTAAATTTAAATATTTTATTATTATGATTATTTTTTACTCAGGTACCAATGGATGTTTGGTTGAATTTAACTTATATTAAAACACCAATGGAATTCTTACAAATGATTATTCCTGATCTTCATAATTCTAGTAAGTTGTTGTTGATGTTGTTGTTATTATTATTATTATTATTATTATTATTATTATTATTATTATTATTATTATTATTATTATTATTATTATTATTATTATTATTATTATTATTATTATTATTATTATTATTATTATTATTATTATTATTATTATTATTATTATTATTATTATTATTATTATTATTATTATTATTATTATCATCATCATCATCATCATCAAATTTTGGAAATGTGTGTAAAAACAGAATTGTTTTGTTTTTTCAAAAATATAATTTATTTTCAAATAATCAATTTGGGTTTTTGCCAGGAAGATCTACAGAACTGGCTTTATCTGAACATGTTTCAGCCATCACTCTGAATCATTAGAAAAAGATTACAAAACTATAGACATTTATTTAGATTTGCGGAAAGCACTTGATTATGTTCCACATGATATATTAATAATTAAATTACACTATTGTGGCATAAGGAGTACTATGCTTGAATGATTTAAATCTTATTTAAGTAATAGAAGCCAATTTGTTAAAATTAATAGTTTTTTGAGTGATTCTGAAATAATCAGATATGGAGTTCCCTAGGATTCAATCCTGAGTCCATTGTTATTTACTGTTTATATTAACGATCTGCTTGATCTTTCTCTTCATTCTAACATTTTTGGTTACTTCAACAGTTTCATATAGTTTACTTGAGAAACTTGTAAATGAAGATTTATTTAAAATTGCACAATGGATAAACAATAATAAATTACTGCTAAATATTAATAAATGTAATTACATAATATATTCTCTTAAAACACTCCAGAAAAATACTTGTTAATTTAATTGCCTCCTTATGTGAATCAAATCTCTTATCAGAAGATTACCAGGACTTCAACAATTTCTTACCTTGGCTTGGTTTTGGATGAATATTTACATTGGGATAAGCATATTTTTTGGCTTCAAGTAAAATTGAGAAAACTTAATTTTCTTTTTTATATATTAAGAGATTGTTTGTATAAATCTGTCTTACTAAGTATATATAAATAAATTTTCTTAAACAGACTTTGTTATGGTATAACATTATGGGGTGACACTGCAGCATATTATTTGAAGTCTTTGCAAACACTACAAAATTTTACATTAAGAATTATTTTGTTTAAACCTTTGGATTTATTAAGATTTGAATTACATAAGTGTGCTGGAGTTTTAACTATTAATCAATTATTTATAGTGAATATTTTATGTTATCATATTAAACACAGGAGAATAAATAAAAATAATTAATCAATAATGGTAATTAAATCAAATGATTTTGATTTATTATTTGAACCAGTATACTTTAAAACCCATTGTAGATCTCAGAAATGTTATCTTGGTCCAAAATTTTATATTTTTATAAGGAACATTAAATTTAATGTTAATGACTTATCAAGGAAAACTTTGAGAAAATTTATTATGGACTGGATTATAATTGATGATAATGAAAAACTTTTTATTTTTATTTAATTATTTTATTATAAATTAATGTTTTTTTATTTTATTTGCACATGTATTTTTGTTAACCTCCATTCATCATTTTTTATCACAAGGAGATTATATGTTTAATAAATTAAATTAAATTATTATTATTGTTGTTGTTGTTGTTGTTATTATTATTATTATTATTATTTAAAAACATTTAATGTATGCAGGATTTAAACTCAGATTTTCATACGACCCTCAACTCTCCATGCCATCTCATATTGCTGACCCACCTGATCATACACATGTTGAAAAGATAAATAATCACCAATATACATATAATTTTCAAACACTACTAAAGATATTAATCATAAATTTGATGTCTGTTTAAGAAAGAAAACATTGTTTTGCAGATTTTGGTTAAACAACAGTCATAAAGAAATTGATCATTTTTTTTCAATAAATTTGATATATAATTTTTAATTAAAATGTTGTTTTTCGAATTTTAGTGAAGCAATAGTCATGCATCTACTGGATTTTTCATACACTTTACTAGATGATGAGTATCAAAAATTAATATGTGAAGTATGTATCAGAAGGGAAAAATAAAACCAAAAAAGATAATCAATTTTTTTGACCAAAGCAAGATAAAAATAATAATTTTCTATGTATTTTAATCAAAACAATCTACATTGAAGAGGTGGCACTTAAAGTGATAAATGGATTTTTCTTGTTAATAAAGGACCTAGCAAAAGGTAATAAGATTAGATGCAGATTTTTTGCAAACAAATAAAGTTAAAACAATCACTTTGTGCATGTGTGTTTTATAAAAAATAATTCTGCAGACAATGTGAAAAGAGTTTAGACAATTTTAATAAACAATAGTTCTAAAAAGACCAATTCTATAAGCAAACAAAGTTTAACTTGTTCTGAAAGTGGAAAAATTAAACACTGTCTTTCAATGTAATAAGATGTCAACATTCTACCATGATTTTTTTTTTTCAAAAAGTATTTTTTTTTATGCTTATTTGTTTAATTATTTTGTCCAGTGAATTCATATCTTTATTTCTTGTTTTTGGAATCTTTTTTTTTTTAAATTAATTTGTACAAGTAATAAAATCACATTTGCACAATTTATTCCTAGTTTATTTTCTATTTATCATTTAGTATTTTCAGTAGTTGTTTATGGCTCCGAAATGTCAATAAATGTCTTTTAGTGCCTAAAATAAAATATTAAAGAGGAATCTCTTGATGTGATAATTAGGACATCCACCTGCATACTAATAATGTAAAACTTGATTCTGGGATAAATAAGATATTAAAATGTTTTCAGATAGAAAGTAGATTTTTTTAGGTTGCTACCTCATGATTATTCTAGCTCATTTACTGCTTAGCATTGTTGTTTTCAATATAATTATTGGTTAATAATTGAGGAAATAACTATTTTTGACTACATTATAAAACAAGAGAAATAAATTTTCACCTTTAATAGTTGTTTAGCTTGACAAGAAATGGTGTCTTATTCACTATTGCTTTGGAAAAATTAAGATTGTTTGAAAAGATCTGTGCTTGCTGTAGACTAATTAAAGTTTTTTTATCTTATGACAATATTAAATAATTGAGTATTTATTTAATTTTTCTTTTATTTAAAATGGTTACTTTATTTATATATATTGGATGTCTATATATTTATATGTGTGTGTATAATTAAAAATGCTTTACAAAAACATCTTTTTTGCATTTAAAAAAATACCTAACTTAGTGTAATGAGCATTTATTTATCCATTAAATTTAGTAATGCAAAATTAATAATTTATATTAAAATGTATACATAAGAACACATTCATTTTATGATACAAACCTATATACCATAATTTATTTTGTTGTTTTTCACTAAGTGAATTATAAAATCTTATTAAAAAGAAATATATATTTTGTTCTGGTGCTAAACAGGGAAAGTCAAATAAAAACAATAACATAAATAGATTAGAAATGTTTTTGTAATATTTAATTATCACTATTTTTTCCCATGTAAATTAATGTGAATAAAAGTTTTTGAGGATGTCCACAAATTATAAATTTGGAAAAAAACCCTGATAAATTTGAAAGGATTGTTAAAGTTAGGAAATACCGCATTGAAAAGTTGATTACAACTTAATATACAATCTTGGAAAATCTTAATAATTTATCATCTTTTGTAATTATAACTTTTTATTAGACTCGAAATTATTATATAGCCCAGGTAAAGATTTTAAATTCACTTAAAAATCAATATATTTATTAATATAAACTCCGATCATGTACATATATTTGTAGATTTGATGATTTTGGAATCAACTATCAAAACTAGTTCAGTGGATATCCATTTTGTTGATCATTTGACTTTTCTTTCTCATCTTTATCCATTTATATGAAGAAAGGAATAGTAAATTTGAAAATATATGCATAGAAATTTTATATATTTTAGTTTAACTTGAAATTATTATTAAAAATATTGCAAAATAAAGTATAATTTTTTTTTATATAACAATCTTTATTTTAAAAAAAGATCTTCTTGGATTCTTCTAGTTAAATTGATGTTTTAATGATCACTTGAAAGGAATTGCACTCAAAATGAGATCGTTGGAATAAAAATCTAGAGCTAAGATAAAAATGAGTGCTTCAAACAAATATGTGAGGATGTAGTTTTGATTTTATAAGTTAATATCTAAATTATTTTTGTTTTATAGGATAAATATAAATACAATTTTATTTATTTTATCTGTTTTGAGTACAAATCAATTTTAATATATATATACAGCTCTCATTATTAAGTATAATATTATTTTTTGTGCATGTTTAGCAGTTTTATTTATTCAAGTTTTATATATCTACTAGTCACAATATTACTTAAGATAGATAGAAATTTTATTTTAATTTTTGCCATTCTAAACCATAACAGTTTTAACAAGTTTTTTGAGTTATAGCATTATGTTACATGTGCCTTACTGAATCAAAACCTTCTTAATTGTATTAGAAACATTAATTATTTCTATTCATAAGTATAAAAAGATTATTTGTCTGTCATTCTTAAATAAAATATTTTACTTGAATTGCCTCCCCTATATACAATAATTATAAACATTTTTTATTATTTTCACATATGTATTTTATTGATTATTAACATTGATTTAATTTTAAAAAAAGTGTTAATTCTATTACCAAAAATATTTTGATTATACAATATATCTTTTATTATACTTAATCATTATTTATGTATAAAAATTATTTATATCAAGTAATAATATATTTTATTGGCATATTCATATATAATACTATCAAATATGTAAAGGAATATTTGCAAGATGAGTCTAGATATTCTTAGCTATCAGATAAAATTAGAAAAAAGGATTACTAAAATTTTTACCACCTAAAATTTGGTGGAATGTTAATTAATGTCTTTCCTTTTTCTGTTTTTTTAAAAAAATGATTAGAGATGGTTTTTTTTCTACAATGGATTATTTAAATGATTTTTTTATCTTTATTTACAACATATTTTGGAATATAATGTACTTATGTAATAAAGTGATGACATTTATGAATGTTTTATTGACTAAATGATTACAATAATAAGATATCATTTCTAATATATTTAATTAATCTCCAAATTAACTTATGTTTATATGTTATATTATAATTATTGTAATCTATATGAGATAGCTATAGATTATACTTTTTTGATGAAAAAAGACCATTTCTCCAGAAGAATATTACACACATATCATGATTTTTTTTACAAAGTATAAAACATGTATTGGTAATTTGGGAGGTAGTAGCAGATAAATAATAAAATAACAGTCTTCAGAGATGATAGACAACTATAATACAACCGACTAGTTACATATAATAACTATTATTACTCTTTATTGTGAATCTTACAATTATATTAATGAAAGTTAAAAAAAAAGTACTATCTAATAGTTTTTAAAACTTTTAAATTATTTTATTATTAATTAAAAGAATAATGTGTATATCAGTGGAGAAAATTTTATTTAGAATTACTTATATATAATGTGGAAATTTAATATGATAAAGAATCAAGTCAGATGTTACATGACCTAATTTTAATAAAGCTCATATTTACAAATGTTATATATAGAGCTCGCAAAACAAGCTCTTAACAAGCTTTGAGAATATCCTCAACCCTGACCAGTTTCTGCATCTAGTGTTGTCAGTGAGGTGCCAGGATATTCATTAGATTAAAAGTACTAGGACAAGCCCAGCATTTTATCTAATGTTTAATTATTGAGAAAAAAATCTGAAACTTTCAGACATCCATATGTCTAAAAATCCAGCTATCTAACTCAAATAGCCATATGGGACTGAATTAAGTTCAGATACACTATATTTTAATGGTCACTGAAAGAGTCTGAAGATTTCTTAATGTATCTGCACTACAAGGGCGCCATCTAGGCATTTGAGCCTAGAAACATTTATATAGTAGGCAGGTACATAAGATTCAAAAATTTTATATATATATATATATATTATTCTGACCATTTGCCCAATGTCACTAGCTCATAGAGTAGCAGAGATTTTAAACATTTTTATAAGTTTTAATAGATTTATATTCTCAAAATATTAATATTTAAAACAATAAAATAAAAGAAGCCACTGCCAGTAATTAACACACAAATAGATTTTATTAACGCACATTTAAAATTGAGGAATAAATTTATTTTTAGATTTTAACATGGAATTTTTTTAAATTGAAATTACTATTTTAAATAGACCACACAGATGGATATTTAAATTATATTTTACTTTAGCATGTTGAATATAGATAGGCTACATAGATTTTTCTTCCCCTTAAAACTTATCAAAACATTCATTCAATCTCAGACTAAAAGTTCGTAGTCAACCCAATGCCTGCTTCCAGATATATAGTCGCAATCAATGCAATATAAAGATGCTAGCATAAAACCATGCTGACAGGAATGTGCATCTGACAGTGTGATATTATTTGAAGGAAATGATCCGTGTCTAGAATAGGAATGTGCATCTGTCTGACTAAGGAATCATGTATATAATTTTTTTAAAGAGTGCTACGCATGGGGAAGAGTGGTCTTCTGCTGACTTATAATCCCTCCAGAGCTAGAAGGGGTCAATGGCACAAGAAATACATTTGTGACCATTGCAACAATATGACTGCCTCTTTGGGGTCATGCATTCAGTTGGGCACGTTGCCCTGTATGCTAAACACACTTCACATTACATTAATATAAACACCTGTATATTCCTCCACAAGCATTTCCCTAACCATGAAACAAATAGCCTGAAATTAAAATCCCTTAAACTAAACATAAACGAATTTAAACATAGTTATTAATCTTTATCCATGCAGCTATCTACACCCAACTTTAAATTTAATACATTTTAGTTAAAACATAATACACACACAAAAAAAAAAATGAAATGGAAATGATTGCTTAAATATCTGCATAAAAAATATTAACAATTGAATTTGCATTTTTTTAATTCAGATAAGAGTTCTTATTTTCAGCTATTAATTAGTTGCAATTTTAGGAAAGTTCTTATTAGATAGACACAAAAGTTTATACTTTATAGATTTAGAAGTCCATTTTCGTGATCACTTTCGTAGATTTTGTCCTTCTTTGAAATGAAATCGCTACTTGCCATTCATTTGGTCAGGAACTGACATCCAGAGGCCTCAGCTGGTTGTCCGGAAAATTAAATTTATTGCAGACTTCCACATCATGAAAATCTGCAATATAGCTAGTTATAGCAATATAGTCATAGTCAGATCCCAATTATAATAATCATTTTGCTTTTATATTTTTTTTGGCATCTTATCATCAGATCTTGGGATTCAATGAGCAAGACATCACTAATCCTCTTGTGTTTCAGTTATGGTCTGTGCTGTTATTTTCCTACTTGCATTGGTCATTTAATTTCTTTGTATTCTCTTATCTGACCATTTAATTTATTTTAAATGCCTCAAAGGCTAGTTTGTTTTTGAACAATCATTTAATTAATATGACAATCATTTCCATTTTCTAAGATTATAGAAATCAACATTATTTCTATTTTTAAAATATCAATCTTTATATTTTTTTTTACAACAAAAATACTTTTAAATACTTTTTTTTTAAATAGTTTAAGTTTTCCATCTGCACGACAATATATATATATATATTAAACAACTTTTACTTTTCAGTTTTTAAGTTTTTTCTTTTTAATAAATCAATTTTATTTACGATCTTTTTATTTTCATTTTAAAATAATGTGATGGGATATTATATTCCGTTACAATATATTAATAGCTTTAGCAATATAAAATCACCAAAGCCTTAATAGCAAAAAATAAAATGATAAAAAATCAAGTCAGATGTCACATGACCTATATTTAATAAAACTCGTATTTACAAATGTTATATATAGAGCTCGCAAAACAAGCTCTTAACAAGCTCTAAATATAAAATGTGAAAATTTACAAGTATTTTAACTACTATTCTTTTTGCCATTTGCATTTCTTATTTGGAATCTAGAATGAATAAAAAAATATGTTATGCAAATAACATAAAAGGTTTTCTTAAAGGTTTAACATACTAAGGAACATAAAATATTGCAAAAATTATGTATGCTTTTTTGTAATTGATGTGGTGTCAATAATATGCAAGTCATCGATAGTAATTCATCTTATGGGCAAGTTAGAGAGTAGTTACTGAGCCATTTTTCTAATCCATTCTCTTTATTGCCCAGTTCTTCAATTCCATGTAACTCATCCAATCTTTTATATCATGCAACACTGACAATATTTTCAATCCTTTCCTTTGCTTTTACTCACCATTTCTTCCAAAACACCTTTCATTAAACTATTTTTTTAATATATGTGAGATATTTATTTTATATAGCATGATGCTTTTGAATTGTAATAAACTAATGATCAGCTTTTTAAGCTAATGCACATATGCTTTGTGGATCTTAACAATAAATGAATACTCTCATTTTCCAATACAAGATAAAATCTTTGTGAAAGAATAGAATGAATCCACCTATTCTTTCAACTTAAACATTTAAGTATGGGCAAATCTTAAGTACTGGAAATGAGAGTGTGAAGATATTAAACAATCACTTTAAATTACTTTTACTATGTCTGAATGAATGACGCCTGTGAAATTTATTAGAATTTATGATACTTCATTTTTAAATGAAATTAAACATATGTAAATAAGATATTTATTTTATATAGCACGATGTTTTTGAATTGTAATAAACTAATGATCAGCCTTTTAAGCTAATGCACATGCACTTTGTGGATCTTAACAATAAATGAATACTCTCATTTTCCAATACAAGATAAAGTCTTTGTGAAAAAATAGAATGAATCCACCTATTTTTTCAACCCAAACATTTAAGTATGGGTCAAATCCAGTTTTTCTTTCTAATTTCCTCAATAAATGTTCTTTTTTCATTTACTCTTTTCAAAGTTTCTTTTGTTATTTTATTCATTTAGCTGATTATTCCCCCATTCTTTTCCATGTTCACATTTCAAAGGCTTCCAATATGTTCTTAATTGTATAACTCATTGTCCATAACACACAATAGTATAGTCCAAACATAGAATTTAATTAAACCTTTTCTTAATTTTTTTTTTAAAGGTCCACAAAATGTTTTCTTTTTCTTAATAAATGTCTAATTTGTCAATGCTATTTTTCTTTTAACTTCATATTCACTCCTTCCATTCTCACTCCACCAACTAATTAAATATCTAAATCTCTTTACCTATTGAACTCTGTTATCAAGGATTTTCATTTGCAGTCTTTTTTGCATATCTCCCTATTCATCATTAATCTTCATTCCCTATTCCATACATCCTTCTTCCAATTTATTAAACATATTCTGAAGATACTTTTCATCTTCACTAGTATGAACTTTATCATCTGCAAATTTTACACATTTATTATTTTACCAACATTTGCTCCTCTCAGTCTAAATAATTATTTAACATGCCTTTTAAATAAATATTAAAAAAGTAACATACTGCATCCTTGTCTAACTTCTTTTTCTATATTCATTTTATCCCTTTCATTATTTCCCAGTCTAATTCTTTTCCTTTGGCTAGAATATATATTCCAAATCAATCTTCTCTTTTTCCAAAATACTCCTTTATTTTTAAGATGGTCATAAGTTTATTCTAGATTACTCTATCAAATATTTTTTTCAAATCCACAAAACATATACCAATTCCTTTATACTTTTAAATATATTTTTTGCTATTGTTCTAACAACACCAATAGCATCTTGTATTTTTCCCTCTCTGAAAACCAAACTGTTATTCTCCAATATAATACTGTATCTTCCTATAAATTCTTTGAGTTAATATCCTCAATAAAATTTTAGAAGCATGAGATAAACTTATTATCCTGTATTCATCACATTTAACAGCTTTTTTCATTTTAGCAATTGGAATCACTGTAGTTTTTTTTTAAAAATCTTCAGGCCAAACTGCACTATTGTATATCAGATTGCAAAGTCCAACTATTTCTTTCATAATAAATTCTCCCTTTTTTTAAAAATTTTATATTAATATTGCTTCATATTCAACAGATTTCCCATTCTTCATTTATGCAATTGATTTTATTACTTCATCTGCCAATATGTCCATATCTTTAGCATCTACTTCAATATCTTCTCCATTTTTAAGTTCTTAGTTAATTGAATTATTTTCTCTTCTAAATACACACTGAAGATATTCTTTCCATCTTTTTAATATATCACTGCTTTCAGTTAATGTCTTTCCCTTCTTATCTACAATTTCACTTACTAATCTTGTATTTTGCTCTCAAATGACATTTCTAATTTTATCAAATACCAATTCATATCTTTTCACCTGTTGAAGCATTTCTATCTTTCTATATTATTGCTCCAATAATTCTTCTTTTGCTAAATCTTTTTCTCTTCTTATCTCATTATTAATTTTTCTCTATGCACTTTGCCTTTCTTCAGTATTGACATTCTTCCATCATCTCTTTACTTTCATCTTTTCCAACCTATCTTACATTATCTAAGCTTGTTTAGCTTTCTTTAAATGAATAATGCCTATTTAATTTTTTTGCTGCTTTTAGTAATTCTTCTTTAATCCTATACCAACATTTATCAGAACTACTAATATATTACTCACCTTTATCAATTCTTTTCATTGCATTTTCACATATTACACCAATTTTTCCTTTTTCCATTTCTTTCAATTTATCTAAGTCCCATTTTATATAGCCCCCTCTTTTTATTGTTTTTAAAGTCAACTTTAATTTAGTCTTATCAAATTATGATCTGAGTTTATATCAGCACTAGGCAAAGCATGCAAACCCTTAATAACATTCTAATATTTATCCTGAACCAATATATAATCAATTTGATAATGTTTTCTATCATCTAGAGCTTTCCATGTATACAATATTTTTATACAATTTTTAAATTAAGTGTTATCACAAACTTATTCTTCTTACAAATTTCTAAAAGCCTGCACCCTCTTTCATTTCTTTTTCCAATACCATAATTTCCAATAATTTTTTCTTTCTTATTTTTTTTCACAATAGCATTCCAATCATGCAATAGCAATATACATGTATCCCCCCCCCTCATGTTGGGTAATTTCCTGTATATTTTTATATTTTTTATCAACTTTACTATCATCATGATTAGTAGTCATTATATAAACTTGTATACTTGTAAAGTTATTAAATCTCTAGAACTTGAAGTTATTCCATCATCATCAGCCTACCATTAATTTATCATACTATTACAAATTTTCTTTCCAACAGCAATGTGAACTCTATAATTGGTCTATCATCACCTGAATATAATAACAATAATTGCACTACTTACTTTTTTAACATTCTTCCTACCTTATTTTGTTTAATCATATAACATCAATATTATTTATACTTTTTTCTCTTTTCAAATTTTCTAATTTCCCAGATTTTTTCAATGATCTAACATTTCAAGTGCCAATTTACAATATGCCTTTTCTCAATGAATAAACTATATGAGGGTTTTACAGGTTTACAATTTGAGTAGTCCCATGTTTATTTTTGCTAGGTAAGATACCAAAGCTATTCTTAATTAAGGTCTCAATACTAAACATATATGATTCCTGTAGACAAATTTACAATAAACCCAAGGGAATTATAAGACAAAGTGATTTCCTGTTGCCTTCTTTGACCAGCAATTATCTCTTACTTATAAAATGAATATCTATTTACCACTACCTCTTCACCATTGACATCTATAGTGATTTCCCACAAACTTGAAAGAAGGCTGTTGTTGATCCAGAACCAAACAGGTTATTGACTTATTTAATGGCTGTCAACCCTCACCATTATACATAAACTCTTATAGGAATTGTGATGTTTTATAAAAGCAAACATACCACTGCTGCCTTCACCACTTCCTGATAATAAATGTTGTCCCATTGTCACTGATTGCTTATTTACAGCAGTACTTTATTTTCAGCTGACCTTCATATATGAAGGCCATTTCCTTATCTGCAACTCAGGAAGACTCTGGGTGGCATGGAATTCATATCCTGAAATACAATTCAACCCAAAATACATAAGTAAATAACAAAAAATATAATTCATTATATTATTTTTAAAAAAATACAATTAATACTGTATAAATAATATCAAAATTACTATTAATAAAAAATTTGTAACCTCTTATCATTAGTAATATTCATATTCAAATAGTAGTTAGTAAAGCATTTGAAAATTGTGGACATAATTTTAAAATCAAATATCCAATTTAAATTAGAAATATGTAGATTAGTTTTTGATACTTTAATTATGCCTGTTCTGTATTATGAATCTATTTGGAATTGATATAATCACTTAAATATACATAAATTAAAAAAACTTTAAAACAAATATTTTAAATATATCTATATAGAATAATGTTATACAAAGAAGATGAGTGGTATGTGTAATAAAAGATTGGCAACATTGCATTCCATTTTAGTTTAAATTAGTACATGACACTGCAATAACAAAAAATCTCATTTATGATTCTAACATTTAACTAAAACATTCTTAACTGTTTTACTTATCTATTTTTTTAATTATTCTGATAATTCCCCTCTACATAATTACAATTAGAATATAGTAATTTAGTTGGAAAGACTGATATATTTTCTTTAAATTACACATGGTTTAAAGACAAAATAAAAACAATATTAACCCTGATAATACTAATGCAAATAATATTATATTATGTATTAATGTGATTATTATATATCAATTCATTTTGCATATTTATTAATTTTGTAAATGTGTGTGATCATTTTTGAGCTGTTTATTTACAAGTAAAATGAATTATCATTATTTTTAAGTGCTGCATCTCCTCATTTCTATTCATTATTATAATAACAATTCATATAAACATTTAATTCAATATATATATATAATATTCTAATTCGATGTCCGTATTTCTTCAAATCAATATATGTAATCTTATAATTGAATATTTATAAATATAAGAATTAGATATATGTAAAGCATAACTTTAAAAATTTTATCCAGTTAGAAGCACTACAAGGATAGTTGAAAGCACTCCTAAGTGGTTAAAATTTTTAAAGTTATACTTTACATATATCTAATTACTGTTTTTATAAATATTCAATTATAAGATTATATATATATTTTTCATCAATTAATTTAATTAATAATTGGCTAATGAAAAGTGAATGGAAAATTATATGATATATATTTATAGAGAGATTTTTTGTGCATATTGTATTACTATTATAATTAGTTCTAATTAATTTTACATTTGTAAAAAAGAATATGTCATGATATATGCAATGTAAATTGAAGCTTTAAACATTGAAAAGTGAAAAAAATATTTGCCAAAAAAAAAAAAAGCTTTTTTTTATTATTTTTATTATATATATACTATTATTCCTGTTATATAAAAACATTTTATTTTATATTATAGTGAGAAGTCAAATTTAATATTTCCTATTGTTGAAATTCCTCATTGTATTAAAAAAAAGTTAATGATCTTAAAAATTGCCTTGCATACTAGGATTCATTTTATTAGTGCTTATATTCCAACATTAGATTCATATAAGGAAAACTTTTATTTTTTCTTGGATAGCATTACTACAATATCATTAAAACCCTAATTTTTTTTCTTGGAGACTTTAATGCACATATTGGTATAAATAGCAGACTTTGGCCAAAAGTTATTAAAAATAATGGTATTGTTGCTGTAAATTTAAAGAATTTTTTTATTTTTGAATTTATGCACAAACATATGGATTGACTATCACAAATACTTTATTCAGGCAGAAAACCACTACAAAGGAATTGGAATCCACCCAAGCTCAAAACAATGGCATTTAATAAATAAAATTTTCATTAGGAATCAGAATACAAGAAAGGTTTACATTACATGAGTACTTACAAGTTCAGATTATGAGCAGATCATAGATTATTATGCTCCAGATTAAAATAATGGTTGCATTAAAAATAGATATTCCTATTCACAATCAAATTGATATTTATTCTTTAAAGGCACCTACTATATATACTAAATTTTAACAGCTGCTAAATTATAAAATTACTAATCTGAATCTTCAGGACTATCATATTATTGAAGCTTCAAATTTTCTTAAAGAGCATATAATAGATATAAGTAAATCTATTTTGGGGTTCATTAAAAAAGAATCATGATTGATTTTCTGATAATGATCATATTATTAATGATTTAATTAAAAAGAAATATATTTTTTGCTTAGAAAAATAATAGATTAAATGTGGAGCTTACTAATAATATATAAATATATGAAGACAAAAGTTGATAGGTGAATTAAAACTGCAAATAAGATATAAACTTCTGCTAATTGTCATCATTCTACATCTTTTTTGGATGCATTGAAGGCAGCATATAGATCTTAGTAATGAAATCACATTACAGGATTATAAGACAATGATATTAAAGAGTATTTTGATTATCTTTTGAATAATGATACAAAAATTTGAGATGATGATTTATAATAATATATTCATTGTATTTACTAATTTAGATTTAGTCAAAATAGTCCTTTGCAATCCTAAAAATGGAATGGATGCAGGTTCTGATGAAATATCTGGAGATGTTTTATGATATGGTGGTGATATGTTAGCTTCAAAAGTAGTGGATTTTTAAAAAAAATATCTGAACCCATGAAGTTGTGCCCAATCTTAAGGATACTGTTATTATTTCAATTTTTGAAAACAAAGGGAATAAACAAAATTGTGGTAATTATCATGGAATTTCATTATTATTACTATAACAATAGATGGCATTCTACCAAAAACACCGTCAAGCGTATGTTTGTTTACATAAATGTCTGAGCAAGCATTCACTATCTCTAACTTTAGTTCCACCTTCAGATCATGAAAAGTACTTTTAAAAAGTTTGTTGAATATATTGCTTTCATTTTAAAGATGAATAGATACCAAAGGTTTAGTGTGACTTTAAGGAAGCAAGAAGCACTATAGATATGATTTTTGTTGCCAGGAAAATGCAAGAAAATTTTGAGGAATAAAGGACTGATTTATATACTACTCTTATTTACTTGGTCAAGGCATTTAATTCATTTAGTAGGACAGGTCTATGATATTGTTTGAAAATAATTGTTTGTTCTCCAAATTTATTCATGTTATACAACTTATACATGATTGAATGAGAATAAGTGTTATTACTACAGATGGAAAATCTGAGGCATTTGTAATGAAAATTGATGATAAGCAAATATGTATACTTGCTCCAACAATAAAACAGGCAAAACTCTCCATACAATAGTGCCACTCAGTGCAAGCCAGAGTACTCAATGGATGCCAGAAGGCTTGTGCATAAAATCCCTATCTAGTGCCTACTCATCCAATATCCCCAGACTAGTTTTTGGCTTGCGGCCTTTATCGGTGAGAAGCCTTGGATCTGTGAGCACTGCATCTGGGGATATTGGATGAGTAGGCACTAGATATGAATTTTATGCACAAGCCTTCTGGCATCCATTGATTACTCTGGCTTGTACCAAGTGACACTACTGTATGGAGAGTTTTGCTGTTTTAATAACAGTTATGAGCAAGCATAAGAAATGGTGATCATGTGATGTTTGGTGGTTTGCTCCAACATTGTTTACAAGTGGCTTATTCAGATGGGGATCAAAATACAATACAGATTTGATGTTGAAATTTTTTAATTTAAATTAATTAAAAGCAAAAATAATAACTTTATTTTCTTGGATTATGTTATTTGCAGTATATCCTATTGCTTGTCCCATTTTTCCAGTTTAAAAAATGATTTACAGATGGGGCAATTTTTTTGAGTGCCATTTATAAAGATCTCAATTTATTAATTAATGTTAAAACACTCAAGTTTTTTAACATTCAGTGATGGAAAAAAATCCTTAGAAACTTTTAGCTTGGATGATAAATGATGAAATAGAAAAGTGGATTTAAATATTAAGATCCAACACAGACATAATGTGATGCTGCTGCTTTTAACAAGTTAAAAGATGAATTAGTATATCATAGAAAAATAATTATTACTACTATGTTAGCTGTTAAAAGAGGCATGGAATGTTATCTGTATATAAAGCTGTCATTTTACCTAATTTATTATATAAATGCTCTATCAGCTCAATATAAAGACATTAAAAAAGTTTCAATTAAAGATGCCCTATAAAATTTTAAAAATACAATGGAAAAGTTGTAAAATCGATCAATATGTTCTTCAAATTGCTGGATGTGATACTATTAAGTCCACTTATTGTAAAAGCACAGCTTTATTAGATTAGTCTTGTAAAACAAATGAACAATGGAATAATTCATGAAAGGGTGTTTTATAGTAAACTTTCATAGTAGAGTCAGAGCCATATCCATTATAAGAATTATCTCAAAATCATTGTAGAAAAGTAAAATTCACTAGTTTGCATTGGGAAGATATGGCAGAAAATAAATTATATTATAGAGCTACAATTAGACATGGTGTTGAAATATTTCTGAAAAAAAAATTAAGCTGAAAACACTAAATACATCATAAAACAAGAAGCAATCAGAAAAATGGATAGCATGTTCTACATATAAATGTATTTGTGTTCCACAGATTGATTTGTATCATTACTGCAGAGTAATTTTTTTTCTTCCTTTATCCTTTTTTTTTTTTGAGTTGGAATAGTCATACTCATTTTTGGGTAGCTGTTTATTATAATTATTAAAGCATATTTATTATTGAAATAATGTAGTTTACCAACTTTTTGTTAGTTCCTCTCCCTCTTCTTTACAATCAACTTTTCTAATCATTATATACACCTGGGTCTCGTTTTATGCAGATTATTTTAATGCAATTTTGAAGTTATGCAATTCATGTTTCTTCTTAATAACTTTCATATTTCACTATATTTATTAGATATCAAGAAATTTAAATTAGTAATAACTTATTTTGATTTGAAATATTTTTTTTTCTTCAAAAATATAACATTATATTAGCAGCTAATCTCAATATGGCCTGAAGCTGTATTTAGAATCTTAGCTTCTATGTAAATAACCTACTTATACTAATGAGTAAATAATAATAATAGATTTATACTTACATATAAAAATAGCACAATAAATATTCAAAAATTTTAAACTTTTAAAATGTATTTTGTTAGATGTAACAGAAATAAATAATTTTTTACATTTTTAAAATAAATAATAATGAAGATTTTATTGATTTTGTAAACCGAAAGTAATCTTTCTAATGATAATGTATAATCTTTATGATTTGATTGCAATCTCATTTTTTTAAATATAAAAACAGAAAGCCATTAACACAGCACAAGACTGAAAGTGGTAGTAGTTGTACATCACATCACAAATCTGATTTCTTACCAGTTCACAAGTGAGTGCATATTGTCAAATAGTTTGTCTTGTATTAATTTTTTTCAAATATTTGAAATTTTTTATTAGTCATACTTTATTTCCTTATTTTTTAATGTGAATTTTAAAGTAATTTTTTTTTGTTGCTTTACTTTTGTGCGATTTCTGAAAATTACAAAACCTATCCCCCATTTTTCAATGTAAGTTAAGTCTATTTTTGTGCAATTTTTTTTGTGCGTGTTTTCTGAGGAACCTATCTACCACATAAAACAAGACCCAGGTGTACTTTTCTTATTAATTAGATTATTTTATAACAGGACCAATATAAATCAGTCTTAACCTGACCATTTATATGCAAAGTGAAATTTTAAGTCTAATTCAATCAAACTATTTTATTTGTTTATTGTTCTTGCTAAAGTATCAGTACTTTTTAATGTTTTTTATTGTTTTTATATTTGTAGATAGTTATAAAAAGATTGAAGGTATAATTTTTTTGGCTTTTTAATGAACTGTCTCCCTAATTATCCTGTGATACATCTTTTGATTGTTGATTATTCCTTACTGAAAAATGATAGGAGGCAAAAATTGTCAGCATCTATATCTTCCTTATTATTTTAAAGATAGTTGTTGTCTCTGTCAGCATATTATTTGTTTCTTTTATTTGACTTTTTTTTTCTGATTAGTATATTTAGAATTTCTTTGAGATAAAAGTGTGGTATCATTTTTATATTTAATGTTATTGATGTTTTTTTAATCAATCATGCATCCAGATTTATTTTTATGTAGCCTAGCTCCCTCCTATACATATTTTATATATAAAGCTCAATGCATTCAAAAATATTAGATACCCATTGTTAAATTTCACCTATAAACTAAAATATTTATAATTCTACTTTATTAAATAACTTGTGTAAATGTAATATTTGTTTTAATATATATATATATATAAAATAGGCATCATCATCATCATTATTATCAACCATTATGAATCCATTGCAGGATGAAGGTTTCTCCAAGTTCAATCCATCTCTTCTTATCTTTAGCTTCTCTTCTCTACATCACCCCTGCACACTTTCTTATTTCATCCATCCACCTCACATGTGGTCTCTTTCTGGGTGTTTTACAATATCTTAGAATCCAGTTTAAAATTTTAATTGTCCATCTATTATCATCTCTTCTAGCAATATGTCCAGCCCAATTCCACTTCAGTCTTTTAATTTTTTCAATGAGGTCAGTAACACCTGTTTGTTCTCTTACCCATACATTGCATTTTTTATCTCTTCTTGTTACTCCCAACATGCATCTCTCCATACTTCTTTGAGTGGTCTGAAGTCTCTGTATTGCTCTTCTATTAAGTGTCCAAGTCTCAGATCCAAAAGTAAGAACTGGCAAAACACATTTATTAAAAACCTTCCTTTTCAAACACATAGGCATATTTCCTTTTAGTATCAAGTTATTTCTACCAAAAGCACTCCAACCAAGTTTAATTCTATGATTAATTTCATCCATTATGTTTCCATCTGTATTAATAATCTGACCAAGGTATTTGTAACTGTTAACTTCTTCTAACTCATCATAATCAATCTTTATTTTCATATTTTGAGAAAATCTATTAAACATTACTTTAGTCTTTTTAACATTTATCTTTAGTCCTACTTTCCTACTTTCATCTGATAACTCCTGCAACATTTCCTGTAGCTCTAAAGCATTATTTGCAAAAACAACTACATCATCTGCAAAATCTAAATGACTTAAATAATCTCCATTTACTTTCACTCCTTTAGCTTCCCATTTTAATCCACAAAATACTTCTTGCAGCACTGCTGTAAAAAGTTTTGGAGATATGGAGTCACCCTGTCTTACACCCTTTTCAATGTTGATTTTCCTACTATCATTATGTAATCTAATTGTTGCTGTTGCATTTTTATAAATATTCTTTAAAATATGACAATATCCTGGATCTACACCTTGATGATCCAATGCTTTAATCACTGAAGAAATGTTTATAGAATCAAATGCCTTTTCATAATCTACAAATCCTAAGCATAATGGCAACTCATATTCATTTGTCCTTTCTATAACTTCTCTCAATACCTGGATATGATCTACTTTACTAAAACCACATTTAAATCCAGCTTGTTGTCTTGGTTGATGGAAATCTAGTCTTTTCTGTAGACAAGTTGTAATTATCTTAGTAAATTTTTTTTATAAAACTATAAAAGACTGATAGGTCTGTAATTTCTAATATCTTCTTTATCACCTTTTTTATATATTAATATTAATACTGCATTCTTCCAATCATCTGATACATTTTTATCATTTAGACATTTGGTATATAACTTTGCTAAAAAAAATTCTATTTCTTCACCTGCTTCTTTTAATATATCAATTATAATTCCATCATTACCTAGAGCCTTCCCTTTCTTCATAAATTTAATTGCATGTCTCACTTCCTCATTCAAAATTCTGGGCAATTCAGGAGATATAATAGGTATAGAAGGCACTTGTTCTTTATTACTATATAATTCTTGATAGAAGTCTTCTACACATTTCATGATGTCATCTCTCTTTTTAGTAATAATGCCATCTTTTTTTCTTATTGCAGATATAAATTTTCTACCAATACCAAAATGTTGTTTTACACTCTTTAGACTTTTATTCTCTTCTACAGCTTTCCTTGCTAGTTCACAATTATACTTTCTTATATCATTTTCAACTCTTTTCCCCACCATTTTACAAAATTTGAGATATTCAATCTTTTTTAATGCATCATTGTTGTATATCGTCATATTTCTTCTTTTCTTCATAAATTCTCTAGTCTCAGTAGAAATTTTATTGGTCATTTGCTGCTTTTTTCTACCAACTATCTTTGTTGCAGTTTTTAAAAGTGTATCAGTTATTTTCCTATTAATGTCATTCACATCTGAATCATGTTCAAAATCTACTAATACTTGAAACCAATTTGTAAGTTCTAATTTAAATCCATTAGAATGTTTCTGAAGATTAGGAATATCAACTGTAAATATTGTTTTTCTTAATAATTTTTGGCTCTCTAGTTTTGCATTAACATGTATCTTACATCTTACTAATTGTTGATCACTTCCTATGTTAAATTTATTAAGAACATTACAATCTTGAAATATGTATTTTCTGTTAGTCAAAATATAATCCAATTCTGCTGTATCTTCATTTGGATGCTTCCATGTTCATTTCCTTTTAACATTTTTCTTAAAAAAAGAATTCATAATACAAAGTTGTTTCTTTTTCTGCAAACTCCACAAGTCTATATCCTCTCTCATTTCTATTACCATAACCAAAATTACCTACATCATTTTCATCTTTCATTTGTTTACCAATTCTAGCATTAAAGTCTCCCATAATAATATTAAAATGTTGCTTATTCTGATCAAAAGCCTTTTGTTCATCCATATAAAAATCTACTACTTCATCACTATGAGAACTTGTTGGGGCATAAACCTGAATTATCTGCATTTGGTATCTGCTATTAAGTTGTAAAACTAATCTTGCCATTCTGTCCGATATACCATTAATCTTCACAATGTTATTCTTCCATTTTTTATTTATAATGAATTCTACTCCACTTGTATTTCCAATATTTGTACCTTTATAGTAGAGTATATGTCTACTTTTTAAATCAATTGCTTCTTCACCTTTTCTTCTAACTTCACAAAGTCCAATAATGTCCCATTTAATATAAGATAATTCTTCTTCTAACTCTTGCAATCTTCCTTTACTTGAAAGTGATCTGCAGTTGTAAGTACCTAAATAAAAAGTCATTATCAAATGGCAGCCTGAGTCCGCAATCAGGGGCTTCTTAGCACCCTCCGCCTTCAGCCACCAACCACTGCCTTGGCTGGTGACTTTACAGCTTCCTGGGAATAAGGGCCATGATTTATTTTGTCTGTCATAATTGTATATATTAGAAAAAATATTCCTAAACATGGAGGTAAAAAGCCAATAAACTCACCACTCTGGCTAATGTGTGTTGGTGAGCAGCCCATCCATGTTCATATACTATATGAATAATCACATAGTAATAATAGCTGCAATGACAAGAACGTATGGAGTGGACTTTAGGAATTTGCCCTGCTCAGTTTCTTTAAGGCCTCCAAGAGGAATCAAAGGGTCTCCTTTCAGTTAATAGCAAACTCCTTTCTGCAGCCAAATATATATATATTGTAACGGACCGTAAAATGTACCGGGAATCTACAGGGTAAGATATTTAATTAATTGATGCCCCAAATGTTTGGGTTGCCAAAATATGTAACGGACTGTAAAACCCTTTTAGGATAGTACACCCAGAGCCTTCTCTACTTACAGGTCCTATTACTACTCGGGGTTCTAACTCAGTGTAGACATTTGCCTTTAACTCTGCTCAAGGATGGAATTAAATAGGATGGCAATAATGTGACCTCTATATAGATCCTTAATGGCTATTGCTAATAATAAATTAAAAATCTGTATGCATGTATAATAGCTATTCTGGTGAGTGAAGTATGAATAATGCTTGACAATCTAGAGACCAGAGAAACAAAGGTTTTAACTTCAAACAACAAATATTTATTAACAGATCATGCTTAAAGTTATAATATTTATAAATCAACAGAATATATACATGATTATTATAAAATATTAATTTATCTCTACAACAATAAGACTAGCTGTAATTTAAATATTAAAATATGGGTTGAAATAAGAATTATAAAATTTAGTGCATAACTTACAATAATGTATTAATTATTTTAAATATAAAATTATATTACTAATGTACGATTATCATTTTGTTTATGTCCTTTAAATGTACCTCAAGGTTATGTCCATGAATTGCTAATTTGTGTTTTGTATAGTTCATTCATAAACAGTTATTCATTTAAACAAGAAAATGTTATATATATTTACTTATTAATTAGTTTGATTTTAATGTATAAATTGTCTAATAAATGTAAATATTTAAAATCTTACCTTTTGTTTCAGTCATTGTCCATTTAATTTAAACCTTCAATTACGATAATATTTTATTTACAAACATATATAATATATTGATGTATAGTTTGAGTTGTGCACCTCTCTCACCCTATAAAAATCTAAACAAAGGGGTTCTTTTTTTTAAAAAAAAAATGTTTACTACACTTGAATAAAGGGTGAAAAAATTCACAACCCAACTCTCAGTATACATTTAAAAAAAAATATTTAAAACATAAAATATAATGAAATTTTGGAATTCCTTAAAACAATAGCAAGTTAAATTTTCAAGAGCAGCTTCTGTATTCTTAGCAGATAATGTCTTTCTTTCTTTCATGTATATTAAGTCATGTTGACATTCTAAGCATTAACAATTCCCATGATGAAATTGAATTCCTCGGCGTTTGATTTTAAAGCCATGCATTTCCATTCCATATCAAGATCTTTCCACGTTGATTTAAACAATATATACCAATAAATATGATCCTCCATCACACGTCAACGACACCAAGAGGATAGAAAAATCCCCCAACACTTAATTAGCAAAAGTGCATTGTTAGATATTATTTACACAATATAAATTATTAAATATGAATCCTTTTCCAAGGCTTACGTTATAATATAAGGTGAACGCTATTTCTATGCAGTTTTATTTATATATGTATGAAACGCATGATGAAGATTTTACTTTAAAAGTAATGTTAATAAAGTTCTATTTCATCATTAGTTGATTTTATTTTATCCAAGAAACATTTGATAGCAATTATATTTTTTAACAATGATAAATAACTATGATGCTCTTAGCATTTATTTGAATGAATGAAAGTTCATCAATTAAATGTTTTTTTTTCCTTTTTAAAACATTTTACACTTATCAATAATAAAATTCCAAATATTAAATAGTTTATTTTTAATAAAGAAAGGAAATTCTAATAACTAATATAATAATTAAAATATTCTTTACAACTTTACTTTCATGCACTTCATTTGAACAAGAAAAACCAACAACAACTAAAACAAAAATCTGTTGCTTAGATATTTTTCCACGTTCCCAAAATCAACAAATGTTTACTCTTTTTTTCCTCTTTTAAACAAAAGAAACGTGGTTACTAGAATTTAATGTCAAATATTTTTTTCTATTTTGTCACGTCATGATTTAAAATCTACATTCATGTATATATATGTGTATATATTTTATTTTACATTTAATAAAAAAAAAAAATGTGTTCATTCCTTCATGAATGTATGGTTATGTTTGTGTGTATATATATGTGTATATGTCTCCAAATATCTAAAAAATTAGGTTTTAAAAGTTGGCTGCCTATTTAATCTTTATACATTTTTATCCTAAAACATCAGTTACTTATTATTATTTTTTTATAAGGATTGGGCATCAAATATATATATATAGAAATTTAAATAACAAATGAAATTTGCAATACTATTATTTAATTATTTATATGGTTAGTTGTTCAGGAGGATTAAAAAATTACAAAAACTGATGTTTTATTACTTTATTATTGCCTTTTTTAATTTTTATTTTCTCAGCAGAAATCAGTCCAAGAACTTTCATAAACTCTTGAGTCTGCCTTTCTTACAAGTGAGCGAAATTACTCACTGCGTACTAATAATGATTAAATTAGTATTTTAAAACTATTACTCTAAATTTCTATAGCAAAGTAATTGTTATATTAATTGCTTTATTGTTAATAAAATAAATTGCAATTTTAAAAAATGTATTTTTAAAATTATTTCTAGGTGATCCAGAAATCAATAAATTGTTACAAAATAAAAGTCTTGATAAAAACAATCATGGTGGTAAGTAATAGCAACATTAATCTTATATTTGAAATATTTTTTTATAATTAAGTTATATAATTTGTATATGTTTTATAATTATCATATAAAGAAAATTGAATACAAAATTTTACATGTATAATTTTTTTAAATTTAATTGTATGAGTAAATATTGCAATTATTATAATTATGAGTGTGGCCGGGTATTTTAGCCACAATCCAAACTTAGACACGAGTACAATATTAATCAAAGTTATACAAATACCCAAGAGAAATAAAAACTAATTATATAATAATACAATATTAATATACTTCACATTTATATCCATATAAGAAATTTTGAGATGATTCAAAAGGTTAGGTTTTGAATCATCTGAAAACGTTTTATCTAAGTAGGCTTGATAGATAAAAAAAAAAAAAAAGATAATAGTTTAATTGGGGGATAAAATGTAAATTGATTTAAAAATTTGAACAATGATCATGGTTAAGGAATTCTAAAAACTTTAATGATTTATTATGTTATTTTATAAGTTATTACAGGGCATAATATATCGTATTAAATTATAAAAAAATATAAATGAAGATCTTTGGTTTTATTTAAAAATATAAAGCCTTGAACAATTAATAAAGTGTAATGAAATAATTACAAGTTTTTGAGATTCACTGAAGAGAAAATAAAATAAAATTTAATTATGTACATAAAGTTAGAAATGTCTTTGTTTGGTTATTTTTCAGTTTGTTGTTGTTGCTGCTTTTATTCTGTTGCTATTGCTGCTGCTGTTATTCTGTTGCTGCTGCTGTTGTTGTTTTAAAAAAATAAAAATAAAAAGATTATAATTACATCACGATTATACATTTAAAATCAACAATTTAAATCACAACTATTTTATGTTATAATTTTTACTTATCTGAAAACTGGTATTATAGATATGAGGATTTTTAGAAATATGTTTCACTATGTATTTGAATTATGTTTAAAAACACTATTTTTATTATAACAATAATGATAATTGGTAGTGGCATACTTCCAAAGACTACTTTCAGAATAATATTTGCAATATAGATTTTATATAGAATTCAATTTAATACCTGTTTAATATTTCTTATGAACCACTTTATACACTTCATCATTGAGCATTATAAAATCATTGAATTTTATGCTATCAAAGTTGAATTTACAATCAATCCAATTACTATCTTTTCATATATAAAAACACAAGCATTGTATGAGTTTTTCCAAATAACTTTTTAAAATTTATTTTCAATTGATTAAAAATCTCCTGAGATAAATCTTTGGAAGTTATTTGTTTTTTTAAGAAACCAGGCCATTGTCTTGCAGAAGCATGCCATAAATATGATTCAATTTTATTTTGAAGTTATATTTTAGTAATGCTTTTGTGAAAATTAAAGCTTATAATGTTAAGTATAATGAAAGTGGATGAATTTTTAGTAGCTCTGAAAAATTCTTTTGACTGCTAATTTTAACCATTCACTATTGTTTCTTCATATTTAGTTTTACAAAGATATCAAAGAATTTTAAATTATATCATCTTGAAGTTTTACTTTATTATTATTTAAAAAGATATGTAATTTTAAGAATATAAAGATTAAATAAAAATAAATCATACATTTATACTAAGTAAATGCTTTTACATAATTTAAATTTTGACATGTAATCTTATATCTATGATTTTGCAATTGAATTATTTGTATTCATTGTACTATTAAGAAAGCCACATTATAAAATTTCTATTGAAATAGCATTAAATATTTTTATCTAGTTTATTTGTAATTCTGCACATGTTTTGGTTTTTTCTTTGCATCTATTTTATCAGGATAATTTTTATTCTATTTTGTTTTAAAGATGTTTAAAGTGTTCCTCAAGAATATTGGTTATATTTTTTTTCTGTGGATAATTATCATATATCAGATTTTTGGGGGATGAATTCCATAAACAGGCAATGTTTAAACTTGCTGCAAATTTTCCAGTTCATCTTCTAAATTAAAATGCTTATGAATTGTATATCAATATAATTAACCATTTAGCTTCAGTATCTTAGAGTTAAGATGCAGAAGCCTTAAATTAAATTATTAGTGCACTTAGTAATAGCATCATTATAGATGGAAAACAGGTAGATATATTCATAAAAATTTGTAATAAATAGTTGAGTGTAAAATTGTATGAATTTTTCACATAATTTGTTAAAAAAGATACTTTTTTGTTGTGTAAATAATTTGAAAGTAGCATGAATTGTAAAAGGTTATCAAAAAGTATTTTCCTATAAACATTTGTAAGTTATGAGCAAATGATTTAGTTAAAAGCTGGTTTGAGGTCCACTCAAAATACATATTAATTAATTAAATTTAGTTTTCCAGTACAGTGAAATTTTTAATATTACCATGGCAGAATAAGTGGCTTTTATCCTACGTTTGATTTTATGATATGCAAGAAATAATTTGGATTCCACTTCTGGTCATAATATTAGATAACTTACATATCTTTATCTTACTTAGAAGAGCAATTAGTTTCCCAAACCTCACAATTAAGCAAGAATATTGCATAAAGAACTTGTTCTCTATGGGAAAAAAATTGGCTGGTTAATCCAAGTAAAAACAACAATATAAGTTGTGAACAAACAATTTCATCTAGTATATAAAGTCTCTTATTTTCCATTATACACTTGTGTAAACTGTGCTATGGGTATTATGCAAGTGTACACTTAAAATATGTATGTATGTATGGTAATGCAACTTAAATCTATGTAAAAAAACACTTATCTTAAAGTTGTTCTTTCTAGTGATTTATTCATCAATCATAATTGTGTAATTTTCTGAATCATGAATTACTTATTCTAAGGTCTATTGTTGTCTTTGAAATCTTTTGATGATCATGGTTTTTTGTAGAAATGCCCGAGAAGATAGCTGAGGATCTAGACAAAAATTTTAGAATTGATGGTTGACTTACTTTTTAGATTTTTTTTATATGGGATGCTGTGCTTTCATGATTCTTGAAAGTTTGGATATATTTATGATGTCTGGAGCACTTTATTCTATTTTGTCTTTATTTTTAAAATAGTGGTGGCAATAAACATGGATAAATCCACAGAAGAACAGATATCACAATTTTCTTCACTTTCCAGCCAACTTAAAATATCTATTTCTGTTTCCAAGCTTAGAAATTTTCTTGATTTTTTTTTCATGGTCATATTAGTTGCAGCCATAATTCTAATTGGAAATATATGTAGTTATAAACTTTCAAACAGAATTGCTAGAAAAAATTTCATCTTTTAACTGTCCAAAAATGAGGGAGTGAAAGTAAACTAGCAATTAACATATTGTTTGTGTTCTTTTTCATTGCACTAAAAAAAAAAATCTATATTGAAAATTTATTTTTCTCAAATTTGTACGACTATATTATATTATTTACATGAAATTATTTAGAATTAAAAAAAAAGTTTACTAACAACTTATTTAATTGATTATAAAGTCTAGGTACTTATCATTAGTGTAAAAGTAGCAAAATTAGCATACTGTTCATTATCAAAATTATTTTAAAAACAATATTCTGATGTATTAAAAAATATATATTTAATGCAGTCTGTGTTTGCATATTGGAACCATTAATGAAGTCTTTTTATACTATATATACTATGCAGATCTAAATAAAGATCACTTTATATGTAAGCTGTAGCATTTTTTTTTTTGCCACGAGATATCACATTTTCTTAAGTGCGGTAGACGTTTTTTGAAATGACTTTAAAAAATATTAAATTAGTGCAATTGAAATACTCAAATAAATATTAAAGGTATGAATCATTTAATAGTATGGAATTTTACATATGTTTTTCAACTGAATATACATTTACATTAATGGTTTTGTGTTAAATAAAATTTTCAATTTTTTTTGCAATTCTACCTTTTTATACATGGGTAATAATGTAATGAGATATTTTAAAATTGAGCAAATAGATTGTATTATTTTTAATTTAGATTTAATAATTTTTGATCATGCAAAGTTCATTATTGTGAAATCTTTTTTTTTTAAATAACAATTATTATAACTAAATTACAATACAATGATCATTATTTTTACAAGCAAAATAATTTTAGTAAAAATTTTAATTCATAAGTGAGTAAATATACTGTTTCAGCATTTGAAAATTTAATGCGGTATTAATGTCTTTGCTTGTTATATGATATTAAAATATGATTTTGATTATTTTCTATACCGAATGACTTTGGATGGGGATGGGAGGGGGGAGCTTTGTAATCAATAGTTACGAAAATCTTTACTTTAGATATATCATTAATGAAGAACTGATTGTCTTGCAAAGACACTAATTGAAAATAGAATACTGTAATGTACATTCATTAATCATATTTTAAGTTTACAATCAAGTTATTGTATACAGCAATAATACTGTGTACTGTACTGTGTATTATGAATAAACTCTACTGTACAGTTTCAATATGAAAGTTGCCACTTTGTTTTGGATGACACGGCATTAATAACTATTCTATGATGTCATCAGTCTTACAAAATGCCCACCAAAGAAATTTGATGACGATTGCTATTGTGACTCCTCATATAAAAGACAAGTGCTCAGCAGGGTATATGTGTATATTCTGCTTAAGAAATTTCATTTTTTCACTATACTTGTAAATTAAAGTTTGACTCAGCAGAGAGAGAGAGAGAGAGAGAGAGAGAGAGATTATATTGCAACAGTAGGTAATCAAGAGAAAAAGCTTCACACTGTTTTGCCCAAATTATTGCTAATGGAAGAACATGAAGCATGAATTGAGTCAAATTATGTGTAATGTGGTCTGGATATCATTAAGACAATAAATTATGTGTACTGGTTTGTAGCTATAGCAGTGACATTTTTGATTGAGTTGTGCATTAGCATAGCCAAATATATATATACTAGAACTACATAAGGCATTGGATCTTAGATAAAGAAATGGATGTGATAGAGATTCAAATTTGAATATCAAATTGTTAGACAACTCAATTTTTAGGAATAAGAATGTTTGGTACACTTTAGTGAGAGCATATTATGTTGATATATTTATGAGTTGTTGTTATAATATAATAAGGATTTATATTGTATTTTATTGATTATATGACATGAATTTTGATAATAGTATATAAGGCTATTTGTGTAAGCATAAGTAAATCAAGTATGTGATCAAGATAGCTGCAATAATTATAAACTCAATTTAAGATATTCTAAATATAAAACTACAAAAACTCATTCCTTGTAATACTTTTTAAAAAATGCCTATCAGAGCATCATTTTAAAAACTCAACCCGTAAAAAAACCTTCAAGTCCTACATATCATTCACTGCTTAACCTATCAAGCTAACACTATGCCAAAATAATAAATTAGATTTATATTAAATGATAGTATTGCTCATTTTGATTTACAAAGTTCCATGATGCTGCATGCACATCTTTATTCTTCTTGATAATTAAATCCAGGCATACAATTATGGTACTCTTTCTCAGTTTTCCATTAAGTATATGTCTACTACACTATGCTTATCTCAAGCATGAAACTTAAGAGACATATTGTTATCTATTGCTATAATTATGGAAGTCACTGATTTTTAAAAATTTTATGTAACAAAATTTATTAAAAAACAAACAAAAAAAAAAAGAATTAAACAATCAATAGCTATTTTTTCTTTGATGCACTTTTATTGTTGATCTTGGAGAATTTAACATGAAAAATATGACTAAAGTCAAACATAATGACTGACTTTTAATGATATATATATATATATATATATATATATAACAAGTTACTTGTTAAATAATACTAATAATAATTATTATTATTTTAATATAATTTAAGACTTACATATACATATAGTTGAACTGATAGAAAATTGAATAAAATTACTCATTTGTAATATATTTTATTGCATCGATGTGAAAAATTTAATAATAGATAATTTATATGAGCAAACAGGTGACTTTTGTAATGTTTTCTACACTTGAATAAAAGGGTGAGAAAAATTCACAACCCAACTCTCAGTATACATTTAAAAAAAAAATATTTAAAACATAAAATATAATGAAATTTTGGAATTCCTTAAAACAATAGCAAGTTAAATTTTCAAGAGCAGCTTCTGTATTTTTAGCAGATAATGTCTTTCTTTCCTTCATGTATATTAAGTCATGTTGAACATTCTAAGCATTAACAATTCCCATGACGAAATTCAATTCCTCGGTGTTTGATTTTAAAGCCATGCATTTCCATTCCATATCAAGATCTTTCCACGTTGATTTAAACAATATATACCAATAAATATGATCCTCCATCACACGTCAATGACACCAAGAGGATAGAAAAATCCCCTGACACTTAATTAGCAAAAGTGCATTGTTAGATATTATTTACACATATATAAATTATTAAATATGAATCCTTTTCCAAGGCTTACGTTATAATATAAAGTGAACGCTATTTCTATGCAGTTTTATTTATATATGTATGAGACACATGATAAAGATTTTACTTTAAAAGTAATGTTAATAAAGTTCTATTTAATCATTAGTTGATTTTATTTTATCCAAGAAACATTTGATAGCAATTATATTTTTTAACAATGATAAATAACTATGATGCTCTTAGCATTTATTTGAACGAACGAAAGTTCATCAATTAAATAATGTTTTTTTTTTTCCTTTTTAAAACATTTTACACTTATCAATAATAAAATTCCAAATATTAAATAGTTTATTTTTAATAAAGAAAGGAAATCATAATAACTAATATAATAATTAAAATATTCTTTACAACTTTACTTTCATGCACTTCATTTGAACAAGAAAAACCAACAACAACTAAAAAAAAAATCTGTTGCTTAGATATTTTTCCACGTTCCCAAAATCAACAAAGGTTTACTCTTTTTTTCCTCTTTTAAACAAAAGAAACGTGGTTACTAGAATTTAATGTCAAATATTTTTTTTCTATTTTGTCACATCATGATTTAAAATCTACATTCATGTATATATATGTGTATATGTATATATTTTATTTTACATTTAATAAAAAATAAATAAATGTGTTCATTCCTTCATCAATGTATGGTTATGTTTGTGTGTATATATATATATATGTGTATATGTCTCCAAATATCTAAAAAATTAGGTTTTAAAAGTTGGCTGCCTATTTAATCTTTATACATTTTTATCCTAAAACATCAATTACTTATTATTATTTTTTTATAAGGATTGGGCATCACCTTACATTTCCCCTATCCTTAGAAGGTTAAAATTTAGACCATTGTCAAAATTTTAGCACCTAAACAAAGGTTTGGATGGTTATTGTGTTGGATAATTTTATTCTTTTTAAATAGGGAGAGTTCTAATGCTGTCGTACTTATTTTAATTTACTCATCAATATACATTTGCTTTTTTTTTTATATTACTCATTTTTGGTTAGATTCCTATCCTTATGTCTTTCATCTTAACATTGAATTAAATTACTGTCATCATTAACATTGTTCTTATTATCTTTACTAGAATTACTAACTATATGACGGTTGAATACTCTGAATTTGACTGGTTAAGTGTCTCTGTTCCAGAAGGCACATATTTGGGTTTGTCAGTCTATATCCTGCTCCCTAGGAGTCTTATTGGATTTTTATAAGGTCTGAACAAAATATGGGATTCCCACATTCTATGGGTCAATTCCCACATCTCAGCCAATTCTAAGATACCTCAATAAAATGTTTCAACATTAATTTGAGTGCATCCTCATCACATCTACCTACTCTAGCTATTTACTCACGAACAATGCTGTCTTTCTCATTACAATACACTTGCATATACCCATTTACATTTTTTTTTATAAACTTCACTTTCATCTACTTTAATCATGGTCATCTGTTTACAAATAACTAAGCTTCTGTACATGGCAGTTCTTGACAACCACTGTATGGCTTTAATATCCGAGCATTATAAGTTCCTTTTATCTCTCCATCAATATTTAACCAAAATGCATTTGGGCCAGCTTGTTTCACAATAGCATATGGTCCAGCATATTGTTGACAAAATTTATGATAAACATTATCCATTGGTTTACTTGGGTTATGTGTTTTCCCAAAACCTTGTCTCCAATCTTAAAGTGATGTCTGCTTTCCTTTCCCTTCTTATTTCTAAAATTGGATTTATTAAATAACTGTTGTCGAGCCATTTGAATTTTAGTTTCTATGTCATAGTGATGACATTCAATTGGAGGTTGGTATTTCACAAATAATGAAGGAATAGGTTGGTTAAAATGTAGTTGGATGGGTGCGAATCCAGTAGATTCATTTGCACCCCAATTTATGTAATTCACTACCCGTTCTGTCTGCTTCACCCACCCCCTATTATTTTTATAAGATTTAATAGTCAAAAGTAAACTTAACATTTTTTTTTTATAAATATATACTCACTTAACATTATTTAAAGGGTTCAATCATTAAGAAAGTCCATTTTTTATGTTCCAGGGTTGCAATCATGAAGTCTGTCACTTAATTTGTGCCTTTCTCTTTTTAAGGACTTTCATTCACGTATTCAATAAATGTGAAGGGACCTTCATAAGTGTTGCAAAGCTTATGGAACCTGGGACCTTTCTGTTTCTTTGTAGGGAGTATAGTTGACTCTAGTAACATCTGGAAACTGTCTATGACTTGGTCATCTACCTGATTATGAAGAGATTTGTTGTGCCTTAATACACATTCAAGATGAACAAGTGTATCGACTTCATTTGTCCTTTCAAAGTTGGCTTCAATAATGGGACAATTCTCTTTTGTGAAAAGCCTTTGAGCATATAATAGCCTTTCTTGGATTTTGCTACTATGTTCATGGAGTTTGTATTTAGAACAAACTTTATGTTCTGAACATTGGATGCTCACATTAACTTGTTCTGCTTGATCATCTAACATATTCATTCTCATACTCTTCATGGGAAGGATTGAATCAGCATCATTCCAAAATGTTTTTGGGATTGCTCCTTCCAACTTAAAATTGGTGGAATGATTTTCTATTATGTCTTCAAGTACTTGCTGAGTCCATGTAGCAGGACATTCATGTACAAGAGAAGTTTCCATAGTAACAGAATATTTAGTACTTCGATTGGATTCAAAAATTGTTTTTTTTATATCATTAATATCACAGCTCATACTATCTATTCTATTATTAATATCATAAGTTTTAGATTCTATCCTATCTATATTTTCTTTTATACACATTATCTTTGCTTCCAAATTACTATTTATTTGGATCTCCAAATCATCAATATCAGTTTTAGTTACCATAGTAAACTTTATATCCTCTATCTTAGTGGATTCCTGGGCTTGGTGAACTTCCTTAACTTTATTCTCAATTTGAGTGGTAATACTTTCCTTAAATTCAGTATACTGCTCTTGACACTGCAAGTTCACTTCATCTCTATTTATTCTCATCTCTTCTACAGTTCACTTTAATTCCGTACTACTGTTATGCACTTCATTCATCTCTGAAGATAACTGCTCCATGGCTGTAGAAACTTTCATTTCAATGCCACTAATTCTTTTCTTAACCTCATCCAATTTGTCAATATCAGCCTTAGTTACCATGTTGCTTATTTCAGCCTTGATTGTATCTATCTGACCACTCATGCTATCCATCCGACCATTCATCTGACCACTCATGCTATCCATCCGACCATTCATGTCAGCCTTGACTATATCTATCTGACCACTTATGCTATCCATCCGACCACTCATATCAGCTTGCATGGCATCCATCTGACCACTCATATCAGCTTGCATGGCATCCATCCAACCACTCATATCAGCTTGCATGGCATCCATCTGACCATTCATGTCATCCATCCGACCACTCATATTGCTTATATCAGCCTTGGTTGCCATATTATCCATTCGATCCAATAATGTTTGGAGCATCTGCATCATGGCTCCACTGTTTTCTGTAACCTGTGTTAGTCCAATTCCAGGTGATTGAGCAGACTGTTCATTAGAGTCTCCTTGAATTTGAGATATCATTTGTTTTTCCTCTTGCATTAAGAAAGAATGCTCAGCTCCAACCATTGACCCCCCAGACATATTCATGTCTACTGATCCTACTTGTTCCATATTAGGATCATGCTCAGCTTCATTGCCACTAACATCCTGTGGCTTTACATATAATTCCTTACTCATACTTGACAAATATCTCCCACTTCTGAGAAACATACAAAATAAACTAACACTTTTCTTTAAAATATCTACTCTATGGCAAAATTATTTCATTTTATATAATATTCTATAATATGTCATAGGATCTTCTACCAACTTGTGTCATCTCATGTGATTTTGGTTACCTTAAGTATTTTACATATCATTGGTATTAATGCTGGTTTTATATATTTTTCCCTTATCTGCTTCATTTGCCTACTCTTATTAGATTCTTGATCATCTATTTAGTTTTGGCCTCTATTTATCAATTCATACCTTCACTCAGAGTTATTTGAACTTATTGTTTATTGACTAAATTAACTATACCACTAAATTGCCACACCATTTAATCCATAGTGTTATGTAATTTATCAGGATCACACTACATCCAACCATCCCAAGGGCTCCAAAAACACATCCAGCCATGCAGACACATCTCAGACGCATCATCCTGCTAACCACAGGAATAATAAAGATCACCATATTCCCATTAAAATTTCAGCTTCTCCTTCGATCAACTCATCAGACACTGAAACTGAGATGGACCTAACTAGCTATACAACTTCCACTAGGAAAAAATCCACTTGCTTGAATGGATCCAGCTCAGAGGATGAGTATTCATTAACACAGTCATCCAATCTTTACCATAACATTAAGTCCAAGGAAACCTCTAAGTCCCATACTTCAAAAAAAAAATGGAAAATTGCTAATTCTATTTTGCCTAAATCTCAAATCTATTCGAAGGATGAGTTTTCTAAGGATGAAATCCTGACCGAGCCTTTGGGATTTAATAACCAAAACAGCGCTCAACTCAAAATTCCTCTGGCAGTAGACTCTGACCAATCCCCAGCTTATGACTAAGGTCTCTTGCCAGATAGCTGGAGTTAATGTCAGAGGCATTAATTCGCTTACACGAGTACATGCCATAAGACATTGGTTTAATTCATTTACCCCCCACATTATGTTTATGGGCGAAACCAAATATCACCAAAAGTCCAATAGCCTCATTTTGACTGAGCTTAACAAGCTTGGCTATACATATCTAACAGTCAACCTTACAGATACTGAAGGCATAGGTATCTTAATAAATAACAAACACCCCCCTAACAAGTTTAAGATCACCTACCAAGATAAGAACCTTATCTGTGCCAACCTAACCTATGGCAATAATATAATCAATGCATTTTATGTCTACACCCCCCAATAGCCATGCAATATTCCTTCGGATCATAAACACTATAAATATGATAACAGCCAACAATAACTCCCCAGCACTCCTCTTTGGGGACTTCAACGTCTCCTATGATCACTTTACAAACAAGTATCTTCACTTGCTCAACAGACATTTTATTAATGGCAGGGGCTTCTTTCCTCATAATGCCTATTCTTACTACACCAAAAAGTATCATACATTAATTGATCTGATGTTTTACACCTCTGAACTGCATCATTGTCTGGAAGCTACTCTTCAACCTGTTCCCTTCTCTGACCATCATGCTATTATCACCACACTGCAACTAACCAACTACTCCTCATCCTTTCTCAACCGGTCAATCAGAATGTTAACTAAAGCTTCCATGACTGAAGCCATTGTATCTGAAGCATACATCCTCTTCCACAAAATCAACATACTAAAAAGGCCCCCAGAAGAGGCATGGTTCGCCTTCATTGGGATAATCCATTCCTTGATTGCTCACTATACTAGAAACAACAAAGGGCCATCAACGCTTATGAATGAGCTTGACCAAATCAATAATAAAATAAAGACATGCTCAACTGAACCAGATCATATCAAACATCTCCTATCACTAAAACATCAGTATAAGGAAAAACAGATGGCTATTGCGGAGTATATTTCTATTAAAAGATCACAAAACTTTCTTACTACCCAACACTGCTGGACTTGGGGATATTTGCGATGGGCATTGGGAGCTAGGAAAAAACTTAACACTCCAACCTCCCTTATTGTCAATGGAAACTGTGTCACTGGTCATCACATGATTGAACACATTGGTCTTCACTTCAAAAACCGACTTCAAAATAATATTCCAAAGACTATCAGTGAATGGCTGGATCACCCATCTGCTATAAACCATGGCATAACAGCAGCTGATCTTAAAAACCGTCTATCAGCACTTTCTGACAGTGTTCATCCTGGGATGCATGCTATACCAAGATTTCTAATTTCCCACCTTGATAACTTTGCTATCCCAATCATGATGAACATGATCAATCATCTATCCACTAAAAGAAGGGAAATAAATAATCTCTACCCGATTGCCTTAGTGCCATTCATCAAGAAGAACAAAGATCCAACCAACATCCATAACATAAGGCCTATCTCCATGACACCAATTTTAATCAAAGTTATTGAAGGTGTAATTAAAGAGAAAATCCAGCAAAAAATTTTAGACAATATTGTTCAGTCACAATATGCAAGAAAAGGATCTTCAGCCCTAACAGCAATGGGTGAAGTCAAGATTCTCCTTGATCATATTAGATCTAATCGCTTATCAAAACCCATTGCAGTCCAGCTAGACATAACAGAGGCTTTTGACTCGATTAATATTCACACACTTCTTACTCTTCTAAAAGACCTCAACATTCCTTCTCATATTATACAGATTCTGGAGAATCTTCTCTACAATAGGCTAATTCACATCTCCTTAGATGGATTCTACACAGATGGGTTCTCCCCCGACCTGTCTATTCCTCAAGGATCTCCATTGAGTGCCATCCTTTTTATATACTATCTCAACCCCCTATTGAGAGATATAGAAATCTCATTCACCGGAGTATTCATTCCTCGCATAAAAAAATCCTTCAAGTTGTTTGCATATATGGATGATGTCCTCGTAATACTACCATCTCAAAAACATCTCCCAACACTCTACAAGATTTTGGATAAATTTGCCTGTGATTCACAACTCAAATTTAACTCCAACAAATCTTCATCTTGGAAAATTCTATCGGGAAAGAAAGTCTCATCTAGATTTCTAGCTGAGCCCCAGGACTTTCTTGGCTTCCCTATCTCCATGTCTCAAATAGCCATGTCAAAAAAACTACAGAACTCCTTAATCAACTCCACATCCCAGATTATTCAATCCCTTTCCAGGGTGTATCTCTCCATTCAGGGAAAAGTAGCGCTACTGAACATGAAAGTCATGTCCAAGATTGCATACTACCTCCCCATCATGACAGCAACAAAAGCCTTTACCAAAAAAATCAATAGTCTATGTGCTAAACTCTTTTGGAAAAACAGTACAACGTCCATAAGCATGACAAGGATGCAATACCATCGCAAATCTAATGGGATGTCCTTTCACTCCATCCCCTCAATTATCTTTCAAAAATCTCACACATTAATTCATAACCTCTTACAAAAACATGATTCCTTCAATATTTCAGAGGCCGTTCAACCGACGGACAGACCTCCTCCTCAAAAATGCTGGCTAGACCAGGTTCTCCAGCTTCTCAATCAATTTACATCTAATTTACAAAATCCATATAATACAAAAATCACCATCTGGGAAGCCCACCATAAAATCAACCCTGAAATCAACTCAATGTTGCCAATGCTTGGCATCACTAATCATAGAATTACTTCAATATTCAAGTTCTTAGCATTAGAGCCTAAATTTTTAAACTACCTAGTAAAAGTAAATCTGGGAGCCATGCATACCAACTGGTTCCTCCACCACAAGAGATTTCTTAACAACATTGACCCTATCTGCCCAATCTGCAAGAGGCATGATGAGACATTTGACCACATAATTCGCTCATGTACCGAACTTAGTAGTATCAAATTTTTAATTTTCCAAAACAGTAAAACTGATATTTACAGAATCCTCTCGCTAAAAGAATCTCTACAAAGTAAACAATTTCCAATTATAAGAATGTCAGTATTTCTCACCCACTCTATCTGGAATGTGAGATGCAAATTAGTATTCACAAATCCTCCACCAGACCCAAACAGTCTATTCATTTCTCTCTTAAACAAAATCAAAAATAAAGACATGATCCTTTCCTCCAAATTTTTATTTGAAGAAACCTGGAATCTATTCCAAATTCCAAAGCCCAATACTTTTCCAAATAGCTTATGACAACAATCTATAAACCACAGGATTTATTCCATACCCTGGATTAATATTTTCATAAATCATCGACTACCAACCCAGTAGTGACATTATAGACTCTTTTTTGTCAATGTACTATAAAAAATTAATGTATTAAAAAACCAATATTCTCCCTAAATAAAATTCTTTTAAAACTAACTAAAATATGATAAATCAGGTTATACTGAAATTATGGACAATTTCTCATAAATTCAATTTATGTCACACTAAAAATATACAGTAACATATGATAGACCCAACTCTTTAAAGCTCAACACATTGTGTATCAAAATATAATAGACAAAACTTTTCACATGCAGTGAATCTAAGTATTCAAGCTTACCACATTGCATGCCAAAAATGTAACAGACTACCAACTAGAATGAATTTAATAATTGGCTATTATGAATGTGACATGATAATCAACTTTCATTAAGTCTATATATGCCAGTGTACAAGCTTCACTGTTGATGGTGTCAAAAATGTAACAGTATGTAGTTTGTATCTGTGGTGAACTTACATTTTCAGGCCCAAAATGTTGTGCGCCAAAATATGTAATGGACCGTAAAATGTACCGGGAGTCTACAGGGTGACATATTTAATTAATTGATGCCCCAAATGTTTGGGTTGCCAAAATATGTAATGGACTGTAAAACCCTTTTAGGATAGTACATCCAGAGCCTTCTCTACTTACAGGTCCTATTACTACTCGGGGTTCTAACTCAGTGTAGACATTTGCCTTTAACTCTGCTCAAGGATGGAATTAAATAGGATGGCAATAATGTGACCTCTATATAGATCCTTAATGGCTATTGCTAATAAAAAATTAAAATCTGTATGCATGTATAATAGCTATTCTGGTGAGTGAAGTATGAATGATGCTTGACAATCTAGAGACCAGAGAAACAAAGGTTTTAACTTCAAACAACAAATATTTATTAACAGATCATGCTTAAAGTTATAATATTTATAAATCAATAAAATATATACATGATTATTATAAAATATTAATTTATCTCTACAACAATAAGACTAGCTGTAATTTAAATATTAAAATATGGGTTGAAATAAGAATTATAAAATTTAGTGCATAACTTACAATAATGTATTAATTATTTTAAATATAAAATTATATTACTAATGTACGATTATCATTTTGTTTATGTCCTTTAAATGTACCTCAAGGTTATGTCCATGAATTGCTAATTTGTGTTTTGTATAGTTCATTCATAAACAGTTATTCATTTAAACAAGAAAATGTTATATATATATATATATTTACTTATTAATTAGTTTGATTTTAATGTATTAATTGTCTAATAAATGTAAATAGTTAAAATCTTACCTTTTGTTTCAGTCATTGTCCAGTTTAATTTAAACCTTTTATTTACAAACATATATAATATATTGATGTATAGTTTGAGTTGTGCATCTCTCTCACCCTATAAAAATCTAAACAAATGGGTTCTTCTTTTAAAAAAAAAAAGTTTGCTATACTTGAATAAAAGAGTGAGAAAAATTCACAACCCAACTCTCAGTATACATTTAAAAAAAAATATTTTAAACATAAAATATAATGAAATTTTGGAATTCCTTAAAACAATAGCAAGTTAAATTTTCAAGAGCAGCTTCTGTATTCTTAGCAGATAATGTCTTTCTTTCCTTCATGTATATTAAGTCATGTTGAACATTCTAAGCATTAACAATTCCCATGACGAAATTGAATTCTTCGGCATTTGATTTTAAAGCCATGCATTTCCATTCCATATCAAGATCTTTCCACGTTGATTTAAACAATATATACCAATAAATATGATCCTCCATAACACATCAATGACACCAAGAGGATAGAAAAATCCCCTGACACTTAACCAAAAGACTGTTTTTGACGAGGCTCCTCGTCGACATCTGAAATCACTCTAACTCAGTTTGTTTTCAAACGATAATTTTCGTTAAAGACGTATTGAATTCGTTTTTAAAAGCTCTGTACGATGGTGACATCTTCCGATTTATTTTACAAGTAAAAAAATAGAAAAAAAACACATTTAAACCTAAACAAAGAAGGAACATTATTTGTGATTGGTTCTTAGCATGCTCTCAGCCGAAATAGACATTCTGATTGGCTGGAAAGAACAAAGAAACTGCCTGATCAAAGAAAATAAAGAAAAACGCTGAGATTTTCATTTCGAATATGATTTTAATTATTATAAAAGAATATTTTGAGAAATTAAAAATTATTTTCAGAGAGAATAATAAAAAAACAAAATTATTTTCGAAAAATATCGAAGATTTAAGTAAAAATATTGAAGATTTAGTAAAAAGAAATATTTACTTTTCTATAACGTAAAAGTCGATCTTTTTGTTTACATTATAACTTTTATGTTGCCGATAACGAATATTTTAGAATAAATAAACAGCAATTTATTTTTGAAAGAACTTTCGTTTCTTTTCATAACCTGAAAAATTAATTATATACTTTTTATAAACGTATCTGAGTTGAATTTAATATTATAGGCGAATATGTTTTAACAATAGGCTTTGTCTTCAATTTGTGAGTTGGCCAATTAAAAGATTTGATTTTTATCTGATACAACCAATGATAAAATTAGCGGTTTAAAGGTTAATTAGCAAAAGTGCATTGTTAGATATTATTTACACATATATAAATTATTAAATATGAATCCTTTTCCAAGGCTTATGTTATAATATAAGGTGAATGCTATTTCTATGCAGTTTTATTTATATATGTATGAGACACATGATAAAGATTTTACTTTAAAAGTAATGTTAATAAAGTTCTATTTAATCATTAGTTGATTTTATTTTATCCAAGAAACATTTGATAGCAATTATATTTTTTAACAATGATAAATAACTATGATGCTCTTAGCATTTATTTGAACGAATGAAAGTTCATCAATTAAATAATGTTTTTTTTTCCTTTTTAAAACATTTTACACTTATTAGTAATAAAATTCCAAATATTAAATAGTTTATTTTTAATAAAGAAAGGAAATCATAATAACTAATATAAATCAGCATTTATTTATTTTTTATAGCGTCTGTATACAATTGTAATCACATTCATATCGGCTTAAAACCAAATTGTGCAAACGCTTTTTACGAGTGTTAAATAATAAATGAATACCTTCTGACCCATACAAGATATAGAATTTATGCAGCAATAAAAGGAATCCTCTCATTACTACGACTCAAATATTTATATATGAGCAAATCTGAAGTACTGGCACAGAAGGTGTGACTATAGAACAGTCACTTTGAATTACTATATATAACTTATGAATGAATGACACCGATGAAATTTACTAGAATTTACTGAACGTCACTCCAACTGAAATTAAACATATATATAAATCAGCATTTATTTTTTATAGCGTCTGTATACAATTGTAATCATAATTTGGTTTTAAGCCGATATGAATGTGATTACAATTGTATACAGACGCTAGAAAAAATAAATGCTGATTTATATATATGTTTAATTTCAGTTGGAGTGACGTTCAGTAAATTCTAGTAAATTTCATCGGCATCATTCATTCATAAGTTATATATAGTAATTCAAAGTGACTGTTCTATAGTCACACCTTCTGTGCCAGTACTTCAGATTTGCTCATATATAAATATTTGAGAGGTAGTAATGAGAGGATTCCTTTTATTGCTGCATAAATTCTATATCTTGTATGAGTCAGAGGGTATTCATTTATTATTTAACACTCGTAAAAAGTGTTTGCACAATTTGGTTTTAAGCCGATATGAATGTAATAACTAATATAATAATTAAAATATTCTTTACAACTTTACTTTCATGCACTTCATTTGAACAAGAAAAACCAACAACAACTAAAAAAAAAATCTGTTGCTTAGATATTTTTTCACGTTCCCAAAATCAACAAAGGTTCACTCTTTTTTCCTCTTTTAAACAAAAGAAACGTGGTTACTAGAATTTAATGTCAAATATTTTTTTTCTATTTTGTCACGTCATGATTTAAAATCTACATTCATGTATATATATGTGTATATGTATATATTTTATTTTACATTTAATAAAAAATAAATAAATGTGGTAATTCCTTCATGAATGTATGGTTATGTTTGTGTGTATATATATGTGTATATGTCTCCAAATATCTAAAAAATTAGGTTTTAAAAGTTGGCTGCCTATTTAATCTTTATACATTTTTATCCTAAAACATCAGTTACTTATTATTATTTTTTTATAAGGATTGGGCATCACCTTACAATATATATATATATATATATTGTAATAGTAAGAAAAGTAGAGCTGCTTTAACCTAACCTAGAGATGCAGGTAGAGGGGGTTCGAACCCCACCTACTTTTCCAGATTGCTACTAACTGACTTACTCCCCAAATCTCACTACAATTTGTTCTTAATGTATGCCCCGTAGTCAGGGAGAGATAAGACCACAACATGAATTTTAACAAGTAGATATCTATATATTGATCAGATTTATATATGTGTGTCACATAAAAAAAAATCAACAATGCTACAAAGTTTTAATAATAGCGAATGACAGACAGAAAGAAACTTTTATGATTTTACATTTGCAGAGTACAACGAATTGATTAGATGAGCTGCCGGCTATTTCCCTGCAACTATATCCAGATATGACAGAAAGACCCTTTTAAAAACAATGGCTTCACATTAAGTTGGGGACATTTCTAGCCAGTGGACAGGTTACATGATTTAAAGAGAGAGACAGCCATAATTAACACTATGGTGAGAATACATGATTCAGATAGCCAGCCAAACTAATTAACATATTCTTAGGAAAGCATTGAAAATACTGTCCTCTGCTACTAACAAAAATTCAATAGTAACCACACCCCTATGGATTTTTTCAGACTTGATTTAGACACTTCAATAATGTTCTGCAGGGACAGTTTTTGAAATAAATATAAATATAAAATATTACAGACTAAGATGACAGGATATTGTGGGAAATGATGAGTCCCAAGACACAAATGGCTACCAAGAGCTAACACAAGACTGGATAGCTCTCCACCTTTAAACTGAGTTAGAGAAAAAGGAATCCATTCGCTAACTGCATGATCCGAATTCAGGCATGGAGTTTTGTTGCTTATGTCCAGTTATATTTATATATGAAAAGAAATGAGATCCAATTTTTATAAATCTTCATTCCGATCTGGAGGCAAGTTTGTTAACTTATGTAGACTTGGTGAGGGAAGTGCTAAAATGTGCCAAGACATACCCACAGGTCACCCAGTATGCAATATAATATAAATATGGTCCACCAACCTTTAAATTTAAATGAAAAACCTTACGTAAACATATACAAAACATTATGAAAGTCCAACCAAAAAAAAAACTCTTATAAAATAATTATTTTATTTTGCAATACAATTAAATCACTTAGGTAAAAGGGGAGGTCATGTTAAAAAAGTTAGTTAATATTCAGCCAGCCCACCACAGAGTTAATACAAATGCCTTTCTATAACTTTAACATCAATAAATATGGGTAACTTAAATTGATAAAAAAAAAATCAAGTCAGATGTCATATGACCTAATTTTAATAAATCTCGTATTTACAAATGTTATATATAGAGTATGTAAAAAAAACAACTCTTAACAAGCTTCAAAAATACCCTCAACCCCAGACCACTGTTTCTGCATCTAGCATCATCAGTGAGGTGTTAGGGATTAAAAATACTATTAAAATTAGGTAATCTGACTTGATTTTTTATCAATTTAATTTTAGTTTTTGCTATTAAGGCTTTGGCAATTTTATATTGCTAGAGCTATTAATATGTGTATCTGAATTTGGTTCAGTCCCATATGGCTATTTGAGTTAGATAGCTGGATTTTTGGACATTTAAATGTCTGAAAGTTTCAGATTTTCTTCTCAATAGTTAGGCATTAATAGAATTCTAGACTAGTTCTAGTATTTTTAAACCCTAACACCTCACTGACGACGCTAGATGCAGAAACCATGGTCTGGGGTTGAGGGTATTTTTGAAGCTTGTTAAGAGTTTTTTTCTTTTTTACATACTCTATATATAACATTTGTAAATAAGAGCTTTATTAAAATTAGGTCATATGATATCTGACTTGATTTTTTATCAATTTCATTTTAATTTTTGCTATTAAGGCTTTGGCGATTTTATATTGTTAGAGCTATTAATATATGGTGTATCTGAATTTGGTTCAGTCCCATACGGCTATTTGAGTTAGATAGCTGGATTTTTGGACATTTAAATGTCTGAAAGTTTCAGATTTTCTTCTCAATAGTTAGGCATTGATAAAATGCTAGACTAGTTCTAGTATTTTTAATCCCTAACACCTCACTGATGCTAGATGCTGAAACTGTAGTCTGGGGTTGAGGGTATTTTTGAAGCTTGTTAAGAGGTTTTTTTTTAACGTACTCTATATATGGGTAACTATACTCTCTTTTTTACAGCTAGATGAAAATCGAAAGTTTTGTTATTTTACATTCTTAAAAAATACACATATATGTTTGTAACCTTTTTTGAATTGAATTAAAGATAAATATATATAGCAAAGAAATATAGGTAATGGTCTCTCTTTTTTTTTTTTTACAAAAGAAAACTAAATCAAATCTTTAATTATTAAATCTCAAGTCCTATACCCGTTAACTAGAACTTAATAGGTAACACTGCGATTTGTGCTTTCTGTGTTTTGTTTTCTTTTTATTGTCTTTAAAACATATATATATATATTGCGATATCTACATATAATATATATATTGCGATATCTACATATAATATAGTCTCGCATGTATATATATTATTGATCCTCAATAATAATAATAAAAAGAAAGGGGTTTCGTTAAAAGAAATAGAAAACCAATAAAAGAAAAAAAAAAGAAGTAACTCAGTTTTAATATGTAATTATTCAAAACTATGTGAAAGTCGTGAAAGGGTTAAAATGAAAAAAAAGAAAAATTAGTTAAAAGGATTCTAAAAAATTTATTTTAAAAGAAATTAGAAAAAACTAAATAAAGATTGAAGATTAGAAAGGAAAGGGGAGGGGTGTATAATGAACGCGTCTCTTTCTTTCTTTGTTAAATAAGAAAATCACGTATCAAAAGAATGAAAGAAAATAATTGTAATTGTAAAATTAAAAATGTAAAACTTGGACCAAATTTCTAGATAGATTGGTACAAGATAAAGTAATGTAAAGGAATGTTGCAATTAGTAACATTCAATATTTTAAATGTATCAAAAGAATGAAAGAAAATAATTGTAATTATAAAATTGAAAAATGTAAAACTAGTACAAAAAATTCCAGATAGATTGGTACAAGATAAAGAATGAAAAGGAATGATGCAATTAGTAACATTCTATAGAATAATAGCAGAGAGAATAAGCAGAGCTGATTTAGAAGTAACTGTTTGTGTTTTCTTTTGCTGGCAAAAAACTTAACATAAAAAATAATATAAGGGAAGAAACCGTCTAGAGAATAGCGAGGACGTATTATTCAAATGTTAACGAACTTAGTTGGGTACGCTAACATGGAGGGCTAGTGGCGAATAACGGGCATTTGCTCGGTCTATCTCCGTCCAACCATTCGCTCACTACCTATAACATCTAAAATGCTGCCGAGAAGAGACCGCCGTTATGGAACCAGATCTGCCTGAAGATTCGTAATAGGATATTTAAGGAGATGAATACCTACTGAAATTTGGAATTAGAAAGAAATCAAACCCACGCCAAAAGATTATAAACTCTCACTCCACTAACTGGGACGTCGGAAAAGTGAGCAACCATCTCTGCAAAAGAAGGGAAATTTTTCCCACTCGATGGTTGATCCTTCATTGAGGACTCCATACCTAGGTAACTATTATTAATACATGCATGTCAGACTTAATTTGTGAACAAAGAAATCAATCAGAAACTAAAACTATTAAAATTTGCGCAATACTTCGGACAAATATAATTAAAAGAACTTATGATTTTTCTATAATAATGTATAAGAAAGTAACAATTGGGTTACGCTAGTTTATTTAAGGTTTAATTTGAATTGTATTCTTTACTATTTTATTTATGTGTATATTATGTTGGTGTGTGATAGGTATAGGTGTGTTTTATGATTTTATTATGTCATTAGAAATAATGAATTGCAAAATTAAAAAGTTTATTTATAAAAGGAAGTAAATAGTCATTTGCGTTTTTCTTTTCTTTACCAAGCGAATAAATATTTAGAGTGAATTAAATCTAGGTCATTCGAGCGAACAAGTTTATTAAGGGAGGAATAGTAATAATAAAGCAATCGAAATGGATAAATAAGTCCGTTCGTATCGTAAATAAAGGGAAAGAAGAAGGGCTATAATTGATATTCCTGCTGTACCGTGATAATTCCGGGAATAAATTTATAAATATTCCAAGTGCTGGGCAGAACAAATTATTCGATTCGAATAATTTTTTCAGCAGAGAAGAAGCGTTTAATTGGGAAATATAATGCTGGGATGATATTTTATATTATGTCAGTGTTCAATTAAGAATATATACTCAATGTTGGGGTGTATATTGGCTTCTTGCTTGTGGTAATCATCATCGGTGGTGAAACGGTCGATCACATAATTATAAGTGCGGCTGGTGTTTAACCGGACGGTGGTTGCATTACATTTTGGGGGCCAGTCCGTTGGATTTTATCACATTCAAAGTAAAAAATCAGATTGAATTAAATTATAGCGCCCTGATTAAAATAGATCTACACATATGTGATCTATACAGCAAGGTTAAATAAAGTCAAACAATTGGAAAATCGAATTTAGACTGAGAAATATTTTATATATAAAAAAAAAAAAAAAGAGAAAAGGAAGAAAAAAGTTTTTTTTTAAAAACAAATGGGTTTTGTTTCAAATTATGAATTTAAATGTGTTGCGACAGTAGAATAGACCGGGGATTTAGATAAAAATAGAGAGCAAAAATAAAAGATCGCTTGGTGAGAGAGAAAAGTGGGGCAAAAGACAACTGAATTTTATAAAAGAGAGAAAGAGACTGGGTAAGATTTTCTAGGCACGATCTACATTATATAAATAAAAAAAAAAAAAGAGGGGAAAGATTTTATTATTTGAATAATAAAAGTTTGTAAGTTTAAGGGGATCTTTAAAGCAGCATAAACAAGTGAGTTAATGAATGAAGACGGGGAAGTCCAGCAAACGTACCTAATATGAAATAGAATTAATAAAACAGTATTGCATTTAATAATAGTTGGGATAAAATAATTACTCGGTAAGTGATAATATTTATTTGGAATCAATGCAAACGAGATCGAAAGCAAAAATGGATGATCAAGTTAAAACAAAAAAAATTACCAATGAAGAACAAACGGAATTATCTGGAGAAACAGATAGTGAAAGAGAAATAGAAACCAATAGTGAAAATGAAATTGAAATTAATAATGATAAACAAGATCAGAAAGTTAATATAGAAAATTATAATTTAATGAAAATGTTGGAGAAAATGGTGGAGGACCAGCAGCATTTTATAAAGGAGATAAAGGAAAGAGATGAGCAGAGAGATGAAATAAATAAGAAAATGATAGAAAATCAGCAACAGTTTATGAAGGAATTAAAGGAAGATAATAAGAAAATGATAGACGAGTGGAAAAAACAGTTGATTGACAAATTTGATATAAAAAATGACGAGTTGAGTAAAAGGGTCGAACAAACCTCAAATCAGATTTCTGTCACGAATGAAAGGCTGAACGGACAGGCTGAATTACTCGAAAAGTTAGAGCAGCGACTCATGGGAAATGTACATAATTTAGAACAAGAGGTTGTGATGAAAGTAGAGGGAAGGGTGGCACTTATAGAGGATAAAATAGAAACTGTGTGTCGAGAAGTAGAGAAGTTTAAATTAGAACAGGGAAAGAAATTGTAGGATATAAAACAGGAAAATGAGAAAATTGTAGATGATGTAGTATAGATGTAAACCAGCTAGCCGTAATAGTAGACAAGCGGGGGTCTAAAGTAGATGGGGAAAAATGAGAAGTTAAAAATGTGATAGGGACAAATTTGTATGATAGCAGGTGTAATAACGTAATAACAGTAAATCAATTTTTGAAAATTCGAGTTTTTTGGGTCACATGGGAGAAAACCCCATAGAACACCTGGGTAGCCTTGAAAGGTATGGCACATTGAACAGATTGAGTGAAGAAGCCATGATTGCCATCGCATGCAGTCACCTACAGAATGCTTCACAGGAATGGTGGGACTCGTTGTTTGAAAAACCAACAACATTTGAGGATTATAAGGCAGCTTTGCTCACCAGTTACAGGAGCCAAGAGCACCAGGAAAACATTCAGCATCAGATATCACAAGACAGGTGGAGACCGGGAGAGACGTTTACTCCATTTTTTCCGTCGCCAGGTAGCGAAATTGCGCGCACTCACTGCTAGTCCATTATCAGAGAGGCAGATTATTTGTATAATCAGACATAATTTGCTGCAAAATGTTGAGCAGATGCTGATAGGCACTGAACGGAAAACGGTCGAACAGGTCACGGAACTACTAAATGCGTTCGACAGCGCTCATTCTGGTCGTAGAATAAAGGATTGAGGATTCAAACCTCCGAAAGATCCTGTGATAAATAGGGGACCAGGTAAACCCCTACGAAGGCATGGGGAAGATAGCGATAGATTTTATGTCGGCTCGGATGGAGCAATAGGGCCTAGACAGATTGAAAGGGATCAGAGAGGGAAGTATCCAAATGAGGACAGAGGCTTGGACAGATGGAGGGACAATAGTCCATTCCCCAGCACAAGTGGGTATATTCCACATAAAAGAGAGAAAGAACCTCCAGATAGAAACTAAAAGAAAAGGAAAGTAACTGGACAGACACCTGGTGATGACTAAAGGATAGCGACCATGGACTTTGAACATGATAATCCTCATGATAAGGGAAATGTAGGGGGATGGTGAAATACTAAGAGTAGGGAATGTATAAATGAGGTTCTGGATTTGAGACAAATGTGTGCAGATATGAGTCATGTGGAGATTGCATTTGAGATTGGTCAAGCCGTCTCGCCGTACATATAAATCCGCAAGGGAGTATGTGTGTTAATCTTGTCTATACACATAAGGCTAGACAGGAAATAAATAAATAAATAGAATGAGGACTCAGCAGAGATCTGGGCTCATTATTCGTCTTACTGGGTGAAAACCCCAAAAGTATTGAAAAGATACGAAGAATTGAAATATATTGAATTCAAAAGATCAGGTGGGACAGGCTGTAGAAAAAAACATGCTGTTCACAAAATCGGACTCCATATAAATGCGGAGTGGCTTAAAAAAATCAACTCTCTTTGCAGGATAGTGTTCGGTGGAGATTAAAGGTGTTTGAGCAGTACAAATCAATCAAATGGAATGCAGATAGTTTTAACCTAGTTGTCTCTCTAAGATAATCTCATCATATGAAAGTTAAAGATACTAAATGGGTACCATTAACATTAATATCAAGAATATAGTAGAGAAAAAAAAATAGTAATAAAGGAAGATAGGGGTTAAGAATTAAAATGGCTTGACCTTAGGAAATAATTCCAGTAGATTTTAATTCTTAAAAAAATAGGGAGCGGTGTAATGCGATATCTACATATAATATAGTCTCGCATGTATATATATATATTATTGATCCTCAATAATAATAATAAAGAAAGGGGTTTCATTAAAAGAAATAGAAAACCAATAAAAGAAAAAAAAAGAAGTAACTCAGTTTTAATATGTAATTATTTAAAACTATGTGAAAGTCGTGAAAGGGTTAAAATGAAAAAAAAGAAAAATTAGTTAAAAGGATTCTAAAAAACTTATTTTAAAAGAAATTAGAAAAAACTAAATAAAGATTGAAGATTAGAAAGGAAAGGGGAGGGGTGTATAATGAACGCGTCTCTTTCTTTCTTTGTTAAATAAGAAAATCACGTATCAAAAGAATGAAAGAAAATAATTGTAATTGTAAAATTAAAAATGTAAAACTTGGACCAAATTTCTAGATAGATTGGTACAAGATAAAGTAATGTAAAGGAATGTTGCAATTAGTAACATTCAATATTTTAAATGTATCAAAAGAATGAAAGAAAATAATTGTAATTATAAAATCGAAAAATGTAAAACTAGTACAAAAAATTCCAGATAGATTGGTACAAGATAAAGCATGAAAAGGAATGATGCAATTAGTAACATTCTATAGAATAATAGCAGAGAGAATAAGCAGAGCTGATTTAGAAGTAACTGGTTGTGTTTTCTTTTGCTGGCAAAAAACTTAACATAAAAAATAATATAAGGGAAGAAACCGTCTAGAGAATAGCGAGGACGTATTATTCAAATGTTAACGAACTTAGTTGGGTATGCTAACATGGAGGGCTAGTGGCGAATAATGGGCATTTGCTCGGTCTATCTCCGTCCAACCATTCGCTCACTACCTATAACATCTAAAATGCTGCCGAGAAGAGACCGCCATTATGGAACCAGATCTGCCTGAAGATTCGTAATAGGATATTTAAGGAGATGAATACCTACTGAAATTCGGAATTAGAAAGAAATCAAACCCACGCCAAAAGATTATAAACTCTCACTCCACTAACTGGGACGTCGGAAAAGCGAGCAACCATCTCTGCAAAAGAAGGGAAATTTTTCCCACTCGATGGTTGATCCTTCATTGAGGACTCCATACCTAGGTAACTATTATTAATACATGCATGTCAGACTTAATTTGTGAACAAAGAAATCAATCAGAAACTAAAACTATTAAAATTTGCGCAATACTTCGGACAAATATAATTAAAAGAACTTATGATTTTTCTATAATAATGTATAAGAAAGTAACAATTGGGTTACGCTAGTTTATTTAAGGTTTAATTTGAATTGTATTCTTTACTATTTTATTTATGTGTATATTATGTTGGTGTGTGATAGGTATAGGTGTGTTTTATGATTTTATTATGTCATTAGAAATAACGAATTGCAAAATTAAAAAGTTTATTTATAAAAGGAAGTAAATAGTCATTTGCGTTTTTCTTTTCTTTACCAAGCGAATAAATATTTAGAGTGAATTAAATCTAGGTCATTCGAGCGAACAAGTTTATTAAGGGAGGAATAGTAATAATAAAGCAATCGAAATGGATAAATAAGTCCGTTCGTATCGTAAATAAAGGGAAAGAAGAAGGGCTATAATTGATATTCCTGCTGTACCATGATAATTCCGGGAATAAATTTATAAATATTCCAAGCGCTGGGCAGAACAAATTATTCGATTCGAATAATTTGCCCAGCAGAGAAGAAGCGTTTAATTGGGAAATATAATGCTGGGATGATATTTTATATTATGTCAGTGTTCAATTAAGAATATATACTCAATGTTGGGGTGTATATTGGCTTCTTGCTTGTGGTAATCATCATCAGTGGTGAAACAGTCGATCACATAATTATAAGTGCGGCTGGTGTTTAACCGGACGGTGGTTGCATTACAATATATATATATAATGAAATACTTAATTATAAGTATAATGGCGACCAAATCTAGTGAGGCATTTTCACCTAACTTAAAAAGATTCATCGCCATTATCAAGCCCAATATCCATTACAATATTTTAAAAAAAAAACAATTTACAACATGTTTAAATAAAAAAAACAACATATCTCTAGAGTTACTTTGAGAAAAGACAAACACATTTCAAATAGGAGGATAGTTACCAGCAACTAGAGTGCGTGTGTCAAGATGGGTTCCATTAATGTTGCATGGCAGGTCCTTCATTCATATTTCCATAGAAAGAATTAAATTACTATGGGATAGATGTTTGTCAGGCATTTTTTTTGGTTCTTCAGCTGGCTCACATCTTTATGACACCAGTCCCAGAGAAGGAGGAGTGAAGGCAAAGTAAATTACCCCAGCATTTCTGTAGAGTAACAAAGTTTTGGATTTGAATCCATGTAGAGCAAATAATTTGAAGCCACAACGAAAAGGCAGCAAGTAGGAATTCAAACAAAATGAATTTTTTTTTTAAAGAATAATTTTCAGCCGATTCTCGTAATCCTTAATATAAGAGTCCTTAGGAAGAGTTTCAGTAGATTTTTTTCAGATTGAAGAACAAAAGAAAAGTTCCCTTTTTTATACCACTTTTCCCCTATTGTGTTTTTAATTAAACTAGCAAAACTACTTATTAGTAGCCTACTGCTTCAAATTTCCCCCTGTTATCTATTTTCTTTTAATTAAAATATTTCATAAAATAATTGCATTCTTTAATGGGTTATGTTTAATTACAAAAATTTATCATATCTCCTTCTGCCATCATATTTTAAAATCAAGAAAAAATTTAAAAAAAAACCTCTTATTTTTTTATATTTTATTTCATTAACTTTTCCCACTCTTAAAATAATTTTCCTTAAAATAATATATAACTGTTAATGCAGGTCATTCTTTAAGTTTGAGAAAAACATACATTCACTGTGGTTGGACTTAGGGTCTTAGTTAGTCCACAGTGAATGGGGAAGCCAGCATATATATCATTGTATATATATGCACAGCTTCAATATATATACACACACACACACACACACACACATATATATATATATATATATATATATATATATATTCTAATAGGTTTACTTAAAACACATTCAGCACATAGACACATTTCTGAGCCTATTTGAATTGTCATAAAATAATAAAATAAATGATTAAAATTTACATATAAGTGTCTATCTGACAAGCATCGGTGTTTGCATATAAATGTGCAGTACAATTGGTGGATATATTTTAATTGTCATACAAAATATAACAATGATTAAACATTTCAGTTATTACATTTTAATAATATAAAAAAACTTATACTCAGTTTACTTAAAACATATATATATATATATATATATATATAATCTTCACACATATATATATATATATATATATATATATAATCTTCACACATATGTGTGGTACTGTAATTGATTTTACATATAATGAAATTCATCTATCATATTCGAATTTATCAAAATAATCAATGGCATTAATTTTTATAACATGTAATTAACATATATAAATGTGGATACTGGAATTTATATCATATATTTTAATTTGTTAAAATAATAAAGTTATTAAAATGTACATTTTCACAATTAAATTCTTTCTTGAAAGTATGAAATATTCACATATATGTGTTTATATTGAAAAAAAAAATTGATTCAGTTATTAAATATAAGTCTACTTTTTTCTTTTTTCCTTTTTAAAAAAAATAAAGTCAATGTTGACAGGATTGCTGTTAATTGAATAATTAGATGTAGAGTATTCATTTTTTTAACACTCAAAAGGCACGTGCTCAATTAGCTTGAAAGGCTGATATTGGAATGAAATACAATTAACTTAAGTAAATGAGATATTTATTTATACAGTACAATGTATATAAATTGTAATAAACTAAAGATCAACATTTCAAGCCAATGTATATGCTGACATTTAGTGTATTACAATTGACTTAAGTAAAATTATTTACTTGTTCTTTAAAATATCATTTTAAGGAATTTCTCAAAAGAACTTTTTAAAATTTCTTTCTCATTATATATAATGCTACTCACCACATATGTTTATTTGTGATTTTCTGCCTATAGATACATCAGCATACGTATAATTATTCATTCAGCAATCTGATGTTCTCTTGATGAAATTGATTTATAGTCACATCAGGAAAAGAATAATTCAGGTAACTATAGTCATCTCCTTTCTGTCTAGGATTGGATAGGCAAGCAAACTGTCTTGAAGAATACGTTTGTAGCTATGGAACACTTGAAGTTGACCCTTTTCTCCATGTGAATTCAAACTCTATCATTGTGAACTATAGACCACCTTTTTAACTTGCCCTCTTTGCAGTCTTATGTTTTCATTGTAGTTTTCACTCCTGATCTGGACTACTCTGCTAGCTAGACACTTCTGGCCAGCTATTGTTGCCAATTGCTTCTCAAAAATCATTAGCCAACTCTTATCAAAATTACCAGCCAACTAAACTATTCTTTTTATCAACTCTTAGAAAAGACAAAAACACTAAATTAAAAACTGTTTTTATCTTTTTACCTTGATTACAAATAATTTTAATCCTTTTGAAAGAATCTTTGAGATTTTTAATCAAAGTATGATCTAGTTTTTACTTAAAAAAGATTTCTAATAGATAGAAATTTTGTTCAATGAATTAAAAAGATTTCAAAATAGAAATTTTTACAATTATCAGTAGACATTTTATAATTAACATGCTTGTTTTTAATTTCAAAATCAGAATACAATATTAATATTTATTTAGACATTTTAATATGATTATTTTATAATAAAATTTCATTTTAAATCCAGAATTATTTAACATTTTACTTGAATTATTTGAGTCCAGAAAATGTAGACAATATCTATCAATTTTTTGTTTGTGTTTATTTTTACTATGTTATTGTGTGTTATGTAACAGAAGTGTTACTATATATATATATATATATATATATATATATATATTATAACGGAAACGGTTATTGGGAGATTGATTTATATATTATTTTCTTAGTTCTATTTTATTTCTATTATTTTACAACATTCATTTATTTATTATACATTTTATTTTTACAGCATTTATCTTTCCTTTAATTTATTTATTCTTATTCATTTTGCTTATTATCAATTTTGCAAACCGAAAATATCCCGGCTTATCCTCCAACTGTAATGGATATTGTTTATTTATTTATTTAACCAACACCATTACAATACAAGCAGAGAGCTAATACAGATACAAATTTAACTTCATGTCTATACCCTTGACCAAACCCCAAGGCAATACATACATATTATCTTGGCATTATTTTTCCCAATCAAGAACCCTCAGCTGCTGAACAACGCAAACTATTTCAAGAAATTTAACGAATGTCCAGCGCTTGCTATTTATTTTTTATAATTGGGAAATTCACATGAACAAGCAGAACATGAATACCTTTAAAAATCAGCCTTACCCTTTAACCACTAAATTACAGTTTCCCCCCTGTCATAGCTTGGTGATAGGAGAATAAAGCAAGTATACGCAATTTACAAATAAATATGTTTAATAACACTCACTTTTATATAAAAAAATACATGATAACAATAATAAAAAAACACACACACTTATATAAATACATGGCTATAATAAAACATAGTAAAACAGATCAAATATTAAAGTTATTTTGAAGTCCTATTGGGTAGAGTTCTAAATTTATCAAGATTGTTCCTTGTTTATTTATTTACAAACATTAAAAATTAAAATGCATGCATGCTTTTTACCTAGATTTTCATTGTAGTTGTTTCCATGGGTATTTCTTTCGAATGGTCTTTACCATCCAGTGAGAGATCATCCCTTTTTTGTAGAGACGGTATGCCCTTCACTGTTGGCTGGATTGATTTTCTCTCTCAGTTTGTGGGGTTATTTCTCGTTCCAGTTTTTTACTTCTTGTCGATTCTTTAGGTAGATCTTAAGTTGTTCAGTCACAAAAGCGGCAGTCTCTCTAGCAGGTCAGGCATAGATCTTGTACATTGTAAGTCAGTAGTGAGACAGATTGAATACAAACCCATGTCCCTTTAATGCCACTGGCTGCACACTTGTTTCATTTTCTTTTAGCTGTTGCTTCCTCCTAATCTCTACTCGGAATGATCAGATAATAATTGTAACTCTCCTACTGTCTTTCTTTTGTTCATTGTTTTTGTAAATTTTTAATTAATGTTTAGATTTCCAATGAATTCTTATCAACCTATTTGTTTAATTAGTGGCTGGAATGTATAGGTTTTAATTAATTTAGCTGTAATTATAAGCTTTTCCTTGTTATACATTTTTTTTTGTCCGAGGAATGGAATTAGTCCAACAGACTTTCACACCTCTAATTTATATGGCCATATTGTTTTTATATTACATATTACATTTAAATTTTACTTAAACGTTTACAATTCATTTTTTCAAATTTATGTTTATAATTTATTTTAACTTGTTACAATATAGTTTTTTAAAAGAGAGAAAAAGATGCATTTCTTTATGCATCCTCTTCCCCTCTTCCACAATAAACAGAAATAACTTTCAAACATTTGACTTACTCATTTTTTTTTTAAAAGAGAGAAAGAGACGCATTTCTTTATGCACCCCCTCCCCTTCTCTTACTATTACCAAAATCCAAAGTAATTTCGACATTTGAATTTTAACTTTTTTTCTTTCCCTTCTTTTTTTTAATTTTTAGTAGCTAATCCATTTACCTTTATTACTTTCTAGTAGCTAATTTATCTAATTTTTATTAATAAATATATATGTGTGACAACAACTTTACGTGGTCATCACTATATATATATGAAAAACAAAAAACATGTTAAAAACTTGCTAACGCTTGTATCTATGTCAACAGATGGTGTTCTACCAAAAACACCATCAAGTGTATGTTTACATAAACGTCAGAGCATGCATTCACTATCTCTAACTTTAATTCCATTTTCAGATCATGATTTCAAGCTATTTGCTATCATCAGTGAAAGACAGGAATTTTAGAAACTAGATCTATACACAAACTCTGAGCGTTTATGAAACAGTTTCTATTCAGCTTGCAAGTGTGAATCTTTTAGACACATAATGTCTTCAAACTCAACATAGTAAGCCAGATAGCTACATTGGTCTGATCTCAATTCAGCATCACCACATAGTAGAAGCCTCTGCAATATATATCATTGCTAAAAAGACCTCAAAGGTACATTTATGAAAAACAAAAAACAAGTTAAAATCTTGCTAAAATTTCTGTCTTTCACTGATGATAGCAAATAGCTTGAAATCATGATCTGAAAGTGAAATTAAAGTTAGAGATAGTGAATGCATGCTCTGACGTTTATGTAAATATACGCGTGACGGTGTTTTTGGTAGAACGCCATCTGTTGACATAAATACAAGCATTAGCAAGTATTTAACTTGTTTTTTGTTTTTCATAAATGTACCTTTGAGGTCTTTCTAGCAATGATATATATTGCAGAGGCTTCTACTATGTGGTGATGCTGAACTGAGATCAGACCCATGTAGCTATCTGGCTTGCTATGCTGAGTTTGAAGACATTACGTGTCTAAAAGATTCATGCTTGCAAGCTGAATAGAAACTGTTTCATAAACGCTCAGAGTTTGTGTTTAGATCTAGTTTCTAAAATTCCTGTCTTTCGCTGATAATAGCAAATAGCTTGAAATCATGATCTGAAAGTGGAATTAAAGTTAGAGATAGTGAATGCATGCTCTGACGTTTATGTAAACATACGCTTGACGGTGTTTTTGGTAGAACGCCATCTGTTGATATATATATATATAATGGTCTACTTCATTGGAATTTACTACCTGATAAGTTATCCATCTAGAAGCGGGTGAAAAATAATTGTTTGACTAATTACAATTACTGCAAATGATGATAATGGTCAGATTTTAGGTTCTCATTATTATAGAATTTAATATAAACCCTAGTCATATTTTCTGACAATCATTTACCCACAAACAATATTGTCACTGAAGATAAAAATTTTTTTATTGTTATCATGGTTATATTTTTATTTGTTATAAATTTATCATGTCATATAGAACAGATGAATATCTATAGATCTAGAATCAAAACTTATAACAATTAGTTTCTCTCAGCTAAAATCATAGAGCCTATATAAGACATTCAGAATTAATACTTTTTATAATTTAATAGAAAAATTTACCTCTAACTTTGTGACACCCTAAAATATATTTGGTAGAATAGAGGCAATTTTTATAAATTCACCAAACACTTTACATATTCAGCATGTTTAGATAAAGCTAATCAATATTCAATAAATTTTTTAACATAAATACCATATTAATATTACAATTAAAAATGTATACAGAAAGTTAATTGGTATATCAAAGAGACACATTAATCTATTGTTGGGCTATTTATTATGTCTTCTCATGCCTGGTTAATAATTTGACTCTGGCTGTATTACAAAAATATTAATCTGAATAACTAATTAATAATCCACTATTTTCTTTGTACATAATATATATATATATATATATATATATATATATATATATATATAAATAACATTACCTGATATAGGAAAGGAAAAAGAATGGTAAAAGTTATGTATGCAATTACACATTTTAGACCTTTATATTAAAAAAAAATTTGAAACCAAAAAAATAGTCTTAGCAATTTTTTTTACAATTGTAAGCTATTCAATTATCTTCTCTGTTAAAGAATTAAGGATTTACTTACTTTTAGTTAAATTATTTGTCAGTCAAGCTTGATATATGATGATTCAGTACTGATAATCAAAAGTATTTTAGCTTGAAGTTTTAATATAGTTTGCAATAGATGGTCTTGTACATTATGATAATCACATTCTGCAGTTAATTATAAATTTATTCAATTGATGCCAGTAAATTAGTTGATAAACAGTTTCTGATTGTTTTCTTTGGAGGTAGATTATATTATACATATTTTAAATAACTTTTGTGACAATGGGAAGTATTTGTCAATAATGGCAGGCTTTAGTTTAGATCTTGTTACATATAAGTTTAAAGCACATTCTTTTTTTTTAGGTGCTATATGATGAAAGATCAGAATCCACATACACCTTTAATGTAGCAATGTATAACAAATATATTTACACAGCAGCTGTAACAGTTTATTGATGCAGAAGATACTCTAATGACAAGTACTATTTCTTGTTATACACTGAATTTGCTTCATTGCATTGATAATATTTTCCTAACTTTTAAATTATTATATATATTTTAAATATTAAGACTTCCTTTTATACCTAGCACTGACGTTATTTTTTTTTTTAATCATTTAGACACTGCCCTAAGCTCACCAATGACTTATCTTTTAGTTAATTTTTATTTTTGATTCTAGTTACATAAAAAAAAAAAAAAAATCACTAATCAGAATTATCATTAAATAAAACTTATTATATTTTGTTTTCTTTGTTTTAATTATATTTGTTTTGGTTTTTTTATAAAAACAAAAAAAAACAAAAACATCAACATAGCAATGTATTCTTGAAATTATGATTAATTAATTTTTTTTTACCAAATAAAAATATTGATTGTGCTGAGGATATTAATTAGATATCAGTCGGAAGAGCATCAATAACTTTGAAAATTAACACAAGTTTAATAACAAAATAATTTATTTAACTGTAATAAATACAAATGCTGGTATTTATCATTCGAGAAAGCATCAATAACTTCAAATAAATTAACACAAGTTTAGTTACAAAACAATTTATTTAACAATAATAAATACAAATAAATAAGAAATAAAATAATTTAGAATTCTATAAGAAATAAATGCAATCTATTATTAGTCCTCTGCTTTTGTGTTTTGTTTCCCTCTCATACAGGATAATATTATAAGTAATATTATGTGCTTTAATTACAAAGACTTTTATACACAATAATGGATTTATATATGTGTATATGCTTTCCAGAATAACTAAGCTTCTGACAATTTAATATTTTTCTTTAGCCGACAAACTGTTATTAAAAATAAATAGATTATACTCTCTGCAAGTTTTCTTTGTGCTTACTTAGTATACATGCTTTTTATGCACTTATTAACTATCCCTTTGCCAATTCTAGTTTTAGTGTGAGTTTTTATATGAGCCCGATCTTTTGCATGGACAATTTACATAAGAGTTTGTTTATTATACTTGCAAATTATTAATATTAGCATATATAGATTTTTTTACTGGAGTATATTAATATTAAGAAAATTATTTCAAGAATAATCTGTACATATTTATATAATTATGAAATTATTTTATTTACCATCTATATAATATATACATAGACTTTCCAGTTTTTTTAAACATTCGATTGATTCAGTTTAAAACTTATACCGTGTTTTTGGTAATCACAGTATAAATACAACTGAACAGAAAGTAAGAGACACTTTTAAAAAGTTATACAAAGTAAATAAACTGTCACTTTGTTATTTATGTTTAGTTTGTTTGCATAATTTTAAATGAGGGAGTGAATTCGATCTATTGGATTATATATATATGGTAAATAATAAGAATCACCATTATATATATATATGATGAGTAACTAGCATTTGTTCATTATATATGTTATGTTAATTTAGATCAATTCATTAGTTAAAACAATGGAATGAAAATATTATTTAATTTTTCAGAAATTTGATTATTTGCAATTGAATTTATTTTAGATTTTGTAAGAACATTCTATTGTTAAAATGATTTAAAACCTTTATAACATTGTAAACATTATTTTAATGTTTAACAAAGTAATGTCTCAAAAAGTTTTAAGTATGATTTTAAAATTTATATGATAGAATAAAATATATAAAAGAATAACAATTGACAAGCTACCATTGACAAAGACCATGTTTTTTTTTGTCAAAATTGCCTAGTTACATTACTTCTTTTTAAGGAGAACGCTTAACATATGTACATCTTTCTATGATGTCAGGATTGATTCAACCAACTTTTGTACTATTAGTTACCATTTAGTCAAGACATTTGTTTCTATTAGTTTTTTTATTTGTTTAGTGATTTTGCTTGCTGTGTTTATTTTTTACTATTGCATTATTCTAAAAACCTAAAATTACAGTTTATATTATATATTGATAACATTTGGTCATCCTATATTGAACTTTCAAATCATTGAAATTTGAGATTTTTTTTTTTTTTTTGTAAATTATATCTTTCATTATTAACCTATTTTTGTGCATAATTAAAGTTTGATATAATGTTTTCTTAGTATAGCTTTAGGCTTATGGTTAAAATTTTTATGAGAAATGTACAAGAAACTTTACCACATATTTAAATTTCTGACCCACTTAGTTTTGTCTTATTTATATCATTGCAATTTCTAGTTTTAAAGTCCAGCCTGTTAAATTTGTTTTTAATATAAGCTTCTATATTTATGACTCTTAAAAGAAATATTACCAACACTATTGCCTTAGAAAAAAATATAAACTTTAGTTGTTGTTTTTTTTTAAATCTTAATATCACTTTCCATATATTGATCAAAATCACAGAAGTAATATTTTAGTTTTTGTTTTGCATATTGATGACTTTGAAATATCTAATTAGGAAGTATATTTTTGTTAAAAGTTGGTGGAATATATATATATATATTGCATTGGTCACTTTTTCACTTTTTTTGATCAGAGAGGATGACACTAAGGCATTTACAGTCTAGAAAATTTAATTTATGGTGATCAAGAGTTAATAATAATGATGATCACCAACAGCTAGACCCAGGGAGAGAAAGAGATCTTTAAGACTGTTTGACAATTGAGAAAAGAACACAAAGACAAATGTCAGCCAAAATAATTTAAAAGTCTATTAAATTCAAAAATAAAATAAATTTCATGTAAACAAAATATAAGAGTTTGAGCTACATTCATCTAGAGTATTTATCAATGAGTGTACTAGAGTTTTGCAAAATTAAGTACCATGGCAGATAAGTTCATTTTCTCACATATGATTTTAAAAGAGGGGTTTATAATATCTTCATGCCAGTGATTTATAAAAACTAATTCCAGTTTCCCTATTTAGAGATTTCAAAAATAAAATGATCTTGCAAGGAATACAATGAAACAGCATGGGTGTGCTTTCCTTGGCCCGGATTAAAGCATCAGGATGAAAATGTTATATGTCTGCAAAACAGCTCATGATATACCACATTTAAGGCAATTCATGGTTGATCCAAATACAAGACAATAACAAATAGAACAAGAAAAGATTCTGATTTATCATAATCTTAATGAGAAGAAAACAAATTATGATCTAGGGAAAACAAAACAATACCCTCGAGAAATTGCCAGCCTAGAGATTTACAGTCTGCAGAAAATGCAAACCAAGTTTAACTAAATAAATTATAAAGAAAGACTAAAGGACAGGTGAAAAAAAGGTAAATTATGAATGTATGCCAAAGCATTTATCAGGGTAAGTAATATAAATAATAAAAGAAAAAATAAGCATATACAACCAGAAACTCACAATACACTCCCAGACCAATAAATGATATGATAAAAAAATAGAGAATCTTAAAACTAAAATTCAAATTTATACTCTAAACACAATAATAAAAAAATTCATATAATAATTATGATATTCAATAAATATGAAAACATTAGACAACAGATTTACTTTTAGATTAAGCAGATAATTTAATTAGAGACTTGACTTATATCATGAAAAGAATATGAAATATTTTACCTTATGTAAAGCAGAGTCCAGTGAGTCCTTCATTGCTGAATTAAACATTCAGGTGGCTTTATCTCTTTATGGTGGCATATGTAGAGGCATACTTTGGATCCATCCTAGTTAGGATTTCAACATGATCTGGAAGGAACAACATGGGATCAAGAGTCTGTCTTTGGGTTGGTTTAGCACTGCATCTCATAGATTTGAACACTCATAGTGTGAAATTTGGTGATCTTGTGAAAATGAATGCTATCAAGCAGATGTAGGCAATAATAAGAAATTAACAATATGTCTTAACAACAGGCAGCAGAATATAATATCATCAATGGTGGTCAGAGAATGAGAACAGTAATCTTTTAAAATATATAGTAGGACTGCAAACCAAATATGAATCCCTGAAGACTAATACAACTGATTAATAATGAATCAGCAGAATAAAAATAAACTAAGACAATATTCTTTTTAAGCAGAATAATCTAGGTGAAACCAAGAATAATGAGCCTGAAACTTTTGGGCCATTTATATACTTTCTTACTCCTGCATAATCTTTCTTTTTTAATTAGAAGTTTTAGCTCAGAGGAAAATCTCTATCTCATGCTTCATCTTAATTAAAAATTCTGACCAGGGCAGTTATCTTATTTAAAAATTAATTAATATAAAGTTAAATCTCCACCCATTTTAAAATAAATTAAAATAGATTACATTTAACAAAATAAGAATGCAATTAACTTTTCTTTTACAACTAAAAGCTCTTTCCAAAAGATTAAAACTTTTCAAATTAGAATGTTTTTGCAATTTGATTTTTAAAAAATAAGTATCTATGGAAACTTGTTTTTAAACTAAAATATAAAATCTATTGAAGACAAAATTAAAATCACAGAATTTTAAAGTATAGCTGTGTATGTGCAGTATAACATATAAAACTTTTAAATAACTTTATAAAAATAAAAGTTAGATTTAACATTGTGATGGAATTCTTGAAATAGATAAAGTATCCGTTTCAACTGCCTGATCACACCATGAAAAAAATAATAATAGCATTTTGATATTTTTTTTAAAAAAAACTTTTAAACATTTAAACCCCTTCGCTGAACACTTGTCCTGAATTTTGTCTAAAAGGAATCTGTTTATTTTAGTCATAGCCTTCTCCATTCTCATAACCCTATAAACAAAACCCTTTTTTAAAAAAGTCCAACCAATTACAAGGTATCTCAATCCCTTAACCTTTGTCAAGTGGTTCTTTTTTTCTTTTAAATAATTTTCTGAAATAGGTCACTTTCTCCCTCTTATCTTTTTCCTGTTTATTATTTTTTGTCTTGTCTTTTCCAAGTTCTGTTTTATTTTGTACCTTGTATATCTAAAGACACTTTTGCTGAGCAAAACACCTTTCTTAAAAAAGTATCTTTTTATTTTTAAGAGTATCAACACTAGAAAATGGGGGAATATGTATTTTACAGTGGTTTTCAATGTTTTAAATAAGATTGCTCTATAAACAGCTTTTATTTCTGCTTTAAAATCATACTCCCTTATCTTTCTCCTAACTTTTTTCTTTGTTTTAGACCCATATTCAAAGCAAACAGTTACTTTAATCAACTTATTTTTAGTCTCTTTTTGTCTATCTCTAACTTATACTTTTCTTTTATATTTTGATTTGCATTTTCTACTTTTTCTACAAGACTATCTTCTGTATCCAATCTCTGCTTATTTCTACATTTATTTCCACCTTAGCTGTTCTAACACTATCTTGTTTTACTTCATCCTTCCCTTCATTTACCTCTCTTACTGTCTCAACTTCTTTTTCAACTTCTTGACTTTCTTTAATCAAATCTTTTTCTATTATTTCTATAGCTTCCTGATTTTTGTCAACTTTTTCCATTATTTCTCATCTCATTTCTTCTTTAAATTCTTCCAACATTGCTCTATTTTCTTTTTTTCATTGCCTGCTGGCTCTCTTTGATTTTTTGTCACATTTCTCTCATTGTAGCTTTTATCATAACCATCTCACTTTGTTTCCTGTCCATTATCATCTCTATCATCATTTGTGTCTTACTCTCTTTTTTTCCTTTTCCACAATTTGAGGATTTTTAAAAGAAAGCAGGTTTTTTTTTTCCAAGACTACCCCACTATGAATTTCTTGCTTGACTTCCATTTTTCAACACAAGATCAAACCTAATATTTTTATGTTTAACTTTTTTTGTTTTTCAAACAACAACAAAAAGCTTTTTCATATCCATTTATTTTACTTTCTTATGTTCAAAAATTAAAAATGCAAAAGAAAAAACTTTATTTAACTACTTATTAATTATTGAAAAAAGACTTCTTAATATTTAATTTATTCTTTTTCTTTTGTTCAAAAAATGCATCAAAAATTGTTATTTCACAGTTTATTTATTATATCATTTGAAAAAAATGAACTCTCTACTCCAAATTACTCCCACTACATATACCATTACTAACACAAAATGATTCCTAATATTTAAATCTTGCCTCCTACACCTGAAATATTTCTTAATTGTCTAAACAAAATCTTATATGGGTTTTTTAATCCAAAACACCAAGTTGGTAGTGCTAAAAATTTACTAACTATGTACCAGTCACTTCTTCACTTTCTTTTGATCAGCAAGTGCACCACTAAATTACTTATGATCTAAAAAATTTAATTTACACCGAACAAAAGTTAATAATGATGATGATTACCACCAGCTAGACCCAGGGAGAGAAAGTGATCTTTAAGATTGTTTAGACAAATGAGAAAAAAACACAAAGACAAACTTTAAAGTTTATTAAAATCAAAAATAAAATAAAATCTCAGGTGAACAAAATATAAGAGTTTGACCTAAATTCATCTAGAGTATTTATAAATGAGTGTACTAGAGTTTTTCAAAATTAAATACCCTGGCAAAAAAGGTTGTTTTCTCATCTATGATTTAGAAGCAGGGATGTATACTATCTTCCTGCCAGTGATTTGCATAAACTAATTACAGTTTCCCTATTTAGAGATTTCAAAAATAAAATGGTCTTGCAAAGAATACAATGAAACAGCACGAGTGAGCTTTCCTTGGCCTGGAATAAAGCATCGGGATGAAGAATGTCATATATCCACAAGACAGTTCATCATACATCATTTTTAAGGCAATTCATGGTTGACCCAAATATAAGACAATAAAAAAATAGAACAAGAAAAGATTATGATTTTTCGTAATATTAAAGAGAGGAAAACAAAATCTCTGATCTAGGAAACACAGAACAATACACCCTATAAATCATCAGCCAAAATATTTATGGTCTGCAGGAAAAGAAAGACTAATGGACAGATGAGTAAAAAGAAAAATTATGAATGTCTGCCAAAGCATTTATCAAGGTTAGTAGTACAAATAATAAAAGGAAAACATTAAGCATATAGAAATAGAAACTAACAATACACTCCCAGACCAATAAACGATATAATAATAAAAAATAGTGAATCTTAAAACTTAGATTCAAATTCACACTCTAAATGCAATAATAAAAAAAACATATTATTATATTCAATAAATATGAAAACATTAGACAACAGATTTATTTTTAGATTAGTGGACAATTTAATTAGGGACATATACCCTGGAAAGAAAATGAAATATTTTATCTTATGGTAAAGTAGAGTCCAGTGAGTAATTCAATGGGTGTGCAGAATTATTCTTGAGTTAGACATTCGGGTAGCTTTATCTCTTTGTGGCAGCAAGTGTAGAGGCATACTTTGGATCACTTCTAGTTAGGCTTTTAAGGCATCTGCAATGAATAGCTTCAGATCAGGAGTCTGCCTTTGGATCAGTTTAGCATGGCATCTCGTAGATTTGAATACTCATTATGTGAAATTTGGTTATCTTGTGAAAGTGAATGCTATCAAGCTTACATAGGTTAGAATAAGAAATTAGCAATATCTTAATGACATGCAGCAGAATATAATATCATCAATGGCAGTCAGAGGATGAGGATGGAAATCTTTTAAAATATATGACAAGACTGCAAACTGAATAAGAATCTCCGCAGACTAATATAACAGAATAATAATGAATCAGCAGAAGAAAAATAAGCTGAGTCAATACTCTCTTTAAGCAAAATAATCTAGGTCAAGCCATGAATAATGAGTCTGAAAGTTTTGGGCCATTTATATACTCTATTATTCCTGCATTATCTTTTTTTTTAATTAGAAGTTTTCACCCAGGGCAAATCCCTATCTTGCACTTAATCTTAATTAAAAATTCTGACCAAGGCTGTTACCTTATTTAAAAATTAATTATTACAAAATTAAATCTTCACTAAAATAAATTAAAATTGATTACAATTAACAAAACAAGAATGCAATTAACTTTTCTTTTACAACTAAAAGTTTTTTCCAAAAGATTAAAGCTTTTCAAATTAAAATGTTTTTACAGTTTGATTTTAAAAAAAAGTGTCAAAAGAAAGTTATTTTTAAACTAACAAGTAAAGTCTATTGAAGATAAAATTAAAATAACAGAAATTTAAAATATACCTGCATATGTGCATTATAACATATAAAACTTTTAAAGAACTTTATAAAAAGCAAAGTTAGATTTATTTTGTCATGGAATTCTTGAAACAGATCATGAATCCAGTTCAACTACCCCATCATCCCATGAAGAAAAACCATTTTGCTATTTTTTTTAAATTATTTTTTAAACATTTACCCCCCCCCCCCCTGGCTGAATGCTTGCCCTGCATTTTGTCTAAAAAGAATCACGTTATTCATAGTTTTCTCCATTGTCATACACTATAAACAAAACTTTTTTAAAAAAAAAACTCCATCCAATTTCAAGAAAACTAAATACCTTAACCTCTGTCAGATGGTTCTTTTTTCCTTTTAAATAGCTTTCTGAAATAAGTCACTTTCTCCCTCTTGTCTTTTTCCTGTTTATAATTTTTTGTCTTGTCTCTTCCAAGTTGTTTTATTTTCTTCCTTGTATATCTGAAGACACTTTTGCTGACCAAAACACCTTTTTTTAAAAAGTATCTTTTTACTCTTAAGAATATCAACACTAGAAAATGGAAAGAATTCACATTCTAGTCTTTTTGAATGTTTTAAATAAGATTGCTATATAAATGACTTTTATTTCTGCTTTAAAATCATACTTTGTATTCTTTCTCCTAACTTTTTTCTTTGTTTTAGACCCATGTTCAAAGTGAATGGTTACTTTAATCAGTTTATTTTTAGTCTCTTGTCAAAACTCTTTTACATTATTTTCTATCTCTAACTTATACCTTTCTTCTATCTTTTTATGTACATTTTGTACTTTTTTTACTAGACTATCTATCTCTATCCAATCTCTGCATATTTCCATCCTTATTTTCACCTTATCTGTTCTAACACTATTTTGTTTTATTTCATCATTCCCTTTGTTTACTTCCCTTACTATCTCAACTTCCTTTTCAATTTCTTGACTTTCTTTAATAAAAGCTTTTTCTATTATTTTTATAGCTTCCTGATTTTTGTCAACTTTTCCCATTATTTCTTATCTCATTTCTTCTTTAAATTCTTCCAACATTGCTCTATTTTCTTTCTTCATTGCCTGCTGGCTCTCTGATTTTTTGTCACATTTCTCTCATTGCAGTTTTATCATAACCATCTCACTTTGTTTTATGTCCATTATTATCTTTATCATCATTTGTGTCTCACTCTCTTTTTTTCCTTTTCTACAATTTGAGGATTTTTAAAAGAAACCAGTTTTTCTTTCAAGACTACCCCACTATGAATTTCTACTTTGACTTCCATTTTTTAACACAAGATCAAACATAATATTTTTATGTTTAATTTTTTTTTTTGTTTTTCAAATTGCAAGAACAACAAAAAACTTTTTAATATCCATTTATTTAACTTTGTTATGTTCGAAAATTAAAAATGCAGAAGAAAAAATGTTATTTAATTACTTATTAATTATTTGAAACTTAATATTCAATTTACTCTTTTCTTTTTATGCAAAAAATGGAACAGAAAAACATGATTTCACTGTCTATTTATTATATCATTTGAAAAAGATGAACTTTCTACTCCAAGCTGCCCATACAATACACACCATCATTAACACAAACTGATTCATAATACTTAAATCTTGCCTCCTATACCTGAAATATTTCTCAATTGTCTAAACAAAATCTCACATGTGTTTTTAAATTCAAAGCCTCAAGTTGGTAGCACTAAAATTTTACTAATTATATATCGGTCACTTCTTCTCTTCTTTTGATCAATGAGAGCATCACCAAGTTGCTACCTAGAAAATTTAATTTACAGAAATCAAGAATTAATAATGATGATGATTGCCACCATCTAGACCTAGGGAGCAAAAGAGTTTTTTAAGATTGTTCAGACAATTGAGAAAATAACACAAAGACAAACATCAACCAAAATATTTTTAAATAACATTAATGTTTATTAAATTCAAAAATAAAATAAATCTCAGGCAAACAAAATATAAGAGTTTGACCTAGATTCATCTAGAGTATTTATATCAGACAATTGAGAAAATAACACAAAGACAAACATCAACCAAAATATTTTTAAATAACATTAATGTTTATTAAATTCAAAAATAAAATAAATCTCAGGCAAACAAAATATAAGAGTTTGACCTAGATTCATCTAGAGTATTTATGAGAGAATGTATGAGAGTTTTGCAAAATTAAATACCCTGGCAGATAAGTTCATTTTCTCACCTATGATTTAAAAAGAGGGGTTTATAATATCTTTTATCTTTCTCCCACAGATTTATGAAAACTAATTCCAGTTCCCCTATTTAGAGATTTCAAAAATAAAATGGTCTTGCAAGGAATACAAGGAAATAGCATGGGCAAGCTTTTTTGGCCCAGAATAAAGCATCACGACCAAGAATGTCATATTTTCATCAAACAGCTAGTGATATATCACTTTTAAGGCAATTCATAGTTGACCCAAATACAAGATAATAAGAATAGAACAAGAAAAGAGTACAATTTTTCATAATCTTAAAAACAAGAAAACAAATCTCTGATCTACAAAACACTGAACAATACACTTGATAAATCACCAGCCAAAAGATTTATGGTCTGCAGAAAAGTCTAAGAGACAAGTGTTAAAAAGGTAAATTACAAATGTATTCCAAAGCATTTATCAAAGTTAGTAACATGAATAATAAAAGTGAAACACTAAGCATATAAAAATAGAAACACTACACTCCCAGACTAAAAAATGATATAATGAAAAAATAGAGAATCTTAAAACTAAGATTCAAATTCACACTCCAAATACAATAATAAGAAAATACATATAATAATTATGATATTCAATAAATATGAAAACATTAAACAACAGATTTACTTTTAGTGTAGCAGAGAATTTAATTAGAGACATATCCTGGGAAGAATAAGAAATATTTTACCTTATGGTAAAGTGAATTCTAGTGAGTCTTTTGACAAATGACATAGTTATTCTTGAGTTAAACATTCAGGTGGCTTTATCTTATCATGGGGACAAGTGTGGAGGAATACTTTGGATCAATTCTAGTTAGGCTTTCAATGTTTTATCTGGAAGAAACAGTTTGGGATCAGTAGTCTGTATTTGCATTCCACTGCATCTCATAGATTTGAACACTCATAGTGTGAAATTTCATCATGTTAAAGCAAACACTATTAAGCATATTTAGGCAATAATAGAAAATTATCAATATGTCTTACCAACAGGCAGCAGAATATAATATCATCAATGTTGGACATAGAAGTAGAACAGTAATCTTTTAAAATACATGGCAGGACTGCAAACCAAATGAGAATCTCTGCAGACTAATATAACTGAATAATAATGAATCAGCAGAATAAAAATAAGCTGACTCAATGTTTTTTCAAGCAGAATAATCCAGGTCAAGCCATGAATAATAAGTCTGCAACTTTTGGGACATTTATATACTTACCTACTGCTGCATATTTTTTTTTTTAATTAGAAGTTTTAGCCCAGGGAAAATCATTATTTTAAGCTTAATCTTAATTAAAAATTCTGACCAGGGCTGTTATCTTATTTAAAAATTACTTAATACAAAATTAAATCTCTGCTCATTTCCAAATAAATTAAAATAGATTACAATTAACAAAACAAGAATGCAATTAACTTTTCTTTTACAACTAAAAGCTTTTCCCAAAAGATTAAAACTTTTCAAATTAGAATGTTTTTATAATTTGATTAAAAAAATAAGTGTCAAAATAGACTTATTTTTAAACTAAATAGTAAAATCTGTGGAAGACAAAATTAAAAACACAGAATTTTAAAATGTCGCTGCTTATGTGTGCTATAACATATAAAACTTTTAAATAACTTTATAAAAATAAATGCTAGATTTAACATTGCAATGAAATTCTTGTCCAGCTCAATATATATGGACAATTGGTTTGGGGTATTTGTTACATAGTGAACTTTACCCTGCTTTTTAATCAGAAGGTATTTCTTGTTAAAAGTTGGTCAGATATATATTGATAGGCAAATCATTTGGAATAATGGCCACAGTCATGTTTAACCTGCATTTCTATAATTAGTAGTTGTGCCGGATTTCTCCTAAACTTTTGTTTTTTTAAACAAATATTTAGATATTTACAAATAATGAGATGTCTAGCCTCAAGATAAAAAAGATACAATAGATACATAATAATAATGATTTTTCTTCACGCTTTCATATCCAGTACTTAAGATTTGCCCATATATAAGCATTTGGGTTGAATGAATAAGTGGATTCATTTATTCTTTCACAAAGACTTTATCTTGTGTTGGAAATGAAAGTATTCATTTATTAGTATTAACATTTGTAAAAAGCACATGTACGTTAGCTTGAAAGGCTGATCTTTAGTTTATTATAATAATGTATAACATAAATAAATAAAAGGCATTAGTCAGAAAAGAAAGGTAATTAAAAACAAAGATTAATAAATTAATGTAATTCATGAAAATGTTTGAATGCACTATTTTAACTAAGATTTTTTTTAAAAATAAATATTTTTCACACATACATATACAATAAGTTTTATAATAAATTTGATTATTTTGTTTAACTAATTCTATTTATATTGTCAAGTAAATGTGCTTAGCATGTTGTCCACATTATTCTAAAAATAGTGAGAGAAATAACATCATTCAGACTAAACTTTTTGATATAATTATATGGCAGAATTTTGAAGGTGTATTGTTACACACCCTAAACTATAAAAAGCATATAAGTATCTAGATTAAGTAGAATATATTTTGCAGCATTTATTGTCTAAAACACATGCAAGATTAACATTTTTTATATAAAAAAAGAAGGTAGAATTGAAATATTTGATATGTATAATATTTTGAAGAAGAGATTGTGACACCCAACTTTTTTTACAGTTATGAGAAACACTTGTTGGTGCAGTAACATTTAACTAATCCCAAGCTTGTGCATGTTGGAAACAAATTTATTAAAAAAGTGTTTTCACTATGTGGAAATACTTTAAACAAGGCAAATGTGGCTGAAAAGTCTTAAAGTAAAAACTTGTTAATTTTTCAATATAATAAATAAAGGATAAAATTTGTTTGGTATAAATGACAGTCAAACTATCTCAACAACTGGGATGAAAATTTGCATTAATTAATAATGGATCAAAATCTCAAATGTATTATTTGATTAAAGATTTGAATTTGTTTGTTATAATATTAATTAAATATATCTGAAAAATGTATTATGCAAGAAGGCCAGAACAAGAATGACATTAATGATTAAAGTTTCATGATGAGATAATGCAGGTTTGGTAAGAATCACTTAATTTTAATATTAAATTTAGGCAATTTATAAGATGATAGTTCAATTTTTGAAAAAGTTGAACAAAATATCTTAAAATACTGATGAGCAAAATTTTAAAATTGAATAGAAGCCATCGTCTTATATAAATAACTGCCATGACGATCATTTATTGTATTGTAGAAAACATCTTATACTATATTGGAAGTTAAATAATATGTTTTAAATAGATTGTCCACATAGTCTATATATATCAGTAAAAGTTTGTGTGAGGTATGGAATAAAAATCCTAAAGTTTGGACCATTTCTTTAATCACTGGATTTAAATAGATTATACAAATACTGGGATCCTGATAAATAATTCTAGAGGGTTTAAATTGATATTATAATAGATAAACAAAAAATTTTAAATGGATATTTTTTTTGTAAGACAACTAAATATATAAATTGTGAATGGAGAAAACGTCTGAAAAATAAATGAATCCAATTATTAAAAAAATTAAAAGTAATGTTCAAATCTATTTGTTATTCCACAATATCAGTGCAAATAATGGCTTTATGCAATAGCAAAATAGATTGGAAGGCATAGCAATCTTTATAGCATATTGTATTCATTAAAAATATTAACTTGTTTAGGTTTTTATAAATAATATATGAAATTTTTTTTATTAATATCATCTGATATGATTAGCGTTATTTTGATAACTAAAATATTTGTTAATAAATAATCCTTTTTAAAATAAAAAAATATGGTTGTCTTTCTGAAGGTTTGTGATGATAGTATTTTAGTTGTATTTATGTAGTGGAATATTTCTCTAATCTAATATAAGTATTGAATATCTTTATATAAAAATAACTTTATTTAAATATTCTAAATACATTCGACTGTTAGTAATAGCACACAGGGTAGAAAATGCACAATGGATTGAGTTGTATTATTCTTCCCACTTCTTCAAGTATTGCTGGCCTGAACAATGACAGTACCAGCATGTGATTCAAACCTGGACCCTTGGATTTTTCAATATTGAATTTTAAAGTAATGCTCTAACCATCCTGCCAAAGGAAATAGTCAGTCAAAATTTCATATACTTATCTATGAGGTCCCTCCTGATTTCTCCACTTTTTCCTAAGAGCAAAGTTGATTAGTGGTGTCCATACATTATGTATAGTCACATTAGATTGACTTAAGGAGGTTGTTTACCATTATCATGTTAACAGCTTTTTAAAATTTTTTTCTTTATAAGTTTTCTTCTCTCCCAATTGAACATATATTCACTGGTACATACATGCTCTGCTACTTTAGACACATCTGTTTTTTCTTTTCTAATCATCAGTTTGTGTTGTTGCAGGCACTTTTCAATGGGACAAGTCTCACCAATATACATTTTTCCACATTAACATAGTATTCATAGATGCAATGTTTTTTTCCTTTAGCAGGATGACTCATTTGGTTAGTGCATCATCTTAAAATTTAACATTGAAGAAGGTGAAGGTCCAGGTTCAATTTCCATACTAGTACTTGCACTGGTCATGCCAATAACACATGTAAATATCTCTCAAAATATTGCACCTATATTAACATGTGCTATTACTATCAGTTAAATGTATTTGGAATATTTAAATAAAGTTAAATTTTTCTAAAGACATTCAATACTTATATTAGATGATGGAAATACTCCAATATATAAATACAACTAAAAAAATAGATGTTGACAAATTAATTTGAGCATGACTAATTAAATAAGCATGTTAATGTGGAAACACAATGTAGTTTAAAAAATTATAGATAGGAACTGAAATTTTATTATCTGCAAATATAATAGATTGTTTTAAACAATGATTTTATGTTTAATTTTATTATATGTAATGTAGTGGAGATAGTTTGGAATATAAGCATAGCAAATTTTCCTTTAAGTATTCTAGGAGTTGTACATCATTAAATAAAAATCTTACTATCTATAAATGACAGAAAAAATTCTTAAAGCATGAAAAATATATAATCTACTATTCATTTAACATGTGTTAAAAATTTGGAGTAATAGTGAAGAAAAAAACTGTCTATTTTCATCTTGTAACTTACATTATAAAGAAATGCCATTAAAATGTGATATAGCATTAAGTATTAAATTAATGGCATCAAAATTGACTTAATTAAACTATTTGAAGTGAATATGTAGAAATATTTAGAATTTTTAAAGGTATGTTAATATTATAAAGAAGGAACAAACCTCTGATATGCTTTTATAAATATACATGCATTCACCTGTGACATCAGTTTAAAAAACAAGTATATTCTTATGTTTAGAGTTTATTTATATGTAAGGCAACCTTTTCTCAGTGTTCTGAAATCAGGCTTTAATTTATTATATGGCTGAATTATAAATTGTTAAGTAAATTGTACAAACTTATTCATTCTATAGCAGGAGAGAAATAGAATCTTATAATATAGATAAACTCTAAGCATAAGTGTACATGCATGCTCTCTCAATGATGCTTGTGAGTGAGTCTATGTAAATTTATAAAAGCACATGATCAGAGGTTTGTTCCTTCTTTATAATATTACATATGTAGTCTGTGCTATATAACTACTAAACTATGATAAGGAGATAGTCAAATTTAATACTAGAATATCACTTATTATTAGCCAAAATTCATTTGAATAGCTTGTTTGATCATAAAATTGTATATGGAAATGTGTTGATTAATTATTTGCTATTAGAGTATAAAATGCATGTCAGAGAAAGACACACTAAAATACAAATAGTAGCTTAAAGCAAAAACTGACAGAATAAATCAGTAGTTGGAAAGTTTAATGAACAATCATAGAATGCAATACTAAAGACAGACCATCATAAATACAATTAAAATTACTTCAAAAGAAGTATAGCAGCATATAATATTTTTTTCTAATGAATGCGCATTGCATCAACAATGTCTTTTGTTTTATTAGAAAACTAGAGTACTATAAAATAGTAATAGTTAGATTAATAAATGATATAGAGATCATTTTTAAATGGAATTTAGGACTTACTAATATCATAAGATTGAAGCAGTTGAAAGAAGAAATTATTTCTAGCAATCACTAATATGTAATCAAGGTAAATAGTTTTAAATTACTTTAGGAGTTAAATCAACAAACATTGATTATTGAAGTATTTAGACTATGTATAATGATATTTGTTAAAGTCTTCTCTTAATATGCCTATTAATAAAATCACGAGTAGCTATTTTTATTATTATACATATTAACACTTAACATTATATGATATAAAAGTGATTATTTTAAATGCACACATTATATGATATAAAAGTGATTATTTCAAATGCAGGAATTCAGTATTTTAACAGGCGACCCCAGTATTAATTTTATTGTTTACATAAATGTCTATCAAAAAATTGAATCTGTTAACCATGTAGGATAGTAAATGCAAAACTATGGCTGTATAGTCACTATAACACCTACAGATAGAATTTGACTACTATCCACCATATGGGGTTCAAATACGAATCCCTTTCTTAAATATATCTTAAGACATAAAATATATGTATTCTATATCAGGAAGTATGTAATAAAAAAATCTACCTAGTGGCCATTACTTCATTTAAAAAGACAAACAACATTTTCTTCAGAAAAAGTATATTTATGAGTGTCAATTAATAAATGGACCCCAAGCGCCAATCTCACTAGTACTGTAAGAATTATACTTTTCCCTTTTAAGAAATCTTAAAACTATCGCTAATTAAGTGCCCAGCCCTTTTATCTAGCTCAAATCTCAGGGCTGGAAGGTAACAATAACCATCAGGCTGAAAGAAAGTAACTGACTAAATTTGTGTAGTTGAAACAAGCTTTCCATGCTTTATATACTTCTCAACTTAAGTCGCGTATATTTAAACTTGTCTATGCCCCTTAAATTAGATCACATGTCATTTCAAATTAGCTACTGTTGAACTCCTTCTTTCTACACATTTATTCCCTCTATGCACGATCTATTTCTTTATCAAATCTATGGTTTAGAATTTAAAATTACATGTAATAGAATTGCCAATTCTGAAAAGCATACTTCATTCATTCTGATATTCTTCCAGAATGGAAACTAGGCTAATGTAAGTGATAAATATGTTCATTAATGAGAGAGAATTTGTTTTAATGTAAGTATACAAATTTTATTACTATGGCTAAATAAATATGGAGAAAGAAAAACATTAACACAAGTGTAGAAATGCATTTCTACATTTTAAATTAAAATATATAATTTTACACAATGACTGAACCTTTGGAGAGTAACGATAGGCAATTTTCAGTTCTTATAAGATAATAAAACTAGTTAAAGTTACCTTGAAGTACCCGGGTTTTTTAATATAGATAAATTTATTTCCACATAAGCTTGATTTTGATGATCCTACTGAAATTTATGTATTCTTTTACTGTTAAAGAATAAAACAAATTTTTTTCTGCTAATGGCAAAAGTTTTGCATGAACATCCATTATGGTGGTATTACTTGGATCTAGGAAATAATAATGGCTGACTGGAGGCATTCTCAGTGTACACAATTCAATATTCTCTTCCTTCCTGGACTGTTTTAGTGGCATATTGGTGAGATCCCTATAGTTCTTGGAGGAGCAGTCACTTAATAGCAACAGCTACATATTCAGAGCTTAGGATGGTGGATTGTTCTACTCCTGGATTATGATTGTAGCGATGGTCTGAGTTGCTATGACTAAACCCATTTTTTTCTCCCAATGGTTGATTGAAGAATTTGTTTTAATGTTTCATTTTGTAATATCAGCATAGCCATATCAGTCAACTTAGCAACAAAAAATATTAATATTTCATTTCAGTTCAAAAAACTGCTCTTGCTTGTTCCAATTTTTCTTTCTACTAACTAATTTCTCCAATTCCTTTTGTTTCCCAAAATAGTTTATCAGTATGCCGATCTTTATTTTTTAGGCATGCTTTAAACATTTTTTTCTTTTTATGCCATACATTTACTTAATATTCCTTGGAAATTTTGAGTGACTAAGTAATCGAACAAAAAACACACAATTGCCTCCAGGAATACATATAAAAGTTCTTTTGTTACTCTCATTAAAATGCAATATACAATAAAACAACAGAAAAGTATACATTTGACATAAATTAATAATACAAGAAGAAAATTTATATACACCTGGGTCTCTTTTTACGTGGACTTATTTAACACAATTTTGAAGTTACGTGATTCCTGTTTCACCGGAAGTCGAACTCCGATAATGCGCTATTACATTAAATAATAAATTTCGCGCACTTACATTGTATTGAAAGCAGTAGCACATTATTGGAATTCGACATTCATCTTAGCAATTTCAATATTTTCAGTGCTTTATAATAGTAAGATTTTATGCAATAATGAAATTGAAATCATGATTTTCACATTTTATGTATACACACATTAAATTTTACAAGATTATAATGTAAATTTGTTCAAACATTGTGCATGTTAATTTTGCATTTTAAATCACATTCTGTTTTTGCTTTTTAAAAAAGAATGTAATCAGTTATTAATCATTTAGTGTCCACAAGTTTATTTTTAAAAGGTCAGTAATAGCAGTGAGCACAATTAAATTTGACAATTAAAAATTAAAATTTGATTTTTAATTGTAATTAACAATTTAAAAATTACTTACAACAACCTGAAATTAATGTTGTGTGAAATTTGATTTTTAAATGGAATTGAAAATTAAAGACAAAAATAAGAATTTAATTTTTAGTTGTTAGTTTCATAAACAATTAATAAAATCATTGTCTCAAAGATTAATTACTAATTACGTTGTCACCAGAAAACCATTGACACAACATGAGTGTGAAGTTGGTGCTAGTTGTCTGCAAACTAACATGTTTTTCGGCAAATAGCTATAATAATTAAAATGTGTATAAAAATGTAAATTACTGTACTGTAAATTATGCATAAAAATATATTATTTTGAATAAAATTAAATATTATAGTTAAAAAAAGTTTGTCTTGTATCAATTTTTTTCAAATTTGAAATTTTTTATTAGACATATTTTATTTCCTTATTTTTTTTTTTTGCGCGAATTTTAAAGTAATTTTACGTTGGTGCTTTGCTTTTACACAAATTTTGAAAAATCACAGACCGCATCCCCCCTTTTTCAATGTAAGTTACATCTATTTTTGCACGATTTCATTTGTGCATGTTTTCTGAGGAACCTATCTATCACATAAAATGAGACCCAGGTGTAATTGTGTAGTTCATTCCCACAATTTATATTAACATATTTTTATGAATTTATTTTAAAACAAATAACTATAAACATCTTTCTCTCTTTTTTTTTAAATAAAATAAAAAACTTTCAAACTTTCTCTCTTCGACATATATATTTAATTCTTTATATTTTATACTCACACACTGAATCCATTTTATTAGACTCATGCTGATCTAGGTAGTTAGGAAATATTGTGTAATTCCCTTGTAACAAGGTTTTAAACTGGCTACTGTTACAATGTCCCCTGTTGGAAAGATTTCAAAATGAGGTATCCTTATTTTGAGATCTAAAATAAATCCATTATAGTATGGGTTTTAAAGCCCTAGCATTGTAGGACTTTTTAACCTCTGACCCAGTATCCACTCAAAATGCATTATTTCCCTGTTGCTGTACAATAGTGAATGGACCCTCATATAAAAAAAAGGTTATGGCAGATGAATTTTCTTGGATCACTAACATGAGGTATTTTGACCATTACTATATCTCCTATTTGGAATCGGTGCTGGATACCTGCTGACCTTTTATTTCTATTTTGACTCCTTTTCATAAGGGTCTGGTAAGCTTGAGCTCTATAAGCTTCTGCATCTATTGGGGAATCATTCAACTCAGGCAAGAGGGTTTTTATTAATTGAGGGACCTGATTTCCTAAATGCAACTGTACTGCGGCAAACCTGGTCAATTCATTGTCTGACCAATTCATATAATTGATGACCTGTGGAACTTACTTGATCTACCCTCAATGGTTCATTGAAAGATATGTTCTATATAACTGATTTAGTTCCTGCATAACCCTCTCACCTGGGTTTGGTTGTAGATTATGGATGGATGTCAATATGTTCTTAATTCCCTGTCGTTGTATCCACCTTTGCCATTCCCATGATATGAAGGGAGTCCATGATCTGATAAAATGTTTGTTTTTGCCACAATGGTAAAATGGTTACTTTCTAGCATTTTTATAGTATTCTTAGTATTTGCCTGGGATATCGGGTATGTGGCTACAAATTTTGAGAATAGATCACAGACAATGACCAGATACTTTTTCTTGTTAAAGGGGGCAAAAGCCATAGTAATCCAGGGTCATCATTTCCCAGTGCCTTGTTAGATGTAGTTTAAAAAATACAGAAAAACAGTGAAGGATGGTTTGAAATTATTTTTGATGGAAACTTTGCTACTATATATATTAGTGATAATTTATTGGAAAATGGTGATGAGGAACTACTTTTAAAAGTACTAAGGAATGCACATAGTCACATTAAGCATGGTACTTCCAATCAACTTCTTTTATCTTCATTGATTTAACATGTTTAGCCATTGGAAATTGGTCTTTTATATGTAAGAATGATGATGAGATGATTATTCGCAATTCAAGTAATTAATGACAAGCTATTATTTTAAAAACAAAATTTCCTGGTTTTATTTTTGAATGCAGTCAAGGTAATAAACATCTTTTAATGCCGAGACTTCACTTGACTCAGAATTTTCTACTCGTTGGATATTTCAGATCCCCAATGATGGAATAGAAGAGTATCCTATCAACCTTACTTTGGATTATACAATGCCAAATGCTGAACAAACTAACACACATACTCCATTACCAACCTGACAAATAAACTCCACTAAAACAAGCATGAATGTTGATACAACACAGATTAGTGTGAACCATACACTAAAAACCCAAAAGTTAGCCTGAATGTGATGATGATATCCAGAGCAAATCACTATTCAATCAAATGATTATCACAGAAAAAGACCATCAGAACCTCTACCCTATCACACAGCAGAGTAATGACATAGAATCAGCACAATATTTTTGAAGTGATCTATCAAAATCTGTTAAACCCAGAAAGAACTGTAGAAATGAATAAAGCAGAGTCTTCAAGACACACAGTCCATGAGGATGCAACAAAAAGAAATGACACAAGACTCAGTATAGTCAAAAATTAGAAAATGAAGTAGAGAATGATCTGGAGATTATTGTTAAAAACCTCAGTGGAATAAATGACCACAACCCAGAATCCAGTTTCTCACAACAAGTAATACCTGAGATAAGAGATGATCCTCTCAAAACTTTAACAGATATTCTGATATCAACCACACAAGTGCCTACACAGCTAATTAATCTCATGAACACAATATTGGCATTGACAAGAAGTCATCTACATCCATAAGGTCAAATAAAGAGTTCAGACCACTCAGCAAACCTATCCTTAGATAGTATAAAATGAGATAGGTCATGAATCTCAGAAGTTGATACAAGAACAGTTGGATGATACTGTCATTTCTCAAGTAAAACTAAGCTCTCAAGTCCTCAAGGCTAACTACATTGACAAATTCACAATAAATGAGACAATCTCATATTCTAAAGGTGTCATGGCAGAATACATAGAAGAAAATGAGATGGAAAATAAATTGGATATATATTTAAAAACATTCCATCATACTCATATTTTCCATCAAAACAAATTTAAAGTATTCCCCAGACAAGATACTGATGAACTATATAACAGACATCAGACTATAACATTATTAACACAAAAGACTGTTACCATGATAAGTCATCACACCCACCACTCTACTTTAGGAAATTTAGATAATGGCAAAGGCTATGACCATTTCAGATGTTTGTTATGGCATTTAAATGCTCTCTACTATCAACATGATGACCTAGATATGCAAAACAAATGGAACATGGTAGAGAATGCCACATCAGGAACAATTAAACAAAGAGATTGCTGGTTTCATAAACTATGCAACACATATGAAGATTCCTTCACATTCATTATGCATAAAAATGCTAGTGCTTAAAAAAGCCAATGTAGGGATGGACCTCAAAGATTGCAACTTGGAACTTGTACACCAGACAACCCAAAAGTAATGAAACCCAAATTCTTATTTTAAAATAATATACTCTATGCTAAAAACTTATTACTAAAAAACTAATGTTAATCTAGATACCTTTTAATATAAATATTATTTTTAAGAATATATAAAATTGTTTTCAAGAATGTTCAAAAACAGTTAGGGCATGAATAAATGCACCTACAATTTTTTAACACTAAACCACTATTTATGGCCAATAAAAACAAATATATGATATAAGCTAACTTAGTAGCACAAGAGTGCAATGGACCCCAATATAATATTTTTTAAAAAAAAATAAAGCATACATATGTAAGACAATCAATGAGTGTACCAACTCATACCTATACCAGTTTATCTCACAGAAATAAATGTAGAAAAAGAAAGATTACAAGCATATGAAAGGCTCAAGAAAATGGCTAACCAAAGAAACACAGATAAAAAAGAAAAGGTGTATTACAATTTTAAAGTAGGGGACAGAGTCTTGATAAAAACCCCACATGTAAGCAAACCCCACAATAACATGTACCATAAGTTTTTCAATCAATATGAGAGACCATTTACAATAGTAAAACAATCTGGTCACAATGCATATTGGATTGATATTGAAGGAGAGGTATGAGGAACATATAATGCCTGTATCTTAAAACCATATTTTGGACTCTCCATGTAATCATACAGTTGCTTTGTAGAATGCACAACCCAGCTAGAATAATAACTAGGAATGACAATTAAAGCATAATATGTGAAAGTCAATATCAAAAAAGTATATATTATATCTAGGTGATTTATGCAAAAAAAAGTACATGACTAGGGATACTATTATTATGATTATTATTTTTTTGATGAGGGTATACCCAGGTTAATGCTTTAAAAGCATTGGGTTATCATGATATTAACTGAGATAGAAGAGTCAATCTATACAGAGAAATGGATGCTCTAATATTTAGTTAGACCTTTGAAAAATCCAGTAAGATTAAAAAAAGAGCAGGATGGAGGCTAACAAATAAATTCCGTGTGTCATCACTGGTTAATTGTTTCATCCACATAACGATCAAAAACCCTAAGTCCACATCACACTTTAAATGATATGACTTAGCCACAAAAAGAAAGTGTAAGATAATGTAAGAAACTAGCTGATAAAATTAAGCAACATTGGAGTAAATTTTTAAAACCTTCCATTGAAACCTAACTTGATCCAGCATTAAACAAATATGTACTTATATGTAAGTGTTAAAATTCTATCCATAAGTTAGAATTTTAACCCTGTAAGTAGAGGGGTGTTGTAATGATGAGTTAAAACCTGACATACCATCCAATTATATAGGACACTGCCAACTAAAGCCACATAAACATATTTGCTTAACCAATAAACTGCCAAGCAATTTATCATATTAACATTTTTCCTTTCCAACATATATATTTACATAAACATCTTTTTATTTTTAAAGAAATAGTAAAAAGAATTACACCAACTAGAGAAAACAGATAGGTATACTAACACTGGAATAAAACATGTGTTATGTGTCACTAACTGGGGAGAACTATACCAAAAACTTGCACATAAACCTCACAAAACAATGACTGAATTTAAATCTAATCACATAGCAACCAGCTGTAGAAACAAAATTTAAAATGTTCACAAATTATTGTTTTAATCCCAATTATATATATTACATCTGCTCAACAATGGAAAATGACAAGGTTGATGTATTTCAAAAAAAACTACACATGATCTATAAATATTATTAATTGTTATATTGTCTTCTGCATTTAAAGATAGAGCTTTTTTTTTGCTTAAAAAATTTGAATACAAAGATGAATATATATATATATATTTGAATTTAAATATATATTTTTTAAATAGTATTCAAAATTATCAAAAGATGAACTTTTAAAGCAACCATATGAATTGGAAGAAATAATTTAAAAGAGAAGATTTAATTATCTGCTCATTAAGCAACTTTAGTTGTATTCACGTAATAACAATAATATACAATAATTAACTGTTTTGTTATATAGAAATATCGCCACTAAAGACTTGAAAAGTAAAAATAAATCAATAGATATATAATATTATCTTTATACCATGGTTGCTTGCTAAACAGTTTATACCATAGGGAATACTACATCATCAATAAAGCCATGAAAGCTTAAAGATTTCACCTACCCATTTAGAAGAAACCTGAAGAACATCTTTTGCCTTGAATAAAATGCCTAACAAAATCCAAGAGAGAGCAATTGGAGAAGATCACTGCCTTTTGATCCAGACAAGAAATTTCCACTCTTCATGGGAGCAGTATTTCATCTTCATTCATAGGAACTTATTTGGCAAATAAACAGTTTCCAGCAGACTCATCAAACTTTAATTAATATAATGGGATAAAAATTGTGATTTTTTTTTTTTTATTTTTTTTGTCTATTGTAAATTTTCTATATATTTTTGTTTTCTACAATTGGAAGCCAATGTGTTATAATTTTGGGAAAATTCATTATGAGGGTAAGGAGGGGGGAAAATATTAGATTTAACTATTTTTTTAATTATCTTTATTTGTATGAAATAAAAAAAATTATACTAGTTTTGACCTCCCCATCTGACTGACTTTTGACAACATAAAGGGAAAGGAGAGGTAAGAGATTTTAATATTATCTCACATTAAGCAACACACTAGATAATGATAGAGTTTATATTAATTTATTTATTATTAATTAAGTTTACTTTTATATTACTTTTATATAGATGATTTATAACCATTGATCTATCTGGGCAACAAAGATTTTTTTACGTTTGTATATATATTTTAAAGTAGTCAGATAGAATCACGATCACATATATATATATAATAATGTTTCATATTCATTGTTGTAAATAAATGGTCAAGTGCAGGAATTTATACTGTTGGGTTAAGGGTAAGGATTTTATTTTTATTAATATCATTATTAGATATCAATATGGTAGAAATTCATCCTTGACATAACAAATTACATGTGTCAGATTGAATTATTATTCTATTTTATATTTTTGTTAATCAATAAATGTTAATATAATTCATTATTTTAATTTGGTCTCTAGCTCATCATTATTTCCATATCCATCATCAGCTTTATAGTTCTTCATTATTCACATACCTGTCATAACATTATAATCTTAATTATTCTAATACATATCAATATTATTATTATTATAGAGGAAATACATATACATATTTAGGTCAATTATTATAACTTTAATACATATATACTTATACTGCACTTAAATATTTTTTTTATATATATATCTTATGGTTTTGGATATGCTTAATTGATTTTGATAATCAATTATCACCTATATAGAGGTGTAATAACTGCCTTTAGTGTGATCTTTTTCGCTGATAAGAGAGTCCAAGAAATTTCTCCCTGAGTTTGAATAATGTGGCTAGAAAGGGGTGAGAATTGGATAAACTGACCCAAATTGTATCTAGGTTAATAAAAATAGGTAGAGCTAGTCTATTGGAAGTAGATACAATCATAGGTTATGTATTTCATTGCATAATTACTTGCATTCTATCTGAATGCCCAAAGTCCGACCATAGTAAGATGTGCTCCCTCTATCTTCTGTGAAATCCCCCAGCCCATTACAATATATATATATAATGCCTAGGACTTACAAAGGTTTTCCAGAAGCAATTCTAAAAACTTGAAGAACTTATAGATATTACACACTAGTAATTATTATTAAATCTATATCTAATGCTATTTTTTCATATCTCCAAATTAGTTTCAGATTTATAATTTCCATGAGGATCTGTTGCATTGAACCTTTTAGAGTGAAAGGTGCATTCAAATCAAAAAGATTCAGATGCACATCTATACTCCTCACTAACAAAAATTAGAAACTAGAAAGTAATCTAAAAATATCAATAAAATAGCACTGAATGTAGATTTAATAAGCACATCCACCTAATATATATTTATTACTAAAACTTACAAAAAGTGTCCACTTTTTTACTTCAATGCCAATCTATTTTATTAGATAAAATTTTATTAAATAAAAGTTGAGCTTTGTTTGCACATTTATCTACATATATCTTTAGAAATCTTTCTTGTGACTTATCTTAGTAAAATATTCAAATTTGTTTGATCTGTAAATAAGTTTATATTGTTAAGAGTATATATTTGATAAACTATAAAATTATTTATGGGCTCTTTAAAAATCTTTAGTGCATGTATATATATAATATATATTGCTGTTTTAACAATATATTTAAAATTTTTATTTATGTTTCAGTTATACCAAGACCAAATTCAGCAGGTTAGTATATTAAAAAAAATTTTTTTATGCATTAATACATTTTGTTTTATGTATCAGCAGTGAATTTTTATACAAAAAATTTAGTCACAAATGCCTTTTGCATTTATACTTATATTCAAAACTAATTTCTTCCTTACTTCTAAATACCAGTTTTTTGTCATCGCTTTTTGCAATTACCAATTGAAAAATTTATCAAGATATACATTCTATCATCATCATTAATTATTTGCAAAAAGATATGCTCTTGACACCCACATCACAGTGTTAACTAAACCTTTTTATTATTTGTTCTAATCTTCAGATATTCATAATTACTTTCATTGCATCATCAATTGATTTCATTTTATTTTTTAGTTTTCTTTGTGTTTTTTTACTTCTAATGATTCTTTGAACATGTCCTTCATCATTATACAATCTCTAATTATATGCCTATTTTTTTTTTCTTGCCACACAATTTTCTCAAAAAATAAATTCAAACATTTCGAAGTTACAATTCCATTATCAATATATATATATTATCATCATCATTAATAGAACAAAATGATGGGATGTCAACACCAGAGTCTTTTCCAAATCTTTCCATCTATTATTCAAACCTTCACATAACCATAAACACTTCCATTAGATCATCAATCCATTACTTCTCCATCGTTTACTTCCAGTAAATGCCTTTCATAATTTCTCTGCTTTTAAGTTTGTACATATCTTTTTTTTTTCTGCATCACAATTTTCTCAATGAACAATTTGAAACACTTCAACATTTTTTTTTTCAATTTTTATTGTTTTTTTATTCATTAAACAAATTCATATGAAACTCTATTTAAAATTTTTAATAATATTTTTTAAAAGAAATTTATTTGGTAATTGCAGATCTTATTCTAATATCTTTGTTATGCTTTTCATTATATTTAAGAGTATTAACTTAATCTCTCAAAAACTTTTCCTCAACTATCACTCTTGATCTTTTATTATTAATTATTGCTTTAGATTTAGAAGTATTTATTTTTATCGCAAACTTTTTTTAATTTTATCAGTTGTAATTAACATTTTATTAAGATATATTTTTGATATTTGCAAATATTTGCCATATTATTAATATAAATAATGTAATGAATCTTATTGTTTCTAATAATAACTTTATTTTCATACAAACAACATTAATTAAAAACTTTATACAAGTAAATATTTTTAAAACTGTAGATGGCTAATGTCTTTGTTTATAATTCCGTCACATATTTGTATATTAAAGTGAAGATTTTTATGAATAAAAAACGTGAATCTATATTTTGAATTTTCCTATATATATATTATACTGATATTTTGATTGGATCCCATCAACCATTTTTCAGACAAAACTGTTCATTCAGAATGTTGCATAAATGTACAAATGATCTCTATTAACTGAAAGATGGCTGCTGGGATCCAATCAAAACATTAGTATAATATTAATATTAACAGCAAGAAAATGTATACACAAATGAATCTAAATATATATATGACCTGTTACAAAATTGTTTCTTTCCAATTCATATTTTTGTTTTTTTATTAAAGCCTTTTTAAGAACAATGAAACTAATAGCAATTCGTAATTATTATAATTTCCATTGCATCTTTTTCCTCTTTACTTTTTTAAATCTAAACTTCTAATAAAATCAAATTAAACATACTATAAATATATCTGTTCAATTGTTCCAGTAATATTTTAATTGCATATGGAATTAAAAAATATTGTTTTAAAAATCGTCAAATTTTATTGTATCATCTTAATTTAGAAAAATCAAAACTTAAAAGAGTCTACTATCTACTTTTTGGGGCTAATGATTGCATTATAAACCTTAACTAATTCTTGAAATCTCCACACATCAAAAAATAATAATTTTAAAGAAATTAACTGAAATGTCATCAATTTCTTATGATTTTTCTAACATTATTGACAATATATAATTTAACTGAAATGTTATCAATTCCTTATGGTTTATCTAAAATCATTGACACTATAGACTTAATAATTTTAACTTTTATTACTGCACAACTCATTTTATCATCTCTTTTTTTATTGCAATAGATGAGTGTTTATTATTTTTAGCATTTAAACAATTTATCATTATTTAATTATTTTTTTCTTTTAGTAATTTTTTATTTTTTGTTTAGTTTTCTGTCACATTTTTCAATTTGATTTTTACCACAAGAAATGCTTTGATCAATAAATTTTATCTCATTGCATTTTTCTATGCTTATATAATTATTTCTAATATAAACAAAAGATGTCAAGATGTATGCAATAATGTATTAACAGTTAAAACATATAGAGAAGGGCATAAAATTATGTGATGAAAAGGCTTTCCTATATAATTATAAATATATAATTTTTGTAATCATTATTATTTATTGATATTTTATATTACTTCATTATAAATTTATGTTTACAATTTATAATGTTTTGCTTTGTCATTCCAACATACTGTAGTAATTAAAGACATGCAGAATTTTCCAAACCATATGAATTAACATGACTTTCAAAACCGATGAGTTGTTAATAAAATTTCTCTTGAAACATAAAAATTAAACTGAGTAAGATCTTTTTTCATTGGATATTAAGAATTAAAAAGTATTGTTTTGTAAAAACTAACTTAGAATAAAATGCTTAAATAATTGTTAAATCATTACAAAAAGCTTTTAATTATAAAAAATGTTTTAAAAACTATTCTTGCTTAGAATGGGATATATTGATATATCATTAATAAGTGATTGCTTTGACAGCATATTGATGATTCTTAGTCTTGAATAGTCATGGGCTGCTTTTATGTATGTATATGTATAAACCCATCTAGCTTTGAGCAAATACCAGTTTTGTTATTTTAATAATAATTTTTTTCAATGTAGTTTGGAAGTTAAAAGTGATTGTTAGTTTTTTTGTTTTGCCTGTTTAATGGGATTTATTTATATTTTTATGAATTAAAAATTACAACCTATTTCAGTCAAGTGTCAATTGTTGGTGTCTATATAATTTGCCAAAACATTAAGAAAGAATAATTTTCACCTTTTTTGTTAATAAAAGGTTACCTTGGTAGCATATTGAAGATTCTTAGTGTTGAACATGCATTGATGATTTATATGTATTTATATGTATAAACCAATTTAATTTTGACAAATACCTATTTCTGTGCAGTTTGAATATTACAAGTGATTATTTGTTTGATTTCAAAATGGCTTTCAGTTGCAGAATGTTAAGAAACTAAATAAAAGTATTTCTGTGATTTGCTACAATTATTTGTAAAGTATATTATCACTGTTATGATTCGCTAATTTTATTGCAATTTTACTATATATTTTGTACCATCCAGTGGCACAAAAATTAATTAATCAACATTAAAATAGGTTTCATTAACTACTTGTGTTAATATTTGATACCCCCCCCACAATAAATTGAATGTTTTTATAAAATATTATAAGAAAAGGAGAAAAACATTTTTTACAGTGAGTGATAATGACAAAGAAACATCACTGAAATTGATTCTAAAGTGTAACTAATTTTAAAAAATCTAAGTGTAAGATATGCATTTTATTATGAGATATGTCCTATGTAGTTTTAATTCATTAATAATGTCAGCATTATTTAATTTTAACAATCCCTGTACATAAATTGAATTTAAATTTCAACTTTTGATTGGTTAATTACATACTTAGAAGTAAACGTATATTTGTCTTTTAAAATTATTTTTGTTTTAGTTTAGTTTTTAAAACACAAATTAATAATTTGTTAGATTATTATTGTAAATGAAATTTAAAAAAAAAAATTCTATTACAAATTGACAAAAATAATGTATAGCAGTCAACATAAAACATAATTTTTGTTATCCAATTACAAATTGTAGCCATACAGCATTGATTTCTTTCTCAATTTGTTTTTCTGTAAAAATAAATATTTTCTATTAAAATTTGAATTATTATTCTAAAATAATTAATATTTCACAAATATTTTGTTGAAAAAAATATAACTATATAAAAAAAGTTTAGAAAATATGTTTTCATTTTCAAATTCAAAACAAAGGAATAAAATTGTCAAAATCAATGATAGATGTTTTTTTGTGATAAAAAAAACAAAAAATTATCATGCAGCACATTCACAGACATATACTTGCAGCATTATAATGGTATTAAATTTAATTATTATTGAGTTATTAGCTCAAAAAATCTAAAGATGTTAGCATTAATCAGTACAATTTATCTAAAAATGAATGGAAAATCATTAAATATAGTAGTTAGAGAGTGAATTAAAGCCATATATGAAAATATTTATTCCATACTGTTAAACTATTAAGAAAGCTTTAAACATAAAGGTCATATTATATTCAAATTCAAAATTATTTTTGTAATAGAAATTTAAGAGAGGAAATGTTGCTAAGCAACACTATTAAATTTGAATTCATAAAAGAAAAGTTAGTAAGTAATGGGGCAGAGATAATTTTAATTACAGATTAAAAATTTAAATTTATCTTCTAGATTAAAAGTTAAAATTAAAAAAAAAAACAATATTCTGTTCACCATTAAAGCAGTGGCAGATTAGATAATGTATATAAGGCTTGGTTATACAGATTTTTTTTCTCATTTTCTTTGCTGTGGAGAAACTGATTAGTAGCAGAACAACTAAATCCATAATTATCAACAGCATGAAGACTGTAATAACTAATAATCTGTGAAATAGCTGATACCAAGGTATAAGAAACCAAATAACAATTTTTCTAAAGCTATGGAAGCATTTAAATCTAGTTATATATTTTCCATGTCAGGATAAAAACTGATTCATATGCACATTCACTGCTGACTGGGTTATATGCCAAGTGATGGAAGATATTGCTCTGACTAGTTAAGCATGTCTATCCATAGTCTGTTGTCAAATAGTCAGCTATAAACTAAATGGTTATCTATAAAATTATTTCCAGATGACACACAATAAACATATTACCTAAAAAAAGTGAAAAATCATCATCCATAAGAACAAGCAGAAATGTAGAAAACATCATGCAAGTCAAGACACAGAAAAAATATATAAAAAGAATACTCATGACTTAACTGAATATAATAACTAATGGTAGGACATTTTATTCAATTAATTAATTAATTACTTAATAAAGGCTTTTATAAAAGTATATAAACTATACTGCAAATATTTATTACGAGGATAATATTTAACTTTAGACATTTTGTAGATATTTTTTTCTCTTGTGTATTTTAATATGTGTTGTTTAATATTTTCTTTATTTAATTATATGTTTAATATTTTACTTTATTTAATTATATATTGTTGAAATAAATATATTATGTGGGAAAGTAATATCAAATTTTAACAAATTTTTTGTTATTAAATATATTTTTAAAATTTCATGGGTTTCATGCTAAAGTTACTTTTATGCTCATTAGTCTTATATAATTATTAAAGCTAATTGTCTAAAAATAAGAAACTCACTGTTTGATATAAAAAATTTATAATATTTCATAACTGGCTTGAGAGTTAGTTTTGCCCTTCATTATTAAAATAGCACTGAAATTTAGTTTTAATGCAGGTGTCTAGATATAAGAAATTCACTGTTTGATATAAAAAAAAGTTATAATTGTAACTGATTTGCAAATTAGTTTTGAGTCACCTTCCTCTCATATATAAAATAGTACGCTAATTTGTGAATGAAAAAACCTTTAGACTTGTGATAAATAATGTTATAACAAGAAAAATAAGGTACTCACCAATGTTTTGACAACTGTCCACCTCAAGCAAAGCATGAGAATAGAGAGCTAATCTCAATGGCTACTAGAAGCAGAACATTAAATGGCAGGCTTCAAGGAGGCTTCAGTTAAGCATAAAGATGGAAATGATACTTTAGCTAAAGCAAAAAATCTTTTGAAGAGTTGAAATTGCCTGAAAGAAATCTTAAAAATGATAGACCTGTTAGAAACATGGAATTGCTTCAAAAAAGTAACTTAGAACCTGAAAATAAATCTATTTCAAAAGAGATTTCAACTAAAACATGTCTTCCAATGTTACTAAAAGTAATGTGAAATTGCAGCCAAGTAAAATCACTTTAAAATCAATACCTGAAACCAAACCTGATTTAAGCATTGTTAGTCCCAGCATAAACCCTAAGCCTGTGAAAAAATAAGGCAGTTTGCTCAATTTTAAAAAAAGTTTTATTGAAAAAACTAATGAGACACATGAAATAATATATGGAAAATTGCTTCCTGAAAGTTTTGAGTATCAATGAAACCTTACAGCCATCTCAACACCGTGAAAAACCTTGTTGGAATCAAAAAATTGAATTGAATACTATGAATATAAGAACAATCTCTAATCCTGTGAAAAAATTAGATTTTTTAAGGGCTTCAAAAAAAAGTTCTATTTTAAAAACCAATGGAACAGTGGCACCCTTCCAAAGAGAAAATTATTTTAACATAAATGAAATTTTTTCTGAGGAAGTTTTTTTCCCTCTGTAGATGAATTTCAAAATGTCATAAACATTAAAAATTGCCAGACAGACAGTTGCAATGTTACCAAATTAGTAGACAATGTATCTGAGACCAGTTCAGTCAATATGGGAATTAAATCTAATGCTAAACAAAAAAATTATGCCAAAAAATATGAAGTGATAACCACTAATACAAATGCACATTTTAACGCAAATTTGCAAGACATTCATGGTCTTCTTACAGATGATATAGAAGTTGGAACTGCTGTCCTAGAAACTAGTTGAAGGTGTAGAATAATTCATAATTTATCCAAGAACATACCGATGCTATCTGGATCAACTCTCAATTGAAGACAAAAAAGTTATGTTCCAAAAACTATGAGCAATAACAAGAAATCTGAAACAACAGCTGATATCGCTAATGCTAATTCTCTTATAAATAAGTGAGATACCCAGAATCGATTTGTAATTAATTTTGGGTTTGAATTTCTTGCACTAAACAACAAAACTAAGAGCAGAACATTGGGCAATTCTTCTAAGGATATGTCGATGGTATCTGGGTCAATCATTGAATAAAAAAAAATTGTGATAATCAATCCAAGCCGGAAACAGCCAACCACAGCAAGGATTTTAGAGATATACTCTTACAAGAAGGAAATCTCACACTTAAAACTAAGTAATTAACCTCAGGGTCCTCTACTCATGTCATAGGAGCTACATTATTTTATATAGATAAAGCTGTAGTGAATCCTGGTATTCCTGGAAAGATTATTCCCAAGACTGATGGGGTTTTCCTAGTGAAATCACTACAAAGCCTTTATATGAAGGACATACAAATAATGGATGATGAATATAACAAAGTAGAACAGGAGACAATAAAAGGCAGACCATTAGAATATACTTATAGCTCTCTGGGTGATGTCTCAAAATCCTTCTATATTAATGAACAATTCAATCAATCAATCCTAGCCTTGCTTTACAGATTATCCCTTAACTATAAAAATGACAATGCAGTTATTTTATTCACCAATGACAATAACCTTAGACTATTCAAATTTCCTGTTCATGCTCTATACAAACTACTTAAAGTACATAATCTCTGGGATTTGATTTTCAAAATCTTATTTCACCCAAATGAGCACTATATCATAGTTCAATTCAAAAACACATTAGCAAAGGCAGCCTTCTGTAACAATCACAAGATACTGAACAATTGATATCTGATTTGCATAGACATCAATTGTCAGCCATCTTGAATGGTATGGTACATAACTGTGGTATCAACTTTGAAAAAGCTGATCTCCAGAAGATATTAAGTCCCTTTGGAAATGTCATCAGCTTCTACTACAGGCTTGTACATCAAGCAGAGACCAAAGTGCTTACCAATGTCACTCTCTTTAAAATAGTTTTCAGAAAAGGAATATCACCTTTATCCATCCTTGGGCTAGTTGAATATAAAGACTCAACTCTCATTATATTTTTTATGGAATGCCACCCCAATGTTTTTATTGTCAACATTGGGGGCACCTCATGAAGAATTTCCAGGACAAAATGCAAACAATGTGGACATATCCTTAATAGATATCACAGATGTACAGACAAGGAAGTTCAATGGTGAGTCAGCCCCTATAACCAAACATGACAATATGCCACACCATACAGATGAGGGAACTAGGTTGGGGATCTCACAATCAGTGTCACAAAGAAATTCAAGATACTTAGATAACATAGATAAACATCAAATGCCTAATCCTATCAATTTAATGGCTAAAGAGCAGATTGCTAAGGATTGTTCTGAGGTTGAGGATGTTGCTTATTCAATGGTGTCAGTTAGTGATTTGGAAAATAATAATGCAAATCTTTCTATCTCTCACTAACATAAAAAAGAATCAGCATTGGAAATCAAGATCATCCACAATGTACTCCAGTAGTAGTGGAGATAGCTTTATTGCTAAACTTTCTGGTCATCAGCATCAAACAGCAACTAAATTAAGCCCTAAAGAAAAGAATCTCAGATGCAAATATCCCATCCAAACCCATATGTTTGAAGAGAATGACCTTACTAATCCTAAAAAGTTAATTGAATGTTCCTTCAGCCCTATTTGGTTCTGAGGACAATGTGCTACTAGACAAATTTGGCTCTTCTTTTTCTCTTGATGTGGAGATAGCTTTAATGATAAACTTGCTGGTCATCAGAATCAAACAGAAACTAAATTAAGCCTTAAAGAAAAGAAACTCAGATGCAAATCTCCCATCCAAACCCATATGTTTGAAGATAATGACCTTACTAATCCTAAAAAGTTAGTTGAATGTTCCTTCAGCCCTGTTTGGTTCTGAGGACAATGTGCTACTAGACAAATTTGTCTCTTCTTCTCTTGATTGGGAAGACTATCAGCTTGATCCAAAGATAGATGCTACACCCCACTCATTACTGGTTCCTTTCCCTAATGAAATTGGGATGATGAACTTCCTGATTGTGAGGAAAAGGTTGACATTGATAATGTTTAGTGCCATTTGGGTTAATGTTTGGGGCCTGAACTCATGTGGCAGAGCATATGCATTGTCTCATTGGTTTGGTTGTCTGGCTCCAGATATCATTTGCTTGTGTAATACCAAACACCACCTCCAATCTGATCCTGACATTATTAATCTACTCCAAAATATGAGATGCTTTCACTATTCTTATTTATCCACTGCTTTAGGAGGAGTCACTATTCTCATTAACAAGATGTCACTAATCTCCTTTTTCAAAATTTTATATATTGATTTCAACTACCTACTCACTATAATCCAATTTAATGGTCAGTCCATGAATCTCGTAAATGTTTACTTATCAAAAGAAACTGAATTGGTTTTTATGGATAATACATACAATCAATTCTGTCCTGAGAACCAGTCCATTCCCAACATTGATTATAGGTGATTTCAATCATACCTATGTCTCATGCTTTAATCAGCCAGTTGAGAGTGGAAGAAGGTTTTTCCCCATCATGCCATATCATTTTACATGAAAAAGTCTAGAACTTTAACTGACCTAATTTATTTTCACTCCCTCACTGGATTCCTTTATTGAAGTTCACCTCTGATCCACTGTGTTTTTGGACTATTTTGCCTTAGAGGTGAGAAGTAATCCTACTACTACCACCCAAGCAATTGAAGAGATGCCACATACCATCCAAATGTTAACCAGATATACATCATAACCCAATTGTTGTCTGAGACTTATATTGCCTTTAATCAGATTTTGCTTTTATCCCTCTCTGCACGGATTGCTTGGAAATCATTTACTCAAATCCTTGAAGACCTGATTACCAGATGCACTTGTATGACTAAGGCTTCAATCTGAATGCTTCATGAACTGGACTTGATTGTTCATGAGCTTAAGAATCTTCCATACGAGGCACAGAACATCCCAAAGATTCTCACCTTGAAAATAAGATAAAAACACACTCTGAAGGCTGTAGCTGAATACCTATCAATCAAAAGGGCTTGGAAATACCTTGAACATCAACATTGCTGGATCAGGGGCTACTTGAGATGGGCCCTTGGATTCAGAAAAAAATCTTGGGCTACCAAATCGATTGAGATACAAGGTAACAGTTATTTTGTTTCCTCTATGCTGGTCAGGATCTGTAACCACTATTTACTGAAATTTCAATCTGTTGCTATCATTAATACCTTCAGAAAATTTGTCACAGAAAACACCCTTCTGCATCTCATTACTGAGGCCAGAATACTATTAAAATTAAAGTCCTTTCCTGACAGAACTTACCCTTCCCTGCATGAAATTTCTAAATTTCTGAGCTGAATACCTATCAATCAAAAGGGCTTGGAAATACCTTGAACATCAACATTGCTGGATCAGGGGCTACTTGAGATGGGCCCTTGGATTCAGAAAAAGATCTTGGGCTACCAAATCGATTGAGATACAAGGTAACAGTTATTTTGGTTCCTCTATGCTGGTCAGGATCTGTAACCACTATTTACTGAAATTTCAATCTCTTGCTATCATTAATACCTTCAGAAAATTTGTCACAGAAAACACCCCTTTGCATCTCATTACTGAGGCCAGAATACTATTAAAATTAAAGTCCTTTCCTGACAGAACTTACCCTTCCCTGCATGAAATTTCTAAATTTCTGCTTGTCCATTTAAGATCATTTACCATCCCAATTGTCAAAAGAATGGTAGACCTACTTGCTGATAACAGTCACAAGTTAGATGGCATCTGTCCAATTGCCATGGTTCTTGTTATTAAAAAGTTGGAAGGTCCACATGAGTTGAACAATTTACGACCAATATCATGATCCCATTACTTGTGAAAACAATAGAAAGCTTGGTCAAGAAAGACATACAGAATAATGTCATCCATCAACTGTCTTCATACCAGTTTACCAAGAGAAAGTGTTTCATGACTGGCACTGTCTGCTGATTTTGCCTTCTTGTCAATCATGTCTGAAGGAAAGGAATGTCTTGGCCAGTCATAATTGAACTTGACTTTGCTGGTGCCTTTGATTGTATTGGATTGATGTGTTACTCCAGGTACTGGAGGACCTCCAAGTGCTTTTGGTATATCTTCAAATGATTGAGAACCATCTCCAAAATTGTGAAGGGTTTCTCTCTTTGGATGGTCAAGTTGTTCCAGGATTTTGGCCTGGTGCTTCATCCCACAGGTCTCACCATTGAGTGCACTTCTCTTCATGGCTTATGTCAATCCATTGTTGTTGAGCATTGAGGCTAGTTTCCGTGGGATAGCCTTACCAGTGCTGAATAAGAACATTCACCACATCTCCTATATGAATGATATAGTGGTGTTCCTCTCATCTCGGGATGAATTGACTGGGCTAGAGAAACTCTTGAACCAGTTTGTTTGCCAATTTGGTCTCAGGGTCAATAAGGGGAAGTCAGCATTGTGGTCCATCTTGACAAGTCAGAAGGTCCCAGGTGACTTTGATGCCTCCCTCAAAAATTTGTTTCCATCTGGCACCCCCCATCTATTATGAGAAAGGAGTTACAAAACTCTCTCCTCACCAAGGTTGACAAACATCACTTTCCAAAGTATATCTTTTATTTTGAGAAAGTTACTCTCTTGAGGTCAGTAGTTTTGCCCAAGATCCTCTACTTTCTAGATCGATTTTCCTCTACAGAAGTTTTAATCAAAAATATTGAGGTGATATGCAGAAGAGTTTACTGGGGGGGAGAGCCCCTGTCTTCAGTTTAGAAATTCTACAAAGACCTAGATTGCTCAATGGTCTCTCCCTTTATTATTTTAGAATCTTCAACATCCAATGGACTCACAATGTCTTATTCAACATTTTCACAGACAATCCTGATATGGAATGTCCTTTCCCAATGGAAAAGGGTTGAACATACCTATTGACTGCCTCCCAGATGCTGAAGAATATAGTTGCAACAACAAGTTACAGTTGAAACAACCAAATTCCTTTTTTATAATAAACTTGCCTACTAGGAAGTCTACCATTTCATTTTCTATGTTAAGACTAAGATAACCAGCTGACTCCCTATTGGAATTCAGTGCTTTTTAAAATTGACCAACTTTCTCAAACTCGGCCCTAAATTTTTGGCCTTTTTGATAAAAGTCATCATTGGTGCTCTCCCTACAGGGGTCTTCTTATGTTACAAAAGAGGGTATAACATCAACCCAATTTGTCTGCTATGTCTCAAACAGGAAGAAACTATCATACAAATTCTGGAAGAATGTGAATCATGGAAGTACCTCCAAACTCTATCTTTTCAACAAACTGATAATATGAACCCTGACCATGTGCTGTTCAAATCAGCCATTCAGAAGTTACACTTCAGACAGATCTGGCTAGCTATCTTTGTAAACTTTGTCATCTGGTCTATCTGGAGATTACATTTGAAAAAGGAAGGAATTGTTCCATCAAAAAACTTTTTAATAATATCCTACCCAACATCAATGAAAATGATAAGTGGACTTGTCAACCCTAGCTGGCTGATCAGTCTTGGGGCCAGACCAGGTTTTACTTTGATTCACCCTCACCACGAAAGATCATAGTTATATATCTTTGTATTTATCTGTTGACTTTTCTTATATGTAACCCTGACCGAACAGACTTGGAGCCAGACCTGAGTTTAGCTTGACCCTTCTGGGCCACACACATATAGTTATATCCTCTTGTTGATCCTAGTGCCTTGTCACCCAACTCTAAAATGTAACCCTTATATATCTCAATTAATCATTATATTACTTATGTATGTAACCCTTATAATTTATTTCATTTAATCATTGTACGTTTCTGTTACATTTTCCCTATGTTTTGCCTAATATGAATGTGAATAAAATTTGCTTTTGAAAGTAGTACACTAATTTACTTTGAAATTCTGACATATAAATGTAAACTATTCTTGATTAGAGGTGATCTCTTTCAAATATTATCTTGATTAATTTCAACCTGAAGGAATAAAGGTAACCAGAAAATATAACTGTGTTTTCTCGATTTATTAATACATTTTTAAAATTGTTTATTTATAACAAACCTCACTTTGATCATCTTGTAAATCCCCTCTTCCCAAATAAGAAAATTGCAGTTAAATCTATTTATAAATACTATTTTACAGTAAATTATGTAGTGGTTTGAGCGGGACCCATTACCATTCAAATATATATACATAAATACATGAAAGCAGCCCACACTTATTTAACAAGAATTTTCACTCTTCATCTTATTACAATAATTATTCTATAATAGACATTTTATATCAATATATTGCACCAGGAACTTGCTTGCAAACCAAGTTTTGCTTTAATAGTTTATTACATTCAAATATCAGCCTTTCAAGCTAATTGAGCACGCGCCTTTTGAGAGTGTTAAATAAATGAATACTTTCCTCTTCAATCCAAGATATAGTATTTATGCAGGAATAAAAAGGATCCTCTTATTCCCACGACTCAAATTCTTTTATATGAGAAAATCTGAAGAACTGTTGAGGAGAGCGTGAGTAGAATTCTCACTTTAAATTATTATTTACGATGTTTTTTTGACTGAATGACGTCGGTAAAATTGCTTAGAATTTTCTAAACATCATTCTTACTGAAACTTAATTATGAGTAAATAAGCAATTATTTGATCTAGTGCCATGTTTACAATTATATTACATTCAAATATCAGCCTTTCAAGCTAATTGAGCACGCGCCTTTTGAGAGTATTAAATAAATGAATACTTTCCTCTTCAATCCTAGATATAGCTTGAAAGGCTGATATTTGAATGTAATATAATTGTAAACATGGAACTAGATCAAATAATTGCTTATTTACTCATAATTAAGTTTCAGTAAGAATGATGTTTAGTAAATTCTAAGCAATTTTACCGATGTCATTCAGTCAAAAAAACATCGTAAATAGTAATTTAAAGTGAGAATTCTACTCACGTTCTCCTCAACAGTTCTTCAGATTTGCTCATATAAAAGAATTTGAGTTGTGGGAATAAGAGGAGTCTTTTTATTCCTGCATAAATACTATATCTTGGATTGAAGAGGAAAGTATTCATTTATTTAACACTCTCAAAAGCCGTGTGCTCAATTAGCGTGAAAGGCTGATATTTGAGTGTAATATAATTGTAAACATGGCACTAGATCAAATAATTGCTTATTTAATAGTTTATGAATTGCTTACTCATCTAAATACAATTTTTATTTTATCCATTAGGGAATAACATATAATTATATAGATCATCTATGGATAATGATGCCACTTTTCTAAAAAAAATGATATGAATAAGCAGCAATTCAAACGCAATACGATTATATACCCAATAAAGATTCAGCTGGAGAATCTATTTTCTTAAGATAAGATGAGCTATTCAGTGAGATCAAAACACATGAACAGATATACACATTTATATAACAGTATTTATTAATCAAAACTAATTAAAAAAACAACATAAATGAAACAAAAAATTTAAAAAATTATTAAATTAATAAAATATAATCACACACATACTCATAAATATTTTGCACAGCTATCATAAAATCCCTTTCAAATATTCTATATTGTTAATTAAAATATATTTAAATATTATTAAATATGATTTAACTTTTATCACAAACAAAATAAATGAGAAAAACAAATTTTCATTATATATTGTACCATTTATTTATATATGGTACAAATATATTGGCATTTGTTAAAAGCTACAAAAAAGGGTAAATTTAAAAATCTTTTAAATTAACACATTTTAATTTTTTTTTTAGTTTGTGTAATTTTTTTTTTAAAAATGTACAATGGAAGTTAAATTTTTCATTCATATTTTTTTTATGTAATTAAAATAATAGTTAAAATTGGAAAGAATAAAAAACACGCAGATTACTAATCCAGATAAACTAAAAGGAAGAGAATTTAGATTACAATCAGTAAAACCTTTTTGGAAGCTAATTAAAGATGGCAGAAAGCTTTATAAAAAGGAGAACTTTGTAACAGAAAAATACAAAATAAATGTATAAGATTATAAACTGGTCATAAAGATAAAAGAATGTGCAGAAGTCTGAAAACTGGATAAGTAAGTGTAAAGGGAAGAAATCACTTGGATCAGGGTCTTGTCTGGTTTTTTTGGCTGGTCCTGGATCACTCTACGCTGAAATAATTAGTCATGCTAAAATGTACCGAAGTTTTTGACATCATTCATCATGATGTCAACCCCAAAAACCTTTCATGACTAGTCTTTAGAATGGACCAAAAACAAGTTTAAAACCAATGGCCATGAGCTCATTCTACCACATGAAAAACCATGCATGGTAATCAAAAATCTTCATATTCAAATTGTGACTAAATTAAGAATTTGCAAACAATCCTTCCTATAAGCTTATAATATACTACTAATAGAGATATTTGCAGAATTATCATTCCAAGAACTTCCTGGAAGAAACTCAAGTGAACTTTGATTATTAAACTATTTTAGCTATTTGATTTAATGTCTGGATTAGTGTGAGTGTATTCTTTCCAACTTATTAGTAATTTGTGTTTTTAATATTTTAATTTATTAGAATAAAATATTTATTTTTAATATCAACTTTTGATTGTGTGTTATTAATGTTAGTTATTAAATTTATTAATATTAGTTACATATGTGATGTATAAATTACTTTGGCCAATATGTTTATTTATTAACTAAACCCCAGGTGTAATATTCTCTGAAAAATAACTAAGTTATGAGAAATCAAAAACCCAATCCTTTAAATTATTTTCTCCTTAATTTACAATATGTGATATGATGGATTTCAGTGGATTCTTGTATGAATCCTGGCACTCTGTTAAAACAAATAAAAGCTGATTCTGCTGGCAGCATAAGTCACAATAATTAATAGGCCAGTTAATCAGGAAATATAGTTATATTTTATATCAATATGAATGAAATATTTATATTTCCCATCTTCATAGCTTGATTAACTTTCACTTCATAGGATGTAAAAAAAGAAGGCCTACCAGAATCTATCAAAATAGGAAAATGTTACAATTGCTTTCCAATGTGAGGTTTTGATACAACAACCACAACCTGAGATATGTCATAATGGTATAAAGAACATCACAATGATGGCCCAAAACCCATAGACAGAGAATGAATAGTAGTTTTTTAAAAAAGGAACTAACTAAACCAGATTATACAACTGTAAATATATATATTTTTTAAATATATCTAAAAAACATCATGGCTGATGTAGGTGTTAAGTCACAAGTGCTGACTGGGTAGGCAGATACTGGAGAGGGGAAGATCATAGTTCCAAGTCTTTATACACCAGTATGTAACATAAGACCATCTGTAAATGACCATCAGTCTATTTGTATCAGGGTTTCTGAGAAATAGGAGGGCAGACTAAGTTGCCGCAAGCCTGTAAGTCTCAAAAAAATGAGCAACCCTCATATGTGCTTATGACTTAGGTTGTTTATTGTTAGTATTATGCTGGAGTAGAAAGGACACAGGTGAATGTTTCTCATTCCCACCATGTTAGACCCTAAATATGGGTTTTAAAACCACACATCACTTGTAAATAAGTCTACAAAAATATATCAGCATGCTAATACATTAAAGAATAAGTTAAAAATAAAATTAGTGCAACCCCTATTTTATTCTCATCCCCTGGCCCTGGTGGTATTTGGCATTTGTTAAAAGCTAAAAAAAAGTAAATTTAAAAATCTTTTAAATTAACACATTTTCAATTTTTTTTTAGTTTGTGTAATTTTTTTAAAAAAAATGTACAATGTAGGTTAAATTTGTTATTCATATTTTTTTTTATGTAATTAACAATAAAAGTTAAAATTGGAAAGAATAAAAGACATGCAGATTACTAATCCAGATAAACTAAAAGAAAAACAATTCCAGTTTCAGATTACAATCAGTAAAACCTTTTTGGAAGCGAATTAAAGATGGCAGAAAGACTATATAAAAAGGAGAACTTTGTAACAGAAAAATATAAAATAAAAGTATAAGATTATAGACTGACAGGTCATAAAGATAAAAGTATGTACAGAAGTCTGAAAACTAGACCAGAAGTATAAAAGGAAGAAACCAGTATCAGGGTCTTGTCTGTTTTTTTGGTTGGTCATGGATCATGAAAGATCCAGGCCCACTCTATGCTGAAATAATTAGTCATCCCTGGAATGGACTGAAGCTTTAGACATCATTCATCATGAAGGTATTGACCCCAAAAAAGCTTTCATGACTAGCCAGACCAAAAACAAGTTTAAAACTAATGGCCATGAGCTTATTATACCCCATGAAAAACCATGCATGGTAATCAACAATCTTTGTAAACTCTCTAAAAGTTAAGATTATTCATATCCCAATTGTGACTAAATTAAGCATTCGCAAACAATCCTTCCTATAAGCTTATAATATACTACTAATAGAGACATTTGCAGAATTATCATTCCAAGAACTTCCTGGAAGAAACTTAAGTGAACTTTAATTATTAAACTATTTTAGCTATTTCATTTAATGTCTGGATTAGGGTGTGCATGTATTCTTTCCAACTTATTAGTAATTTGTGTTTTTAATATTTTAATTTGTTAGAATAAAATATTTATTTTTAATATCAATTTATATTGTGCATTACTAATGTTAGTTATTAAATTTATTAATATTGTACTGGTCAAAAAACTTCCACCACCTAAACTGCAAGTCAGATTCAAACTCAGTCAAACCAAACTGAATTCAAACCCAACTCACCAGCTCAGATCAATGGATGATCTAAATCGACGGCACAGTGCTATGCACCAAGAAACTAGCTCAACGGTTGGTGATGATTAGAGACCCCTGAACTGACACTAATATCGGATAATAAACTAACTAAAGATAATTTTAAGTTGAATCATATGTATATGTTCGGGTTGCCAACACAGACAGCGAGCATTAACATTAAAATAATGATTGAATAAAGGAGTTAAGAAACCAAGTGTGTTAATAAAATATTTAATAATAATAGTAATAGTTTTGTTTAATTTTTAAATGATGACTATATTGATTACTTCTAGTCCTTAAACAGAGTTTATAATTATAATAAGAATGGCAGTTCCTATTATATACCAACAAGTATTATGCAATATTATGGAAGTCTATATGTCTATGCCCCCAACAAGAAAATAAAGGCAGATAAAGGTATTCAGTTGTAAAGGAAATTATTATTCTAATTTTATACAAAAGAATGTGAGATTTATTTTCACATTCGCAAATCAATTCATGAAGAGCAAGATACATATTTTAGGGCATAACTTTAACCTTTACTAGAAAACTTATTTAAGTAGAGATGACTAAGAATTTGTTTGACTTTAATGAAATCACTTCATCATGAATTACAAGCATAAGAGCGGGCTTTACTGGAACAGAGAGGTAACGGTGCTGATGAATTAGGAGCTCTAAAATGAACATTGAAAGATAATAGCTTGTCAGTGATTTAAGTAGTATGGCAGCTTGTATTTGACAAGTCTTACTGCCCTTTAAGGAGACATGGAACACGGGGAAAGCCAGGCCGAGTCATAGCTACGAACCTTTGGTGTTCCAAATATAATATAAGCGGGGAGGAAGTCCTTTCTTCCTCTATAATTTAAAATAACAGTAATATCACCATCGACAAGCCTATGGAGCAAAAGATTGCCCTATGTCAGCAACGTTTGAAGATGATGACTTGATAATCACCGTAGGAATAATAAAACCCAATTTATTATAGAATGCTCTATATGATGACTTGATCAAATTAATTAAAGTCAAATAAGCTTTTAACTACAATTATTTTAAAGCATTTATAAAATTATATTAATTATTCCCCAAACATCATGCTCTTCCTGAATCTTAATAGAAAGTAACAGAAATTTGAATTAGAATATATTTATTTGATTCCTTTATCAACCCCTTTGCAAAAAAAAAAATATTTTAACATTATATATGAATAACTAAATATTGGTGAACACGAGAAAATAGCTGGGGCATAGATTAGAAATGGAGCTAATAATTTATTATTAGCCAATTATAAAAATAGCAAATATTTAATAAATTCTTTCGACTCGATGATTAATAGAACAGTATAAATTTAGTTCTAATGGGCAGAAATAACTATCAGATTTAATGTTTTATTACTTGTATAAGGCAAATGGAACAAAGAAGATCATCAAGTTGAAGGATTATTGGCATATAATTAAAAATAAATGACATTAATAAATTACTCAAATATATATACTACAATAAATGAACCACCATCGTAAGAAAGGAAAGTAAAATCTAAGGACTAGAGATTGAGAGAATTACTATATAATTTAAAATAACATAAATAAAAAGAAGGTTTTACACAGATTATTACATTAAAGAATGAGAAGAGCTTTTAAAGGGAGTGTAAAGTAAAGTTCGGAAACTGGCCAGAAAGTTACAATTCATTATGGTATTATATTACCATTTCTTCCAGGGCTGGTTCCTTAATTTATATGTCTGAGTTGACGGAAACGTAGGCACGCATTTGGTTAATTACTTGAATGGCATTTTGATTGATTTTGTCATAATTTTGGCAGCATGATTGGTCCAGAAAGGTTTAGCAACTTCATTGAAGATTTTCAGGGGACTTCAGGCATAGTAGCCAGATTCCTGATGTTTAGCCCCTCACCATGATAGAAACACTATTTAAATTCATAATTTTAAAATGCACAGAATTTGATGGCACTTCTCTAAAACAAAGATGGCTTCTCCTTCTCCAAACTTTTCAGAGCTATTTATACTGTGTCTGATGTCTTCGGGCTAGCGCTTCTTTCATTTTCAATGTTACAAGTTTCTACTAATTGATTTTAGATACATTCCTTTGATAAGGCTTTCAAACTCATTAACTCTGAATTCATTTTCTAATTAGAAAATGAATTTTTAAAATCATAAAAATGATTTTAATTAGGAACCATCCTTACATTTTAAATAATTATGATTTTTCTAAGTAATAAAACTTTACCCATTGTTTTTGGAAAGGGACAATCTGAAAGCTTATCGAAAGAATGTAGCTTTTAATCACTAAAAATTTAACAAATTATTTAAAAGTAAAATAAAACATTCCCAATGCAATGAAACTTTAGAACAAATATATACATTTAAATATTTATAATATATATGCACAATCCACGCAGTTATAATACATATAAATTCATGAATAATTTTATCATGAATCTATTAAGAGCATTGATTAATTTAAACCTTAAACTAGTTAATTTTAACACACATTTATATAATAGTTTTTTTTAAAGAAAACTAACATAGATTGACTGCATAAATCCTCATTGCATCAGAAATTTAAGGTTAGTACTAGGGTTTGAAGTGGGCTTATGGCTAGATGTCATGAAGCTCGGATCGAACTCAGATCCAACTGCTTCAATATTAGTTAATTGTGTGATTACCTTGTCCAGTATGTTTATTTATTAACTAAACACCAGCTGTAATATTCTTTGAAAAATAACTAAGTTATGGGAAATCAAGAATCCAATCCTTTAAATTATTTTCTTCTTAATTTACGATGTGCGATATGATGAATTTCAGCAGATTCTTGTATGAATCCTGGTGCCCTGTTAAAACAAATAAAAGCTGATTCCATTGGAAGTTTAAGTTGCAATAATTAGTAGGCCAGTTAATCAGGAAATAAAGCTATGTTTTATAGAAATATGAGTGAAATATTTATATTTTTTGTCTTCATAGCTTGATTAATTTTCACTTCATAGTGGATAAAAAAGAAGGCCTACCAGAATCTATCAAAATGTTACAATATATTAATCCTTTTTTAATAAAGTATCTTAATATCTTACCACTGCAGATTTCTTTCTGACTTAAAAATTTGATTATATTGCTGAAAAAGTTTCATTATATTATTTAACCAAGAAAGTTTTCTTTAAATAAATATACTTTAGTTTTTAATTAAGTCCATCTATTTTAAAGAAAAATTTTTATTTTGGTAATTCTTGAGGTGACAGAGAGATCTCCATATCACTTAGATAATAATTTGTAAAAGAGAAGAAAATGAAACTTCTCTTCTCAATAAAATAAAATTATATTCCTATTAGATTCAAGTTTGAAAACACATGTGTTGAACAAATGTCCATCTTTTTAATAATTATTCCAGTAGAGACAAATAAATAAAACACTTCATAAAATTAATAAATAAATTACAATTCTCCTTGATTTATTCAGAAGTGGTAGAGTTTTAGTGCAGGTAGGTAACAACTTTAAATAACTTCTCATATATTTCTTCTTCAAACACTTTTTCATGGCACTTTTTGAAATGATTTAACCATGACAGTTCCAAGGATAAAATGAGCATATGTTAAAATTTAGCTCACCTTATATTTGCTTCCCATAACTTAAATTATGCAGAAAATTAGCAATATAAAAATTACTATTTTGTGGTCTTTTTTTTACTTGTTGGCTTACATATCAACTTGATTACTTATAGTCAAATATTGCTATTCAAAGATTGAAATTCTCAATCTGATATTTAAATTTTCTCCATATATTTTCTCTCCTAAGAAAATTGCTAATAAAAAAAAAAAACAATTGTTAAGCAAAACTTTTTAAAACTTTATTACATGATCTAAAACCCCTTCATCCTTCTGTAATTATACCTATTCAATCAAAGGTTTTACTATTAAAAAAGTTATCATTCACATATTATTCTTATCAATAAACATTCATATTTTCTTTAAGATATGGATATTTTCTTTTCATTTTAAAATACTACACAAAATTCTTTACTTAAATTAATTACCATATTAATTTATTAATAGACATTCCTTTTGATTTCTATCCATCTCAATCAAACGTTTAATAGGCATTCATATTGTTCTATTAGTACAAATTCTTTTCTCTTATCTATTTAAGCAATGATAACTTATAAAAACATTCTTGTTCAATATTATATAAATCTACTTAAAAAAAATTCTTTCTTTATGTTTAAAAAAAATCATTCACACTTGAATAAATTTTAAGTTCAACACACACTATTACTAAATTACTATAACTGAAATATTTAAGTATTTTAACTCAAAATATTCCTTAATATTAGTGTACTCATATCTTTTAGATTGAGCGCTCTATATAGCATTATATTGGAATGGTAAATCTGATTCAGATTTGCACTGTGTGACCCACCTAATCACTTATTAGGGGGGTTTAATTACAGCCCACCTATGTAGAAAAATGTATTTTTCAATGTTTATTTTTTTATTATTCTTAAAACATTTTTTTAACACAACTATCCTGAATAAATTACTAAAATTTATTTAGGATAGTATTAATCATATACTAACACACTAAGTTATTTTATTTATTAAAAAAAAAGGTTCAAATTATAAGTTTTACTCATTATTTATTCAAAGCATAGAGAAAATTAAACAAAGAGACAAAACTCTTGCCACAACATTCATTTTTCAAGAGACATGGAAGCTATATCAGACTCTCTAATAAAGTTAACAAAGAACTTAAACACTAAATACCTAACCCTGTTTAACTCAATAATGTTAGTTCCATAACTCATCTCCATATTTGTAATATATCATCCATATTAATTAGTTTAATAAATGTTTTGAGAAAATTATAAGTTTTGAATTTTTTTTTGATATGTTTTTTTTTTTTTGTATATATATTTAAAATGTCTTTTTTACTTCTTTAAGAACCCAAGATGGCCTTTTTTTTTGAAAGATTTGTACCTCGATAAGAAGTTTAAAATAAATATTAAATTAAAACATTTAGAAATTACCAAAATCCATTACTTTGGAATTTCTATTCATTAATTAGTAGAGATTCTACATCGTTATCTAAATTAAAAACTAACAAAATCATACTGAAATCTATTGATCCTTATCAAGGTACAAACTTTCTAAAATTAGAACAAAAGTATGATTTCCTATTGTTTCATAAGAGATTTAAACAAAAATCACCTCAGGCAGCAGATAATTCAAATACCAATGTTCAGGTATAAATAGTGGTCCTTTTTTTAATAAAAAAAAAACAGAAGAGAAATAATTCGTGCGAGTTGAAATGATGAGTGAGTAGAAAAAGGGAAGATCACCACCCATCCCTTCCTGAGATTTGAAATCTTTGATTATCCTGCTGCCAGAACCTGCCTTCAAATGCCACCAGCCATCAACGTTTGCCCATGAACTCATCCCGGGGAACTCCAGGTAAAATGCCAAAGAGCTTAAATACTGTCATCAAGATTTTAGAAATTATCATTAGAATATAAATGTAATTTCTTAAAGCTTTAAAAAAATGTCAAAAGTTAATGTTTATTGGAAATAATTTTTTTAAACTCTCTCTTTAACCTTTTTTTTAAAAAATTATTTATGTTTTTCTTTTTAATAACTCAAGCTCACAACAATTTTAATATTTTAATTATTGAATATGAAAATATTTATTTGTTTTGTATATTAATCAAAGTATGAGATTTCATGCTTTGATTTTTTTTTATTTTGACAAACTTCACTCGCAGGAGTCCAAAGAGTGTAGTTTGCTAATAGAGCAAATTATGTTCACAAGGGGAAGGGAGTTTTTGCAAAGAATGAATTAATTTTTAAATAAAAATAAGTTGATCTATTTTTATTTTCACAAGTGAAGTTATGTCAAATATATGTATTTCAAAATAAACCTATCTTAGTTCTTTAAATAGTTTTATTATAGATTTCCCAGGATGGGATTCTATAATTTTAGATATCTTTAAATTAAAACAGAATAAAATTGCTATATATTTTTGAACTAGTAACAGCACCACTGGATAGCATCAGCTAATTATCATATCTTTTGTTTTTAAGTTAGGAAACTAAAAAGGGGAGATTTATTTGAGAAGTAAATTTCCTTATTCTATATGTTTGGTTTTTGTTAGTTAAATATTTACCTAAAGTAGTTGGTTACTGCAGGTTGATCTCTATGCAGTATTAGATTATTTAAGGCTATTTAATTATAATTAGTTCATATTTGACGATTATAATATCTTGGGTTAATAAAAAATGCTCGGAGTAGTGTGGACAGACCTAAAATGGTCATTCATTTGGTGTTTGGAGTTGTCTCCCGGTTATGCATACATCTGTGGGCCCGAAAGCATGGTTAAGGTAGAGTTGTTTAGCTGACATGCTATCAATACAGGCGGACATGTTGGCTCTTCATAATTCCTATCTCCTATCAGTATATGACCATGACAGGTGGACATACAGATTTCCCTTTTTTCTTAGTTAAAATAGGCATGCGAGTGTCCGTAAACTGGCTCATATGACTCTACCTACATTTCTTCTTTTATTTGCATTCGTATATTTATTAACCCGACATTGTTTTGCTTTTCTTTTGCCTATCTTATACATAAGTCATAGGGAAATGATTCCACTCAAGGATCTTCAGCCTAAGTAATTAATTCTTTTGTTATCTCGTGATTAGTTAAAATCTTTTCATTTTAACTAATTCACATTCTAGTTTTATAAGGTATGATTTTAGTTGAAAGTCCAACTAAAGCAGCTTGTTTGTTTGATAATTAACTGATCTATTTTTTTTATATATATCAGCATCCAGTTTTAATCACTGTGAAGTTTAAAGCTATTCCAGCAAAGTCCACTAATGTAATGAAACCTTATTTTATGTAAGATTTAAATTATTATTTATCAAGAGAAATAAAATCAATTTTTTCTATGTTATTGGAGTAAGACGTCGAATCAGTCTTATTGTAATTCTTTTTTTTTTTTTATATCTATTTTTAATATAAAATGTTTTTGTGTTTTTTTTAACTTTTGTAAAGAATAAATAAAATGTTTATTCTTTATAGACATCAGTTAGTCAAATGTTCAGATACGCTGCTATATTATTAGCTTATACTAAATGTAAATGGAGAATTTAGACTCTGTGGTCATTCAATTCTAAAATCTTTTTTTTTTTTAAATAAATGTAAACAAAATTAAAATTGTATAAACTAAATAAATGCACTGTTAACCGCTAATGTGAATCTATTATGCAGGATGCGGTCTCTGATAAAATTACTATTTCATTATAAAATTAATGTAAAGAATTTTTTTTTTTTTAAAGAGCTTGAGTGAAATGTCAATGTAAAATAATTAATGAGTTTAAAATATATATAACTAAAACAAAACTTCCAGTGTTCTTCGAATCTTTTCATTTACTTTTATTTTAAATAATCTTTGATTTTAAGTAAATATAAATCAATCACGCAAGTTCTCATTAAAATATAATTAAAAATGAATCTCATGCTTTAAGACTCAGCTTCTGGCACAGTGAAAGTAAAAAAATTCGATGTTATCATTGAGAAAGGTTATTGATAAGATCTTTGACCTGGAGATATAGGTAAATAGGGCAGAATTCACGATGTACCTGACTTATAGATCTTGTATGTGGTCAGATTTGAGGTACTTTACCTGTATTCTGGGTCTTGTTGGATCGATAGATGTTTTTCGACCATACAATATCATATCACAAAAAAAAAACGTGGTTTTATTATTTATATTATTAGATTTTTCTTCATTTTATATATACCAAATACTGAACAAGAATTTTTAAAAAAATATTTATTTATTATATCTTAACTAGATCAAAATCCGTTTTTTTTTAATTTTATAAATGAAAGTTTTTATACTGTCACTTCATTCTTAATAATTATGAGTTATTTTAATTTTTAGATGTTACTTCTGGAGGCATGGCAGCACCTGCAAATTGTGAGCCTAGAGATGCTGTTATTGAAGTACCAGTTCATAAAGACCCTTCAATTTTTAATTGGCCTTCATGTACTATTGTAAAAAAGTGTGGGGGATGTTGTTATCATGCTCTACTTGAGTGCATACCTAAAGTTAGTAGTAAAATAACGAAAAAGGTAATTTATATATATATAAATAATAGTGACAATCTTCAACAGAAATAATTTATTCTTAAAATTTCTTGAATTTTAACTATAAAAAGTAATTTTTTATTTAAGATTTTCACTGTTATTATTTTATTGATTAATGCAATTATTCCATATATGTATAAATTAATTAATCAATATCAAATTTTTGTGAGCCTTCTAGGTTTTTTACATTTTTTTTAAGTTTAGAAAATCATTTGATATATAGATAACTATATGAAAATTTATCATCTCTTTAATTATATAGAAATTATATACTCTCAGTGCTGATTATTTGTTCATTTATAAATATAAGTACATGCAAAGATGGAACAAAATAACAAGAAATTATATTAATACAGTTTTTGACATTAAACAGTGTATAAAACAAATGCATACCAGTGTATTCAGAGAGATTTGAGCCCAGACTTTCATGCTCCCTTTAGTCATCAACTCTTCTCTGCAACCAACACACACAACTACAGCACACATATGAAAAAGATAAATGATTTCCAATATACCAGCACTCATCAGTTGGTTTGGATCATTATCTCCCACACATGTATATAATCAGTGCTTGGTTTATATTAAGATTGCAAATCTTCAAACTGTAATAGACAGGCTTCAGTCATCTCCACTCTTCAACTTGTCAGCTATCCATATCATTGAAAATCAAATCATGGTATGTTCAAAGCCCTTGTTTGCCAATTTTGTTGTCATACCCATTTTGATTGTAAGTCATACTAATTCCTCATAAGTGAGACCTTAAGCCATTTAACTATAAAGAAGAAAGATGGGCAGAATATAGGCTGAGTATGTAATACTTAAATACACATATTGTATAATAAACTTTAAGGTAGATGTAATCAGAAGGAATTTTAATCCAGACTTTTAAACCCCCTTTACTTGTCTACTCCATACTATGTAACCAACACACACAACCGCATGCAAATGGAAAAGATAAATAGTCTTCTATATACATATTTTGTACTGAAGCACTAGTCATCTGTTGGATAATCTCCATGTATATATTATAACCCTACAGAAAAATAAGGTAATCGTACCTGAAGTGATGGTCACCAATACATGATTATCAATGGCCCTCGGTTGGGTAGCCATTCTAACTCTATAGAAAATCAGGGTTTAAACTGTCAGGAATCTGAAGAATTGTTTGGTTATTGTCAAAGTAAAAACATATATAAAATTTAATATCAAAGGGATGAGAATGGTGAGAGATCAGCCTAATTAACGCACTACAGTAATTATCAGTATCATTAACCATAAATTTCATTAGCATTATAAGTAAGCATAAGCAATACTCATTCATCATCATAAATTATTAACTATAAAAATAAATCAACTGTCAATCTGGTGACTGAATTTAAAATGGGCTAACTATACACCAGGCTAATTATGTAGCTCTTGCCAGCTTGAGGCAGATTATTAAAACCGTAAGTTGGATGCCTAAATTTACATGCTAACCCATAAGAATACAACCAAAAAAAATAATGCTGGAATACTAAAACATGCTGATCATCATATATGCTCTGGCCACTTAATACCTTTAATGTACTGGACAACTCTAAACTTAGTTTCTAAGACATACTAAAATAAATAAAATATAGTGCATGGACTTAAGGAATATCCTCTTTATACCAATCCAGAATCATCATCATATGATGTCCATACACTAAATATTTCTTTATTATGCACCAATCTAGCTCTGGAAGCAAGAACTCTATAATTTATTACTGTGAGTAATAGGAAAATAATTAGATAGATTATTATAATTCATCTTAAGTAAATCATGAGCTTCCCTTAATTAGAAATAACTAGTTTTGTTGGGATCATGAAAAACAATTCTAGAATATAAGTTGTCACAATATAAAGTCACACACACTGCAATTTATGAAACAGGAATTGGATAGAATAAAGCAGGGAAATAAATTAATGAAATAAAATCAGGTATTGAGACATAAAGTTGAAGAAAAGGCATCAGTCTCACCTGGAAAATCAAGAAAACCACAATGGACAAAATTTTCTATATTTTGTTTACCTGGAAATGCTATAGGCCAGAAAAAGGATACCTTAAACATACACATGTCTAAGAAGCCTTCAAGAAAAAGCTCAATTGAAAAGATAACTGGAAATTGCAGCTAGAAAGGACTCCATAAACACTAAAGCCTTGGTTAGAGGTATTATTATTTTTTGATGTGTGCATACTATATTTTTATTAATATAAAATTTGTTTTTTGTTTCATAAATGTAATAAGTTTTATTGTGTGTAAAAATTGACAAGGTTATAAAATTCCATTAAGATGCTTTAAATTGTGAAACATTCTGATTTTTTGTAAAACCCAGTCAATTTTTTTTTACAAATGATAAAATAGCTTAAAATATATATCTATATAATTTACTGTAAGTGTAAGTTTTTTTTTCTCAATGAACCCTCTGGGTAAAATCTTGATTTTAAAAATGTATAACAAACTCGTAGTTATTTTTAAAGAAAGAACATCATGAATTCAAAGTTAATCCATGAATAAAAATTAATTGGTTGTTTAATATAATTTTTGTAAAAAAATTTTTAATGAAATGGGTGCTTGAAATGTTATACTTTCATATCATTTTTTTTTTTTTGTTTGTTGTAATTGTTTTAAAAAATATTTTTAGTTTTAATTTCTTTATTCTATCCAAATTCTGTTTCAAGAAATGCAGTGTGTGTAACCTTATATCATAACAGCTTATATTCTAGGATTTAGTTTTGTTTGATGATCAAAATAAAACTAGTTATTTATAATTAGGGAAAGACCATGATTTGATTAAGGTTATTTATAATAAGCTAATATATTTATTTATTTCCCTTTTACTTACAATAATAAATTATAGAGTTCTTGCTTCCTGAGTTAGATTCATGCATAACAGCCATATAGAATAAGGGGTATATTTAGTGTATGGACATCCAGTTGATAATAATGATAATTATTATTGTCCTGGATTGTCTCAAAGGGTATATTCTTAAAAATCCATGCACTACATTTTATTTTAGTTTAATCTCTATTAGACATTAAGTTTATAATGGCCAGTACATCAAAGGTACTAAGTGGCCAGGACATTGCTGGTGATCAGTATGTTTTATTATCCAAGAATGATTATTTTTTGTTGGTTGTATTTTTATGGATTAGCACTTAAGTTTGTGTATCCAACTAATGGTTTCAATAATCTGTCCTAAGCTGGAAAGGGCTAAAAATAATTAGCCTGGTCTATAGTAGATCCATTTAAAGTTCATTTACCATATTGACTGTTGATATTGACTGTTGATTTATTTTTATTGTTAATCATTCATGATGATGAATGAACATTGCTTATACTTATTTATAATGCTGGTGAATTCATATTTAATTATACTTATAATTATGCTAGTGAGTTAACTGGGCTGATCCCTCAGACTGAACTATCATGCTTATCCCTTTGATATTAAATTTTAAATTTTTTTACTTGAGGATAAACAAACAATTCCTCAAATCTCTTCTGGTTTAAACCCCTACCTTTAGAGTTAAAAATGGCTACCCAATTGTGAGTCATTGATGATCATGCACTGGTGGAAATCATCCCAGGTATGATCTCCTTATTTTCCTATAGTATTACAAATGGAAACCCAAATTTTGGGCTGTCAATGATCATGTACTGGTGATCATCATTTCATGTATGACTCCCTTATTTCCTCATAATGTTACTATATATAAGCAGTGTTCAGTTTATATTAAGATAGAAAATCTTCAAACTTTAATGGACAGGCTTCAATCCTCTTCACATTTACTCTTCAGACACCCATATCATTGAAAGTGTGATGGTGGCCCTTGTTCACCAATTTTGTTGCCATATCCATGTTGAGCATAAGTTATTCTGATCTCTCATATGTAGAACTTTAAGCTCATTGGTATTGTTTTTTTATTCTTCAGTGTTGTAGTCTGCATTAGTTGTAATAACAGTCTAAAGAATTGAAAAACATAAAATAACTAGCTGATTTCACCACTTCAGATGTAAACAAACATATGAACATGTTTGTGTCTATCAAAACAAAAGCATAAATTTGAATAAAAATACTGGATTTTTGTTATATGGTTGGATGAATCATCATTTACACATTTTACCCTGTATTCTGAAAAAAAAATACATCTGCTATTTTCTAAGAAAATATCAAAAAATTTCCTTTTCCAAATTATAAAATTTATAATGATTAATGATATTTAAGCAACCATAGTTTAATCATTTCTCTATATGGACCCTGCAAATTGCAGAATATTTAAACAATTTGGAAAACCAAATTACTTACTGCAAATACTGCATTCAGATAACACTGCTATCTTCTAAAATGTAAATGCTCAATCAAAATGGGACTTAAAAATTAAACTGCCTATAAATAAAAAGAAAAACAAGTTAAAATTACAGATAATTTGTTGTTATTGCAATGATTTGTAAGGTTTTTAATACAAAACAAATTACAATGTCTTGTGCACACATATTGATTCAATCATAACTTGAAAAATTATATGTTTAAAAAGCTTGCAAAAATTATGTAGTGCACATATAAATATGATCAAATAATGGTTTGTAGGACTGAAATATGAGGTTACATATTTCTCATGATCTCCAGTTTTTTGGGGCATAATTTTAAAAAGTAGTGAGAAATTTTCATTGTCATTATAGAAAACTGGAAGATTTTTTCTATAAAGAATAATCTTAATATTTTTGGTTACTATGCAAATGTTATATCCAACTCAATAATTTACAAGTTTTTGATGCAAATAGAAATCATATCATAGATGTTTCTCTTTCATACATATATATATATTTATATATATATATATATATATATATATATATATATATATATATATCATTTTTTGCATAAATTAGTCTATGTGCATAATAAAGTGGTTTGTTTCTTCTCTTTATATCAGATAGTTGAAGCAACTTTAGTTGAATGAGAGCTATGGTTAAGGTACTCACCATTAAGAGGGCACTCTTTAGTCTGATTAAAAAAGAAAAAAAAACACCTTCATTACACATACAGACTAATGAATGCAAAAGAATTACATAATCAAATGAAAAGAAAATTAATATTATATATATATATACATTATAACAGTATAGAGTGAGAAATAAATTTGTAGTGAATATGGGAATCATCATCATCATCCTTATGATCACAAATAAAATAAATGAATGAATATAGAATATGTGCAGAATATCTAGTGAATAAGAGCAGAGAATCAGCATGAATAAAAACATAAGGGTCATCTCCAGCATAAAGAAGAATCAAAGAAAAACAATCAAAAATCAATGGTCAGCCTTGAGACTGGATTTGAATGTGGTTCACTATAGACAGGCTAATTGTCTATCCACTGGCAAACTTAGGGCAGAAATACAACATAAAAGTTGGGATGCCCATATTTAAGTGCTAATTCATTATTCAAAATAAAAATAATGCTGAGGTACTAAAACATACTGATCATCATCAGTTTCTTGGCCATAGAATACCATGAGTGTTCAGGTCAACTATAAACTCAATTTTCATTTATAAAAAATATTGCAATAAATAAATTTTAAAAGTGATATCAGGATTATTATCTTGATGTGCAAACACCAACGTAAACCTCTACATTCACATAACTAACTGTTATGCTCTAATCTACCTCAGGAAATAGAAATTCTTTGAACTTTTACTGTGAACAAAAGATAAATAAATATAACAGCATATTCTAAATAATTTTTAAATAGCTGGGATAATTTGAAAATAATCCCTTAAACTGTAAACTGTATTAAAATCAAATCACACACACTACCAATTCATGTAACAGTTAATGGAACAAAACCATTATCAGTAGAATATCTTTTAAACAATATTTAAGAACTAACTGATTAAGAATAAACAACAAATGATACAATAATATGAAAATTTAAACGTCTTCATTTTATCAAAAAAATATAGATAGTTTCTTAAAAATTATAATTAACCAGTTGATTTTTATTCATTAAATTAATTAATTTTCGCTTTCATTAAGTAATTTTTTTAAATAACAAAAGTTGGAAAAAACTTTTCAAATAAAAATTAAAAGTTATTTGTTTAATTCCTTATACATATTTGGGAGGGGGGGATACATGAATGAAATAAAAATGTATCAAAAGGAAATTTTAAATTTAATAAAATTAAATTTTCTAAAAACTCTTTTTATCATTTTGAATAGACAAATTAAATGTATAAAAAGTATATTTTATAAGAAAAATTAAATTAATAAAATTATTCAAAATTATCATTTATTAACTTTATAAAATTATTAATTTTATATGAAAATTTTTTTTTACATAAACGAAAATACAATGTGCACATAAAACAAAATATCTTTAACCATGGTTTTAAATTTCTTTGAAGTCATTCTTTGCATTTATAATTTCCATTTTTTCCAGGGAATTTTTTTTAAAGGCTTCTCACAATGTACATGGTTAATTTGTTTCTTTTTGGTATGCAGTATTTTCAAGTTTTAACAAACAGCAACAATTTATTATCTTTCTAATAAAATTTCCATGTGGGATTAATACATAGAGATCCTTATGCTCTTGGTTTGAGACAAGATTGCAAATTACTTCAGGGACATTTTTCTTCTATTCCATATTTTATTCCAGTGAAGCAGATTGCATGGAGTAAGATAATGTTGTCGTTTTGCTAAATTTAGCACATGGTTTTCATTGTAGAAAACATTTTATAACTAAACTCATCGTGTGCTAACATCTTGGTTAAAACTTATGCTGTTGTCTTCAACAGTTTAAATAAGACTTATGCTTCTTTCTTTATTAAAAGCTGTAATAGAAACTTATTTTTCTCAAATGTCTTCTTCAGCAGTGGGATAAAGACTGATTCTTCTCATAAGACACTTAAATCTTCTTACCACCCCTCACTCCCATTTTTTTGGAACAACCCTGCTTTAAGCCAATCTCAATCCTATCTCCTACATAACAAAATTTAACCATTGATCAATTAGGTCTATTTTTTCAAAAAATAACATTGTTTAGATATTGTTCCTTTTATTGATTAAAAATAATTTCAATCATAATTTTAAAATTCCTCTTTAATTAGTTTTTTCCCCAAAAGTAAAATAAAATAATCAGACTAACCACATTGATCTGATCAATACTGTCTAGTGTATTGAAGAGAGATAAAGAGAAAAGAAGACAAAAAATAAAAATGTTAATTTTTTTCCCTTTGTTTTAAAACTTTAGTTATCTCTCTTAAACGTTAGAATTAAAATTTTTGAAGTAATTTATTGAAGTGAAAAATTTCTTTTTTTAATACATTTTAAAAAATTAAAATTAACACTGGTAAATATTTAAAATTATCGAAGAGAAAGAAATTATTTATTTGATTTTATATTTTTCTGTCTCTTTTACAACTATTTATAATTCATTAAAATACTCACACTATTATTTAAAACAATTATTTAGAATTTTTATATTATTATTTTGTAAGAAAAAACATTAAATTAACTGGTTGATTTTCCAGGTGCCATATTAAATTTTTTTTAAAAAAACTGACCTGAGACACAATTTTCACAATAACTTCAGTTTCAATAATGTTAGAACAAAAAAATTTACATTAATAGAAACAAGAAAAACAAAGGCAAACAATAAGTCTAAGATTGATAGTGATAATCATTTAAAAAATAAGGAAAAAAAGAAATTTCAACATCTGACATAATTATTACTTTATTATTTGTTCATAATTTCTCATTTATTATTAACTAAGTTTAAATTACATCTTCAGTGATAATTTCTTTATATTCCTCACAAAATTATTCTGCCAACCATATATAATACTACTTATCTGAGATAATCCATAGTTTCAGAATCCCCAAATCAAATTGCATATGAATTCTTCATTTTTTTATTGTACCCCAAAAGTTACCAAATTTTAGAGGCATCTATAAGAAAAAGATTCATCCTAATAAAAGCTACAAAACAAATCACTTCCAGAAGATAGATGCATTTGTCATTATAGCCATTGACTTCTTGTCTATCTAAAACTAGAAATTGTAGACTATTGTCTATATCACTAATAAAATGAGGTTCTTCTCTGCATTTTATACTTTTTGTGTACATCAGTGATGTTTATATTCTTTATGCACACCAGTGATGCTATCTTGTTATATTTATTGTCCCATAAAGATATAATTTATTTGCATATAATTTTCACTATATAATCAGGATGATTACAATTTTCTGTCTTTATTACTTCATATAAATTAGAAAATTGTCCAAAATAAAAAAAAAATTAAATTTGCCTGTTTAAAAAAAAATCATAAAAAATTCAAATTTCTTCCGAGGTTCAAATGCCCATATTTCTGTTGACATCATGCTTATAGTTTTACATAATTTAAAAAAGAAACTAAACTTTTCAACCAATATTGTAAGATGCATGACTGCCATGCAGTGGACATTCAAGCCATTAAATGAACTACCCATTATTATTAAAAACATGTAGAAAACTAATTACTATTGCCCTATTAATTAAATCTATATTTAAACTCTTGTAATATTGGCATGGCTAGGTAGATTTACAATGTTACAATATATATTTAAAATTTAAATAGAATTTTACTATAAACTATGGATAAATAATATTCATATATCAGTAAACAACAAATAATAAAATGGACTACCTATTTTTAAATCTGGTTATAAAATAGATGAAAATATTTGTAATGGGATGGTCTAATTGGAGATGATCATACCTGGGAAGAAGAAACATCTTCCTCAAGTAAACAAAATATAAAATTAATATTTACAAGAAGTATATTATTTAAGATATTAAAAGATGTTTATTATCTAAAGATATATAAATAATGTTATACATTCTATAGAGAGCATGAGATCAAGAGATCTCAGATTGATCAGCCTAGTTATTCATTAGAACAACTATAAGTATAAATAATCAAATTCTAGCATTATAAAAAGGAAAAGTAAGTAATATTCAAAATAACTTCATCGTCATGAATGATGCACCAGTCAAAATACATCAGAATAAAATCAACAATAAATCTTGTGACTGGATTTGAAATGGGTATCCTGTAGACTGGGCTAACTAGTGAGCCTTTGCCAGCTTGGGCAATTATTTAAATCATAGTTTGGATGCACAAACTTAAGTGCTAATCCATAAGAGTATGATCAAAGAAAATGATGCTGGGATATTAAAACATGCTGATCATCATCAATGCTCTGGCCATTTAGTACCATTAATGTACTGGTCAACTATAAACTTAATTTCTGATAGAGACCATAGAAAATGTAGTGCATGGATGTTTAAAAATATAATCTTATGTGCCAACCAGGATGATGATGATTGATCATCACTGGATGCCCCTTAAGCAAGCACTAAATACATTCCCATTTATATATCAGTCTTGTACATGAATCTAGCTCAAAAAAACACAATAACTATTACTGTTATGTGACCTAGAGATTGTGGAATACAATGTTAGCAATTGAATAAATTTATTAACAACAATAAAAAGATGATATTAAGATCTTGAATAAGGCTACACATATAAGTTTTTGATTTTGATTAACATAGAATAATAATAAAAATTCACATTATGATTTACATTATTAATATACAAAATTCAAGTTATTACATTATGATTTACATATATGTTCCATATAGGTTTATTTAAAACCAAATCAGCATACAGACATGTGGCTTAATATAAAATAAACATGTTTAAATTTATCAAAATAATAAAATTATTAAAAATATATTTTCTAAATCTCCTTTGAAGACTATACATAAAATGCACATATACATGTATATCTATGAAGTTATAGATATGAATTAATATTGTTAATTAGTCTCTTCTTCAGTCAATAAAGTATTTTCTTTTCATTTTTTTTTTAAAAAAATAATGTCAATTTTTTTTTGACAGGTAACTCAAAAGTTTATTTTTTTGATAAGTTACTCACAACTAATTAATTATATCTTTAAATTAATATTAAAAAAAATTCTTTTTCTTTTTTAAAATCAATTATCTATGAGGCAATCATTATGTTTAGATATTAATTTAATTCAAGCAAAATTATTTACTTGTTATCTTTTTAAATATATAGATTTTTAAATGTCATTTTTACTAAGAAAATTATGCTAATCATCATTGTATATATATTTATCTGTGCTTCTCTTGATGAATTAGTCTTAATGAGACAGGTAGAGTTCAGGTAATTGTCAGATTAAGAAAAGTATAAACAAGTATGTTGGCATTCTTCCTTCTGTCTAGGGCTTGATGAGCTTCAGGCCAGCAAACTGTTTTCCAGAACACTTTTAAGACTATGATTTCAACACAAAGAAATGGGTCACTTTCCTCCTTGTGAATTCAAACTCCATGGATCTCCTGCCTTAACTTCAGTTATATCTCATGGGAGCTCTGTATAAATATGCTAGCTAATTCTAAATCTACCTATTCTGTTTTTTAAAAATACTATTAGCCAAGCCTTTTGGCCAGCTCTAACCAAAACTACAAGCCAAACTGCAGCTAATATTTTTATAAGCTCTTTTATAGAATCATCTGAGGTGATAACAACACCTTGATTGAACACAGAGTTTTTTATTTCTCTAATCCCTTTTGAAAACAAGCTTGAAATTTTTATCAAAGTGTGATATACATGTTTTTACTTAGGGGATTTCTAATACATAGAAATTTTGTTCAATTAATTTAAAAAATTCAAAAATACCATACTTGTTTTTAAATTTCAAAATCAGAATAATAATAATACAATATTTATATTTGTTCAGACCTTTTTAAAAGTTTAATTTATAATAAAATTTTATTCTAAATTGAGAGTTATTTAACCCTTTACAGTCATTATTATTCCAAGTGAAATGTAGGTAATATCTACAAAAAATTTTGTCCATCTTTATTTCTACTTTTCCTTTCAACATTATATATATTTGTCTATTGTATGCCATGTAACATACCTGTTATATAACTCCTTTCCTGGGAAAAAAGGAAAATAGAAATGAAACACCTTTCTAACAATATTTTACATAATTTACTTTTATAATCAAAACAAAAGTCATAGCTAAAACTATGTACTCATCAATTTTTTTAGAGATCTGGCAAACATCTGACCTGCAATTTTGAAATAGATAAAGAATTTAGTCATTGGACTCTAAGTACACAATGCACCATGAACACCAAGAGAACTACTTTCAATTGAGATATTATAAGTTACTACGACCCTTGATAAGAAAAATGCAAACATCTTTGCAAAACCCTCTCCTGTGCAGGGACTGGAAAATACAAAACTATGTCCTGGTTCCTTGAGCATTATGGACTGGGAAATAAAGCTATGCCTTGTTTTTTTTTTTTGAAGACTTTGAGGCTAGAATCATGGTAGGACTACATTAACTGCTCTGTAATTAACAATATGAAATACAAAAAAAATGGGTTGGAGCAAATAGCTTAGATAGAACATCTTTCAGAGTTACATGAAAACATTGTATCCTCAAGCCAGTGACAAAAATCTTCATCCATCATCAAAACTAAAAATACAGCTATACACTTCAACAATCAAACATCCAATCCAATCTCCAAAATCATTGATTGTCTATTTAAATCTAAACATGAACTTCTTTAAACATGCATGAAAACTACTATTTTATAATTTATAATCATCATCAATACTAAAATCACCTATTTCACAGTATTTTTTAAAATTAATTATGCATATTATTTTTCTTTCTCAGTTGTGGTTTAAGATCAAGTTGATAATTTTGAAGTGATGATCAACAGTATGAGATCAACATCAGCTTGATGTTGGGCAGCCATCTATAATTATATATTTATCTGATTCTCTTAGATATGCATTAATTAAGTTAATATGAGCATCAGTAATAAAACATGCATTAACTTTAAATGTTTACAATGTACAGGCCATTACAAAATTAGATCTTTACACTATGCATTTGATCCCAATGTCTTGTTAAAAGTAAAACCACACAATAAATAAACTTCTTACAACCCAAAGTACAAATGAAAAGTCATCATGCTCAAATGTGGGAAAACATGTTCTCAGAGAGAACTACCTCTAAATGAGGAATAAAATCTAAAATCATTCATGAATAGCTTACACCTGAAATCAAACTACAAGGGAATTACATATATATTATGGGAAGACAAGTAAACATATTCAGAATTCAAGTGTGGTAAATAAAATATCTATGGAATTACTATATAAAATACACATACATATTCTATTCCTTAATTTTAGATGCCTATATATTGCATAAATACAAGAATGACAGCAAACTGCCTACAGATTCTATGCACAATAAAATGAACTTACTATATATATATATATATATACACACCCATAGCAGCATTACAATACATATTTATACTTCCATTAATTTTGAAATACATTGTTCAAATGTGTCTTTGAATAGATTCAGAAAAATAACTTTGTTTAACTGTTTAAAAACTAAATCTTTTTTATATTTTTTCAAAACAAATTAACTCTCAAAAAAAAGAATCAGTCAATATTTATTTACACTAAATCATATCCATTATTTAAAATTCTTTAGGAGAGACAAAAACTTAAGAAATAAAACTGATTTTCTTATATCTTGAATATTTAAAAGCATACCATGATATATATATATATAACATATTTTAGTACAAAATGTATATATAGGCTTGGTAGAACTAGTTTAAAAATTTTTATTTTATCTTGGAAGTAAGTATTCATATTATATTCTTTATACCATTCTGTGTTGGTGGTTAATTCGCAAAATAATTATTATTATTGGTTTACATTAAGTTTGTTTTAGTGCTGGTGGTTTATCCACTGAACATTCTGAAATTAGACTAGTTGCTCTGATGATAGTTAGAAAACCCACAGGGTACTTACTGCTTGTTATTTTTTGCATGGATGAATACCCCACAGATATATCATTGATCCTCAATATACTAAGGTGTGTTTGAGTAGAGTCCCCATACATTATGATGCTTATATTGTTTCACTCCTCTTAATGCTTGTTTCACATGTTCTGTCTTCAGCCATAAAATGGCATTTAAGTGAATTATGGTCATAATTTATTATAGGTAGATTACATGATACCCCAAATCAGCTGAGTTGGCGTTTAAATTTTGTTTTGATTTCAAATTTCATTATAGTCAAATTTCATAGGTTTATCAATTCCAATATGTTATCATTGTTATTATAATTTGTAGTATAAGTATGTTGATTCTGGTTTTGTTACACTGGAGGTGCCATTGATTGTATTTGAATCTATCCTCATCCCCATAAGAATAAAATCAATACATTTGAAATAAATTTTTAGATTGTATTATCTGAAACTCATGCACATATCCATGCACATAAATAAGTACATGGGATAGTATTTTATTTATTTTATTTTGTTTATTTACTTACCTAATTAATATACATTGTCATGTGATGGTATTTTATGTTATTTATTGCTAATGTAAAATTATGAATATTGTTAACCAATTACTATTTTCATATTTATTGAGTCATAAATAAAAGTTAATTTTATAATCTAACTTATCTGTACTGTTGCTATTAGTCATATATAAGGTCAGAAATCCTACACAGTAAATAGAACATAAATATTAGAGCACATATTGTCCCTGATCATGATGTATACAAGGTTTATGGAAACATCAGGAGAATATGTTAATGTTTGTCTTTGAGTATTTTGTGATGTATAAGATACAGTAAAATCCCATTTACCTTCTGCATTACCACTACTTTGCTTTGTCAACTCTGGACTATAATCCAGAGTCTATTACCTTTATTGATATTTGCAACATTAATATCTAAATTAATAATAAATTTTCTAGCCAATATAACAATTGAACTTTTTTTAAAAAACTATAACACATGCTTTATTTACTTCTAAAAGTTTCATTGCTATTAATTTGATTTGATATTTGGGTTAATGAAGAAATAACATAAAATTCATATTGCTTACTTTCCTTTGCAAAGCATCTACCCTATACAACATTTCTGTACTTTAAACCTGAATACATGATGAGCTACCACTTATGATATTATGAAACTGATTATCAATTATTTTTGATCATAATAAAGCATGTAATTATGGTTTTAAATTTAATAATAGAGATGTAAAAATTATTCAAATTGAAAAATGTAATGAAAAACAAAAAATTAAGGAGGCAATTATTATATCTAGGAATAGAGGTGGTTTAATGAATAGACAATCAGCTAATATAAAAACAACAGAACTGTGGGAAATTTGAATGGATTGAATAATGGGTAATGCAAGTTTTTATTTTCTGTACATTTGTATTAATGGTTGATAAAGATTGTCAGTTAAACAATTGAAAGTACTTCCAGTAAAGAATATATTATTTAATTTTGAATATTGGGTTAAATAAATTTGTTTGAATTATTATTAATATAATTTTAAAATACAGACATTTAATAGTTATAGTTATTTATATATATATATTGTACCGATCGAAAAACACACATTGATCCAACAAACCCCTGAATACAGGTAAAGCACCTCGAGTCCGACCATGTACAAGATAGATAATAAGGTACATCATGAATTCTGCCCTATTTACCTATATCCCCAGGTCAAAGATCTAATCAATGGTCTTTCTTGACAATACGATCGAATTCCTTTATTTTCACTGTGCCGGCAGCTGGGTCTGAAAGCATGAGATTCGATTTTATTACATTTAAATGAGAACTTGGGTGATTGGTTGATATGTATGTTTAAAAATCAAAATTTATTTAAAATAAAAGTAAACAAAATGATTCGAGAACACTGGAAGTTTGTTTTAGCTATATATATATATATTTAAAATCATTGGGCATTTTACATTAATTTAGCTCAAGCTCTAAAAACAAAAAAATTCAATCTTTAAATTATCTTTATCAGTATAGGAGTTAACATTGACATTATTAAGTTTGTACAATTTATTTTGGGAAGTTTATACATTTTTACTTTTGTTTACATTTATTCCTTTTTTTTAAAAAATAGCGAAAATTATTTCATAATTAAATGACCACGGATTTCAAAATTCCCCATGCACATTTATTACAAGTTTGTACTATAGAGATAGGTTTAAACATCTGCCTAACACACATATATAAGAATGACTTAAAAAAAACATTTTTATTGGAAAAGATATTAATTAAATAGACGATTGTAGTAAGACTAATTTGACGTCTTACTCCATTAACATATATATAAAAAAAAGATTTTTATTTATCTTTATAAAATTAATAATTTGGATTTTCAACAACTAATGTTTTATGACATTAGTGGACCTTGCTGGCATAGCTTATAAATAACTTTAAAACTGTAAGCGATTATAATAAAAACATCTATCAGTTAATTATCAAAGCAAACAAGTCACTTTAGTTGGACTTACAACTAAAATCATACCTATAATGAAATATACCATGAATTAGCCAAAACCAAACGATTTTAACTAATTACGCAAACGAACAAAAGAGTCAATTACTCAGGTCGAAGATCCTTTCGGTAGAATCATCTCCCTATGGCTTATGTATTAGATAGGCAAAATAAAAGCAAAATAATGTCGGGTTAATAAATATACGAATGCAAAATGGAGAGAAGAAACGTAAGTAAGAAAATACGAGCCGGATTACGGACACTCGTATGTCTATTCCAACGAAGAATAAAAGGAAAATCGATACGTCCACATGTTGTGTCCATGTATCGATAGGAGATAGGAATTACAGAGAGTCCTCATATTCGCCTCTACAAATTCTGCTGACAAACCAACTCTATCTCAAACACGCTGTCCGTTTCACAGGCGTATGCGAAGAACGGAAGCTAACTCCAAATCACAAAATCTATGACCATTTTAGGTCTGTTCATGAGACTCCAAGCATTCTTTATTAACCTGAGATCTTATAATTATTAAATAGGAACGAATTATAATTAAATAGCCTTAAAATGATCTAATACTGCATAGAGAACAACCTGCGTAAACAACTACTTTAGATAAATATTTAACATACAAAAAAAAACATACTTATAGAAATAAGGGAATTTAATTCTCGAAAAAATCCCCCCTTCCCTCTTTCCTAACTTAAAAAAAAAGCATGATAATTAACTGACGCTATCCAGCGGCGCTGTTACTAGGTCAAAAATCCATAGCATATTTTATTCTATTTTGAATTACAGAAATATAAAATTATAGAATCCCATTATGGGAAATCTATAATAAATTTATTTGAAATTACGGTAGATTTGCTTAGAAACATATATATATTCGACATAACCTCACTCGCGAAAATAGATCAACTTACTTTACTTTTAAAATCAAATCGTTCTTTGTTAAAATTCCCTTTCCCTAATAAAACATAATTTGCTCTCTTAGCAAACTACGCTCTTTGGACCCCTGCGAGTGAAGTTTGTCAAAATAAAAAAAAATCAAAGCATGAAATAATCTCATGCTAAAAATTAATATAAAACAAATAAATAAATTCATATTCAATTAAAAAATATTAGAAAATTGTTGTGAGCTTGAGTTATCAAAAGGAAAAACATTATAAATAATTAAAAAAAAAACAGGTTAAAGAGACAGTTAAAAAAAAGATTCTTAATAAATATTAACTTTTGACATTTTAAAGCTTTATGAAATTATATTTACATTCTAATAATACTTTGGTCAAATCTGGATGACTACCTTGGTGCTCCCCAGGATGAGTTCTGCGGGTGAACATTGATGGCTTATGGCAGTTGACAGCATGTTCTGACAGCAGCATAATGGAAGATTTTGGGTCTCAGGAGGGAAAGGGCAGCGATTACCCTGTTTTACTCCTCAATCATCATAGTGTGATTTCTACAACTCTGTCTGTCCTCTGTCTTGTTCTCTGGTCACTCTCTGTCTGGTCTCTGGTCACTCTCTGTCTATTACTTCCTGCTGCCTCAGGTGATCTTTTAGAAAACAATAGCAATTGTTTTTATTCTAATTTTAGAAAGTTTGTACCTCGATAAGGATTAATATATTTCAATCTAATTTTATATTAGTTTTTAATTTAGATAACAATGTAGAATCTCTACTAATTAATGAATAGAGATTCCACAGTGAATGGATTTTGGTAATTTATCAATGCTTTTAATTTAAACATTTATTTTAAACTTCTTATCGAGGTACAAATCTTTTCAAAAAGGCCATCTTGGATTCTTGAACTAAAAATAAAGCATTTTAAACATATACAGTATATCTAAAATATATAAAAAAATTCAAAGTTAATTATTTGAATTTTTTTTCTATTAATAATAAAATAGAATAAGTGTTAGTACAATTATGATCCAAAATAAATTATAGGATTTATTCAGGATAGTTAAAAATGTTTAAAAATGTTTTTTTAGAATAATAGAAAAAAAACAAATGTTAGTAAAATAAATAATTAGGTGGGTCAGACCGTAAAACAGCAAATCTGAATCAGATTAACCATTTCAATATATATATATATATATATATATATATATATATATATATATAAAATTCTAAAACTAAATCACATGCTATAAATCTAGGCAGTAAAATTAAGTTAATGCAAAATGTAAATAAAATAAATACATAAAATCATATAAATTGCATTATAAATGGCAAATATCTCTCAACATTACAGACTTAATAACTAGCATTTTAAAAATTTAGTGAAAAGTTTATAAAAGAAAATTAACTGGTCTTAAGTCTAATATACAGCTGACAAAAGATAGTTTCTCTATAAAGATAAAATTACATGATGCACATTTTTGCAAAGAGCTCTCTTTGGTAGTTTACTAGTAGCATCTTTCCATTAACAACTTTTTAAATCTTAGTTGTAATCAGGATTTACATTTTATTGTAGAGTTGGTATGAACTATCACTGTTGAGAGGTGTGTCGATTTTAATTGCAATTTAATGTATATATATTGTAACCGTCACTCAATCTACCCCTGATCATGAAGACTGCCACCAGATCACTGCATATCTGGAAAATTTGTTTACCATGATCAAAAGTGTATGATGATGTTTGCACTGACTTAATCCAGGGAGACAGAAAGAGATCTCAACCATTGTTCAGACAATTGAGAAAATTAAACACATAGACAAACATCAGCCAAAATAATTTAAACTAATTTGAAAATTTTATTAAATTCAATAAACAAACTAAAGTAAATCTAGCAAAGAGAATACAAAAGTTTGACTTAGATTTTTATAAGCATATTCATCAGAGAGTGTACATGAGTTCTGCAAATATTAAAACATTAAAAACCTTGACATAAAGATTTGTTCTCTCACCAACAATTTAAAATGGAATTAATAGTATCTTCCTGCTAGTGATTTATAAAAACTAATTCTAGCTCCTTAATTCAGAGATATAAAAAAAATATGGTCTTGTAAAAAATTAATGAACAGCATGAGATGAACAATCTTTAGAATATTGAAACTAGAGATGTCATATTGTTCACAGGATAGCTTGTGGTGTGCCATGTTCAAGGCAATTCATTGTTAATTTCACATACAAAACAAGACAAACCTGAAGAATGATTATGATTTTATGTAATTTAGAAAAGAATAAATAAAATCTCTAACTACAGTAAAACTAAAATAACAAAACACAATAAATTGCCAGCCAAAAGATTTGTGATTTGCAAGACACACAAACTAAACATATTTAAAACTAATTTCATTACAATAAAAGAGAGAAAGGTGGACTAAATGAAATTACAAAGGTCTGCCAAAGCATTTAGCAAAAGTTAATAATAACAAAGAAGGCATAGTAAGCATATAAAATATAATCTCACATTACACTCACCAATAAATAAAATTGAAAACAAACTTGGAATATTAAAACTAAGATTCCAAGACACCCTATAAATACAAAGAAAATCAAACATAATAATTATGAGGTTAAGTAACTGGTAAAGCTTTATACAACAGATTTATTTTTAGATTGAGTGGAGATTTATATATCCTGGAAAGAATAAGAAATATTTTAACTTGCACTAAAGCAGAATCTATGGAGTTTTCAAAAAGTGCACACATTTATTTGGAATTCAACTTTCATGTGTTCTCATTTCATCATGGCAGCAAGTGCAGAGGCATATTTTGGGATCTTTTTTAATTCAGACTTTCATGGCATGACTGGAAGAACAGCTTGGAATCAGGAGTTCATCTTTAGGTAAGTTAGCAAGACATGTCATAGGTTTGAATACACATAGCAGTGAATTTAAACATCTTGTGAAAACAAACTTTAAAAAAAATGTCCAAACTGCCAACACTATATGAATCTCAGCAGGCTAGTATAAATGCTTGATAATGAATAGTAGAATTATTAAAAGCTGAATCTATCTCTTTCAAACAGAATTAGCTTGTCATGCCAAGAATAAATGTCCAAAATTTTGTGGGTTATTTATATTCCCTCTATCTCCCATGTAATCTTTCTTGTTTTTCAATTGTAAGACTTAGCCCAGGGCAAATCTTTATCTCTCACTTAACCTTAATTAATAATTCTAACCAGGGATTATCTTATTAAAAAACAATAGAAAATTAAATCTCTGCTTTTTAAATTAAACTAAAACTGAATCGTTATTAAAATAAAAGAAACAGGTATGTCATTAACTTTCCAAAAGCTTTCTCAAAAAAAAAAAAAAAAAAAAACAAAGATTAAAACTTTTAACTTGGAATGTTTTTACAACTTGAAAAAAAAAGTGTCAGAAGAAATTTATTTTAAACTAACAAATAAAATATGTAACGCCACCTATGTTTGACTAAGTTGGCAGCCATCTACCTCAGCTCTGCAAAGAATTTTAATTCAAAAGCCCTTAGAACACCAGCCATCCAACAAATCTCATCTTTATTGGTTAAGGTAAGGGTTTTTTATTAATATAGTTCATCTCATCTTTATTGGTTAAGGTAAGGGTTTTTTATTAATATAGTTCTGATGGATGTGGAAAATTTAGCCCACAATCCGAAATATGGGATATGTTTTGAACCTCTTGATAGCCCAATTAACAGTGGTAAAATTGCAATAAAAAATAAAAAAAGATCTCCCAGAATAAATGATAAATCTAAAAGAATTAGCTCCGTTAATTCGAAGCCAAAAAAGAGTCAAGCATTATATAAACTAAAAATATCAAAAAAATGCAACAGACATCTAAAAAAAAAGAAATTATTTAGAAACATCATAAAGGGTCTAGAACCTAACAAAGAAACAGTAAACCTGCCAAAAGATCAGGGTAAAGTTGATATTTCTCATACAATGCTTAATTATAATGATAATAATCATGACTATATGTATTCCCAAGATCTAATAAAAAATAAAAATGTAAATGAATCTAATAATTGCAATAGAGTTTAAACAACAAAATCTGAAGTCAAAGAGTACTCCGTGAAGTTGAACGTTCTCCAGAGCCTGAAGGGTAACATAGACCTAGGCATAAGATATGACTTAAACAACAGTGCGGAAAACTCACAGTGTTCCAACGTAACCATTAATACTAAGAAATTTTATTCACATAGCATGCCTAAATACCAGAATACTAACCTCAGTCTGCTGAAAATACTGAACACCAACAATGTTTCTAGCATAGGCCCTACCATTCCCAAAGTGCATGCAAATGTTAACGTAATTGCCAATGTGGTGGAATACACTTTAGACAACATCGTAACATCCAATCAAAACTCTGAAAGTTGCATTCAAGTTGAAAAAATATCACAAACTCGCTTCAAAATGAACTCTCAAATCATAAAAGGAAATAAACCTTCTAGCACTAATAACCAAAATTCGGCCTCTGATAATTCAAGTGCTATAGAAAAATATGGAAAGCAAAAAACTGCAATGACATCCGATAATGCAAACAAAAACGAAGATAGCATAAATACAGTGGAAGATTTATGTAAGCTTTGTGAAACCAATTGTACACACAAGATGCTAATTAAGGAACATGAGACCAAGCATAATACAACAGCTAACCTCAATGTCACAAATATTACTGATAATAAACAAAAAATATTCTTACCAGCCTCAGTTAATACCGGAAAGCCATGTCATTAGCGATTCTAAAACCAACGAAATATCTACAGAAATAAATGATAAAAATAAAATCGATTTTAACTGTAATAGTAATAATAAACAAAATTCACATCATAATATACCAAAAATAAAGACCTCCAAACAAACAATCTCAGAAATGAACCACGAGTTTTCAGACGCCACAGTGAATAATGACGAAAACTGTTCAACAGGCTACACTTCAACTGGCGTGTCACTCATAGCAGATAAACAAGGTACTAAAGAAAATTTTTTTTAATATGGACATAATCTGTTGGCCTGAACCGGCACATAAATTAAATAATAAAGGCAACAAAACTAAAAAATACACAGAAACAAATAGCTGCAGCACATATATTAATGATAATACTACACTAATATCTGAAGATTCAACAGAAAATAACGCAATAGCGTCACTTCCCATATCGACGCATTCAACTAGGAATAAATGTAAGACTCAACCAAAAATTAACCCCGCGAACAATTTACCGACTGAAAACAGCTTTTTAACTAATTCAAACTTGCCTAAACTTATACTATAAATAAATATAGTTCTGAAACAACACACACGCGTAATAAAATACCGGAACCCGTATTAAAACATACCAAGACAATTAGTCTCACTGGTGTTCAAAATACTTCCGTACAAAGCATGCCACTTTCTATAGATGAATTTCCAACTCTTCCCTATTACTCTCAGTATCTAAACTACCAGAGAGAAGAAGATCAAAATAAAATTTTCCATACTGGTCATAAGGGAAACTATTCAACAATCAAGCAGACAAACCCAACACTAGATTTGACACAGAGTGATTTAAATTACCTTTCCCACATAACACCTATTTCAAAAAACTGTAATACAATAGCTAACAGTTCATCTACGAGCCACATATCATATGCTAACATAGCAAAAATTGGTACTACAAGTCCATCTAAGTCTATACAAAATACCAACAACTTAAAAACTAATTCATACAACAAAACCTGCTCCATACCCGGAACAGCAAGTAAAATTAATCACGACCTTACCATGTTAGATATACTAAAACTAAAAAATCTACAACAGGAAAATCAAACCTTCTTGGGACTTGAGACCGATGAATTCTCCATAAATAACTTCACTGAGAAACAATACCACGGCCTCTGTGTTGACTTCAACCAAACAATACCTCCAACCCTCTTCAAATCCTTAGTAAATTACCACAATGATAAAAGTGTTGTTCTGGCATGACAGAATCAAATTGCTCACTCCATAAATTCCCCATTACAGCACTATACAAATTGATAAAACAATACAAATTAACAGAGGGCATACACCGTATCCTCACTCACCCAAATGACAGATACATTGCTGTTGAATTTTCCACTTGGGCCTTCCGAAATAAATTTAAATCCAACTTCAAAAAACTAGACAACAAATTCCTTATATATGTTGATACAAACAGACCTGCTACCCTTATCGGAACCCTCAAGAATTGTATCATGGGCCTTGACAATAATCTCCAAGAAATCCTTTTACCTTACGGGAAAATCCAGAATTCCTCATATCTGCCAGTAGACAAGACGATCAAGTCCATCCTATCCAACACAGCATCATTTCAAATTCAACTAAGAACTGGCCTAGGGCCCACTGACATACCAACTACCATTAAAGCAAAAGGTTGTCCAATGATACTTTCCTTCATTGGCATCAGGCCGCAATGAAAACATTGCGGCCAAAGAACACATCTCATAAAAGAATGCCCAGCAAAAATATGCACCTCTTGTTGTCAAAAGGAAAATAAGTTTCACAAATGTAAAGCACCTCATAGACTCACACCTGCTGATGTCACACATAATGAAATGCCAAGCACAAACACTCCAGGCCTGCATACTGCTGAAGCTGAAGTCGAATCCTACAGTAGAGTAACCAACACCAAAGACTATGAATCCTACTAAACTCAAGGGAAAACCATCCAATGACAGCAAACAGATACAAATAGCATATCAAAACCCAAATGGCACCAAGCCCTGAGATAACTCACAGAAACCAGACAATTTACCAAAAAGCTCAAAATCAAAAGAACCAAATAACGCCTCTAGATGCAAAAATCTAACAATCTCTTCTGACAATACAGATGATGCACCTCTCAGCATAGACCATCAAGACCATAACAATGCATTCAGAACTCCAAGACCTCTAAGATCAAAACCAGCAGTTTCTAACACTAAATCTATAATGGACGCATCGAAACTATCAATACCCTGTATGAATTCATCCCATATGAAAGCTCCCACACCCACAAAAATAGATCTTCACCACCCATCTTGGACCATGACTCAGACATGGATTTCAACCTCCTCCCTAATGCTAATAATAAACAAAAATCTTCCAAACTTTCAAAGGCCTACTCTGAAGAAGAGGACTCACACCTATCTCCTGCTTCCAAGCCAAACTACCTAAAGTTCTCCCTTCCCTACAGTGTAAATTCTATTCTGGAAAAAAAACAAGAGGAAGGTACAAAGCACACCCAAAAACTCTCTCAGTCATGAATCACACAATGAAACAGCTCTTTCAAGCTGATTTCCACAGGCCATCCTTGCCAGATCAGAAATTCAGTGATCACAAAGACCATTACAACCTTCAATCAAAGATTCCACTGGTGGTAAAACCAAGCAGCAATAATCTTTAAGGATAGGATCAAGTGCCAAATCATTGGTATTGACATCAGGGGAATTAATTCTCCTGACTGTTTATATGCGATTAGGCATTTTTTCCATCTTACATCTCATATTTTATTCTTAGGAGAGACCAAATATCACCTAAACTCCAATCCTCACATAATTCTTGAACTTTCAAAACTGGGCTTCACTCTTCTGTCTACTAATACATCAGCTGCTGGAGGGGTAGGAATCATCATTAATAACAGGAAACCACCTTCTTCCTATAACGTGCTTTACCATGATGCCAATCTCATTGCAATCAAGCTTATATACCAATCTAGTGAATTCATTGCAATATATGTATACTGCCAGAACAACCCATTGACCTATTCTAGAATAATACACACCATAAATCTCATCACTGCAAACAACACAGCCACTACAATCCTCTTGGGGGACTTCAACCTGCAATATGATGTGTTCACATGGAAATACCTTCATCTCTTAACCAGGGGTTTCATAAATGGCAGAGGTTTCTTCGCTGCAGATGCATACTCATTCTATATGAAGAGCTCTAGAACACTGATTGACCTAATGTTTTACACCTCAGAGCTGCACTACGGTTTGGAAGCCAAGCTTCAACCCGTTCCCTTCTCAGACCATCTTGCCCTGATAGCGTCTCTAGATCTGGACTCCTACACTCCCATAGGCTACAATAAAACAATCAGAATTATAACTAAAGCTGCTGCCATGGAAGCTGTTTTCTCAGATGCCTACATATTCTTTGAAAAAATTGACATTCTTAACATAAATCCAGAGGAAGCCTGGTTCACCTTCACGGGCATCCTCCAAACCATAATCATACAGCACACCAAAAAACATAAAGGGTCAACAACCCTTATGAATGAGCTTGATCTGCTACACCATAGGATTAAAAATTTCTCAAGTGATGGTACTATAGACAACCTCCTATTACTTAAAACTCAATACAAGCAGAAACAAACTGCAATTGCTGAAATAATAGCAACAAAGAATGCTAGGTTATTCTTACCTGGCCAACACTGCTGGACACATGGCTATCTCAGATGGGCTCTAGGGGCAAGGAAGAAACAAAAAACTCCTTTATCCCTCATCGGTGGTAGCCATACGTCTGGCAACCAAATGCTCATTCAAATAGAGTCATATTTCAAAAACCGCCTATCAAACTCTGTTACCTACCCCACAAATCAGTGGCATGAGACATCACAAAACAATGAACATGGAATAACAATATCAAACATCAAAAACCGCTTGGCTGCCCTACCGTCCAATGTCCATCCAGGACTACATGGCATTCAAAGTTCATACTTACACACCTTGAGAATTTCACAGCTCCCATAGTATTAAAACTAATTAATCATCTTGCAAACAGCAAAATAACGATCCCCAAACTTTATCCCATAGCGATGGTCCCCTTAAGAAAAACCGGGACACATCTGCTCAATCTAGCATAAGACCAATCTCCATGACCCCAATTCTGTTAAAGATCATTGAAGGTGTGATCAAGGAGAAAATACAAGATGTTATTCTGGTCAACATTTCCCAGTTGCAATTCACAAAGAAGGGCTCATCCACACTCTCTGAAATTGGGGGGGGGGTAAAAATTCTCTGTGATCATATCAGATCCAAGAATCTATACAAACCCATTGCTGTTCAGCTAGACATCTCTGAAGCATTTGATTCAGTAGATGTCAACATCCTGCTCAATTGCCTCTCAGCACTAGACATTCCTACTCAAATCATTCAGATATTGGACAATCTACTAAATAACAGATTGGTCCACATTTCCCTGAATAGTTTCTTTACAGATAGTTTTATTCCTTCAAAATCCATACCCCAAGGATCTCCACTTAGTGGTCTCCTATTATACTCTACTTAAACACCCTTCTTAAACAGATTGAGGCAGAACTTCCAGGAATCTATATACCCCAGCTGAAGAAACACTGTAAAGCATTTGCCTACATGGATGATGTTCTTGTCACCTTATCCTCCCAAAAATATCTAAAACCTCTCATCCAAATAATAAAATTTTTTTCCGAATCTTCCAAACTTTTCTTCAACCTCAACAAGTCATCGGCCTGGAAAATCAACACTGGCAAGAAGATATCATCGCCTTTCTCACCCAAAAATTTTTGGGGTTTCCCATATACAAGTCATCATGCAAGCCTTGTTGATACAAATACAGAATTCCATCATTGTAGCCACCACCAACACAGTTAAAAACCTTACCAAGGTTTATTTATCACTGCAAGGGAAAATCTTTCTCCTCAATATCAAGATAATGGCAAAGATTAGCTACTATCTACCCATAATTAACATGACAAAGACTTTCAATACAAAAATCAACTGAATCTGTGCACAGCTGTTGTGGAATGGTAAAACAGCGGCCATAGGAATTGAACGCATGCAGCGACATGGTAAAAATAATGGTATGTCATTGCATGCAATGTTTTCTATATATTACTAAAAGTGCCACTCACTGATCCACATCCTACAAAAGAAATTTCTCCAGATTGTAGCGGAATAACCAGTCATTCCATCAGACAGACCTCCACCTTCAAAGATAAGCTGGCTAAATCAGATACTTAACTACCTTTTCGCTCACAATGGCCACTCTACCCTAGTATTCAGACAAAAAATCTCCATTTGGGATGCTCATAGCCTGCTATTTTCCACACAAAACTCTACCATTCCTTACCTTGGTGGTATCAATCAGGTGGTCACCAGGTTTTTCAAGCATCTCAAACTGGAGCCAAGGTTCCTGGACTTTCTCATAAAAATCAACCTGAATTCACTCCAGACAAACTGGTTCCTGCACTACAGGAGATTCCTCAAGAATATAGATCCTACGTGTCACAACTGCCATAGAACCTGTGAAACCTTTGATCATATGATAAATGATTGCCCAGCATATAACAAAATCAGAACTTTCATTACTTACCACTGCCACATTTCCCTGAACAAAATCTTAAATATTAAATGCTGCTTCCTGTCCAGGGATTATGTCACCACAAGACTCTCAACCTTTCTCACTTAGATGTCACAACAAATTTACCTTTCCTCATCTCAAGCCTGAAGACACATTCATTTCCAAGCTAAAGGAATTTCGCCATAAGGACAGAATAATCTCATCCAGATTTTTATTTGACAACACGTGGAGCCTGATTAAGCTGGATTAACAAGACCAGTAACCACATCAGAACATTTAGCTGCCTGACTAACATGGATAACTATTATTTTTGATTTACAATTGTATCATTATTACATATGGTTTTTCAATAAAATTATTTATAAATAAAACAAATAAAATATGTTGAAGATAAAATTTAAAATCACATAATTTTAAAATATAGCTGAATATGTGTGCTATATCCTATAAAACTTTTAAATAACTTTATAAAATAAAATTTAGTATTAATTTTGCAAAGGGTCCTTTGAAGTGGATAAAGCCTCCAGTTCAATATATATGTCCATTAGAAACCAGTCAACAATTAGACAATCCCAATATAGATAACAATCAACAATCTCAAACTGCTATCAAAACACATCATTAGATTAAATTAAGCAAGCATCATTGGACATCCTAGTAGTTATCTTGATTGGCTCAACTGCTTGTTGAAGTTTTTTGTAATTCATGTTGAGCAGCAAAAAGCAAAGACCAAAATTATTTTTTGCATCTGCCTATTTATATGATGAGAAAACTTTGCAAAACACTTTTTTTAAACAAGTCAATAGTTATTTTAATTACCTATGTTTACAAAATTTTTCAGATAAGTAAGCAGCATGATAACTCTAGCTATCATAATTCCTAAAAATATGTATAATTGACATTTTAAAATATTTTCAAAACATGAAACAAAGGGTTAAAAAATCAGCTTTCCAAGAATTTTAATTAATAATAAGCTATTAGAGCAAAATTTTCTTAGTTAGTATTTATGTTTCTAAGCATAATTTTAAAACAAATTGATTTAATTAAAATAAATTATCTCAATTTTATTTTAAGCACAGATCTTTATCGATGCTTGGTATGCTTATAATAGAAATTAAATTTGATAAAAAAATATAAATTGAATTTGTGAAACCTGAATTTTAATTTTCGATTACTTTTATTTTTTAAATATAAATTATATAGAGATAAGATTATCTATAAGATTATCTATTTCAAACTGCCTTGGCTAGGCTAAAAAATAAATAAAATAAAATTTCTTATTAATGTTAATGTTGAAATTTAAGAATCAGTCATTTTTTTAAAAAATATTCAAATTATCTAAAAATTATTTACTTCTATTTATTTTGGATGTGTTTTCAAACACGAATTTTCTTACACTTTGGTTTTCTATTTTGAGTCATATATCAGCTTTCTCAGCAGATAAATTCTTATGTGGTGGTTCTTTTTTGATTTTACATTTTCAACATTGTTATATAATGTTATTTTTTAGCTAGATAATTGAAAAACTAATTTAAGCTATTCTTCATCTTCATTCTCTTTTTCAAGTTCATCTATAGATTTTTAATACTCTATTTGTAAACAATGTTTTCCTTTAAGAAAGCATCAAAAACCTCATCAGAAAATATGTATTTTTTAAGTGGCTGGGCAAAACTAGTCTTATAACATAATGTCACTATTTGTTGGACTGTGGCACATTTCTTTACCATCTTTGTTCTGGATAATGGTTCTGTTAAAAGTTTTATTTGAAGGCTTGAATTTAATGTTGATATGGGAAGATATTCCAAAAAATAACTTTGTTGCTCATACTGTAGTCTTTGTGCTATGTATTTAATATTGTTTGAATTTTTCAACCAAAACATTAATATAATCATTCATCACATCAAATTCAATACTATGAATTTTAATGATGTCAACAACTGTAAAAATAATGAAAATGGCTGATAAAACCATAACCCTGCTTTTTATATGAAGTAAATTTCCTTTGAGCACACAAAATTTCTCTATTAGTTACGTCAATAAATAATGTATTAATATTTTGGAATTCTTGTTTATTCCACTGCATTTCAACCTCTAAATCATCACAAACACATTCCATGTGATCATGATTTACATTTATTTGTTTTATTAAATCTGGAATTTGTTGTTTCAAATTTTGTTTTCATTTTTATCTTTATTTCACTTGTCTTGGTTCATTTTCTACTACTTGTTCTTTTTCAACTTCTACATCGTGAATTGAGTGTTGTACATGCTCTTCTTTTTTATTTTCCTACTTTTCCTCTAAATGCTTTTCTCCATTGATATCTTGTTTGTGTTCTTCAATAAGATTATTATTATGTTTATTAACTTCCTGTTTGTCAGTAACATTTTTAATATCATCTCGTAAATCTTTATTCACTCTAAGCTGTTGAATATTGTTTTTCATTTCATCCTCCATCATATTTGTATTCTCTTGTTGTATTTTTTTTTATTTGAAACAATATCACTTTCAGTGACTTTCACTCAATTACTTTCAACATTGTAATGTTATCCTTTTTCTTTTCTATTTGAGCTGTTTTTTCCTCCATCTATCATCATTCCTATTCATTCTTTGGAGACTTCACTGTATTATTTTTCTACTGAGTGAATATAATGTTCAAATTGTTTTTTTTGTTTCTTGTTGGATTTGTTTTATTTTTTTTTATTGAACATTGATTTTTTTATCCAACTTTTACTTTAGAAAGAGCTGATTTTATTTAATTTCTTGCATCATTTTATTCCTCTTTTATTTCTTATAATCAGCACTTATTTTGTTTAAACATTTTCTTTATCATCTTCACAAACATTTCTGTACCCAAGTGCTTGTCTTGTTTTTCAATTATCTGTGAATTTTTAAATGTTACAGTGCTTCTCATGACACCCTGTCAGGTTCTGGACTTATTCTACTTTGAGTTTCTGATTCCATGTTATATATATAGAGAGAAAATTACTTTTATATTCCCATATTATGTAAAAGTTTATCTTTTAAATATATTATACTTTTTGCTTCTACTTTATTTTATATATATATATATATATATATATAAAATAAAGTATTTTATATATCAAGAAGTAAGGGTACAATATATATATTAATGCCAAACTTTATTCGAAAGCATTTCATCACACTTTCAAAAATGTCACTTCTCTTGCATTATCCAATTACTTTTGATATTATTTTATGTTATTATTTTTTGAGCCAGATTTTCAATTAAATATAGTTATATGTTTTGCTAATTGGTTTTTAATTTCTCAGATTGGGTGCCAAAAATTAACAAATATTCTATGTAATGGATAGTAGGTACATCAATATCTAACACTAGAAAGTGCCACTAAACTTATTATCTAGAATATGAAAGTTTATTGCTAAGTATTGTAACCATACATGTTTCATGGCATATAATATAGTAGTATGTATGCATATATATATATATATATATATATATGTACCGGGTTTGCTCCGCAGAAGATCTTACTTACCCTGCAAATGTTTTGGATGGTTTCAAACTTCTTTATAGATACATTTATAATCTTATTTAATTATAAATGTTACGTGAACAAACTGGCACGTTCGAGCAAAGTGGGAAATATTATTGATAGCTTTAACTATCAACAATACCCACGATCAGATCATGGCCCACCTTGGCTTCTAGATTTAAACCCCTACTATCCAAACACTTTATTTGTTTCGGAGTAAACCATGGGCACCAGCTAGTCTAAGACTAATGTATTCAGACAGTAGGCTCATAATCCAGTGCTCGAAACAATCCCTAAAACTAGCTCAGTCTAATTTTAATTCAATAACAAAATATTGTTTATTAGTGGTGAAAGAATTGATAAAAGATTGATAAAAAATTGGTAAAAAGAATTGACCGACAAAATAAGACTTAAATTTAAAGACAATTTATTTAATTAACACTAATTATACTAAATTTAAATATTTTATAAATCTCATTTAATTAATAACACTGATATAATGATCATGCACATATTAACTCATACACTCACATATATAATAATAAAGCATTAAATAGTATTTGAAATTTAACACACAAATTAATAGTTCATTTTTATGCTATAGAGTTCATATAATTTGGCTCTTGGAGGATTCACGAATGTGATGGCTATTTAGGAAAGAATATAAGAAAAAAAATGTTATTTACCTAGGATTTTGAACGTGCTGTTTGCTGCTTCTAATGAGATATCTCTAACCGGTTAGATTTGAAGTTTTTTGAGGAGGTTTCATTCTTATTCATCGGTATTATTCTTGGAAACAATTAGATATTGACGGAGAATCTTCAAGCTGTTACGAAGACATTATTTTCACGGACAGATCTGGACTTAGGATAGAGACAGCTGCATGTTTTCGATGGCAACTAACACTGCATTTCTAACTGAATGAACTGAATTCAACTCTATGCAACTGACTTGACTGAACAGTTTTCTGAACTGAGTGTCTGATAAAATTTTGGCTATTTATATATGATGTGTGTTTTCATTTTGATATCCCCCGGCAATATCTGTTGTCGAAATTCCTTTGATGATGTCATGTTTTTGAAGATCGTTTAATTAGTAGTAGCCATGCAAATGTGTTGTTTTATTTTTTTTGATTCAATAATTAGTAGCCACAACTGAACTTGTTGTTTTATATTTTTGATTTTCATTTATTTTTTTAACAATTATTTCACATCCATTATTTACCATCGCACATGTATATCCTACTAACAAACTTATTTTAATCATTTATGCACATATAATTCATCTAGACTCATTACTAGTTTTAAGATTATCTTTTTCCTAGCTTAAACAAAAAGAGATTTATATTTTAACTTGAAAATCAACTTTTAATTTTTTATAACTTTCATGAACAATATTTTCTTTAACTAACAACAATGATAACAAGAATTTTTTACTTATTTGAAAACCAACTTCTTTTAATTTGATGTTTTAAAGCGAACCCCCTTCCCACTTTTAATTAATTGTTTTTAACTTTTATTTCAAAAACACTTAGACATTTACGTTTTCAAAACAAACTGCAATAAAACTCCTAAACTTTTAAATATGTATTCTTTTAATGAATAATTTTTGTTTTAATAATTTTTTTTTCTAAACCAAATTATTATGTGCCAATTTATTGAATTGGTACATTAGACCACCCTTCCTTTGAGAGTAAAATGCATCATTTTTGACCATTTTATCTCTGACAACTTTAATTCTTAATTGTAAATATTTATTAATTTTCTAAGTTTGCTTTTTTAATCTTTTTACTTTACATACTAAGGGCAATCTGTTTTCACTATCCTTTCCTTCTATCTATGCCGAATACATTGCTCACAATGATCTAAATCCTGGATAATGATCACAGGGACAAACTAATTTTGTGGCACGGATCTTTTGGAAATGAAGCGGATGCAGATTTGCTGACTTATACAGATGAAAATTCGAAGCTTCATTTGCCGGGTTTCTACCGGACTTGGAAAAAGAAAGGGTCACTGTGAATGGCAGGAATTCTCACTGTCCATTTTCATCTTACGCTTTGGAAATGAGCTATGGGGTATGGGGATTCTCCCCCGAAAAAGTGACTTGCGGCTTATGCTTGATTGTTCCCAGTGTGCATTTTAAAAGAAGAATGATCCCTGATAAGTCCATTATGGGTGCTAAATTTTATCCAGTCAGCAGTTTTAACTTATCCTTAACTAAAACATTTTTATACTACCCTCATCCCTTTAGTGTCGAACCCTTATACATTCCTAATATAACTTAGATTGACTTTCATTTATATTATTTATCACTAATTCTACAATATTATTTTCAAACCCTTACGAACATTATTCTAAATATTTATTTACATTAATCTTATAATATTATCTTTAAACCAATACTTTAACTTCTTCATTTATCATGCGTGTATTCCCAAAAAAATCTATTAGTTTATTACGAGTCATTCTTTATTATTATTTACTACAGATATATTACACTTATTTATTTAACTTGATTTTATCACTTTTATTTTAACTATTTGACCTACTTATTTATTTATGAACATTTTTCTTAATTAATATGTGCGTGGAGAGAAAAAAATCTTTTATTTTACAAAGCCTCCATTATTATTATTTCTTTCAAACATATTATTTATTATTAGTCATTTATTTTTTAATTTATTATTTTAGTTTGAAATAGATGTTTCAGATTTAAATCTATCAAATTATTTACATTAGAATAATCATATTCATGCTCATTGTCCATTTCTGGTTCTTATTATTTTTGTTTACTTTAATACTCCGTCCAATTACTAACTTTTAAACTTTGTCAGGCAGATCTTTCTTTCTACATAATAACTCTATAATATAAACTAACTTTCCTCTCTTATCTATCCCGCTCTTATAATTTATTATTTTATCTCTTTTATGCTCTGTTCTATTTTCAACTTTGCAAATCAGAAAACCTTGATACCTAGCACAACTCCATATTATTTTAATATTAGAATATTTTTTTCTACGCTTTTTTTTAAATCTGTTTTTAAATCTATAAACATGAACATTTACTTTAAAGCTTTTATTTTTAATTCTTTATAAAAACTCTTTTACACTCTTCTACTTTGAACTTATATCTCTGTTCTAATTCTTGGTCTACATTTGTTTCTACTTTATCTGTCACAACGCTATCTGATTCTAATTCAATTTCTACCTTTTTCATGACCTCAACTTCCTTACTTTCTTTAACTAAATCTACCTTTATAATTTCTTGGTTCTTCTCTACCTTTACTGTTGTCTCACATGTTATTTCTTTTAGTTCTGCTCTGAGTTCCTTAATTTCTTTAACCTGACTAATTTCTTCCTTCAATTCTGCTTTGAGTTTTAACTGGCTTTGTTTAAATTTCTGACACAATTCTTCTTTGAACTCTTGCATCATATTCATCATCAATTTCATCATCATCTGTGTCTCAGATATTTCTTTTTCTTTTTCCATTTTTAAAATAATATTTTATTTCACTAAATTTAATATACAACTTATTTATTTCTTTAAAAACACACACGGTTAACTCCACCCCTTTGTCCTTTTCTCTACCCATTCCTAATGCTTTAACACCACCCAAAACATCTAACTGTCTCTGATTTGATAGAATGATTTATTTTAACTAACATAAATAGCATAAATCTCTTTTCATTTAAAGAAAAAAAATTTTCGGTCAATTCTTTTTTTTTAAATTAAAATTTAAATCACTTTAACATACGTAATTTAGCTTTTGTATAAAATTTTTATTTTTAAACAAGAAACAAAGAATTTAATTACTATTGTTCTTTAGGTCCAGCCCCAAGTTGGGAATAGCCATTTATGTACCAGATTCACTCCATAGAAGATCTTACTTACCTTGCAAATGTTTTGGCTGGTTTCAAACTTCTTTATAGATACATTTATAATCTTATTTAATTATAAATGTTACGTGAATGAACCAGCACGTTCGAGCAAAGTTGGAAATATTATTGATAGCTTTAATTATCAACAATACCCATGATCAGATCATGGTCCACCTCGGCTGCTAGATTCAAACCCCTACTATCCAAACACTTTATTTGTTTCAGAGTAAACCCCGGGTGCCAGCTAGTGTAAGACTAATGTATTCAGACAGTAGGCTCATAATCCAGTGCTCGAAACAATCCCTAAAACTAACTCAGGCTAATTTTGATTTAATAACAAAATATTTAATTAGTGGTGAAAGAATTGATAAAAGATTGGTAAAAGAATTGGTAAAAAGAATTGACCGACAAAATAAGACTTAAGTTTAAAGACAATTTATTTAATTAACACTATTATACTAAATATAAATATTTTATAAATCTCATTTAATTAATAACACTGATATAATGATCATGCACATATTAACTCATACATTCACATATATAATAATAAAGCATTAAATAGTATTTGAAATTTAACACACAAATTAATAGTTCATTTTTTATGTGCTATAGAGTTCATATAATTTGGCTCTTGGAGGATTCACGAATGCGATGGATACTTAGGAAAGAATATAAGAAAAAAATGTTATTTACCTAGGATTTTAAACTTGCTGTTTGCTGCTTCTAATGTGATATCTTTAACAGGTTAGATTCAAAGTTTCTTGAGGAGGTTTCATTCTTATTCATCGGTATTATTCCTGGAAACAATTAGATATTGATGGAGATTCTTCAAGCTGTTATGAAGACATTATTTTCACGGACAGATCTGGACTTAGTATAGAGACAGCCACATGTTTCTGATGGCAACTAGCACTGCATTTTTAACTGAATGAATTGAAGTCAACTCTATGCAACTGACTTGACTGAACATTTTTCTGAACTGATTGTCTGAAAAAAATTTGGCTATTTATATATGACGCATGTTTTCATTTTGATATCCCCCAGTAATATCTGTTGTCAAAATTCCTTTAATAATCTCATGTTTTTGAAAATCATTTAATTAGTAGTAGCCATGCAAATGTGTTGTTTTATTTATTTTTTTGATTCAATAATTAATAGCCACCACTGAACTTGTTTTATATTTTTGATTTTCATTTATTTTTTAACAATTATTACACATCCATTATTTACCATCTCATATATATATCCTACTAACAAACTTATATTAATCATTTACACACATATAATTCATCTAGACTCATTACTAGTTTTAAGATTATCTTTTTCTCTAGCTTAAATAAAAAGAGATTTATATTTTAACTTGAAAATCAACTTTTAATTTCTTATAACTTTCATGAACAATATTTTCTTTAACTAGCAACAATGATAACAGGAATTCTTTACTTATTTGAAAACCAACTTCTTTTAATTTGACATTTTAAAGCTAACCCCTTCCCACTTTTAATTAATTGTTTTTAACTTTTATTTTAAAAACACTTAGACTTTTACGTTTTCGAAACAAACTGCAATAAAACTTCTAAACTTTTAAATATGTATTCTTTTAACAAATAATTTTTGTTTTAATAATTTTTTTTTCTAAACAAAATTATTATATGCCAATTTATTGAATTGGTACTATATATATATTGTGCCAGGTATTGTCAAACGTCCATGCACAAAATTTGCTGTAATGAACATTACAGCAGATGCACATATAAATCCGTATATATTAAGCACAACAAATATATAAATGTGCTACATTAGTAATGAAGATTGGGTCTGAGCAGTAGAATATCCACACACACCAATTTAAATATTATACATGTATAATAAACTCATGGTTTTTTTTTTTTATATTTTGTATGATATATCATTTTATGTATTTTGCTTTTCTCTGAAAAATTCAAATAAAGAAAGGCAAACTTATTAAACAAATGAATCAGATATTGGAACATATTAGTAAAATAAATAATTAAAGCAATTGTTCCAACATACTTGTATATGTGTGTGTATATATATATATTTAATTACTTTGCTAAAAATTGTAATCTTATTCTCAAATTAAAAAAATGTTAATTGCTTTGGTAAAACTTAATCAAAAAGCAAAATGTTTGAAAATGAATGTTGTAATTAAAATATTTTTTTTCTATATATAGACAAAATAGAAATTCTTTTGTATGGATATCTGTAAAAAAGTGGTCTGGGTATTCAATATGGAAACCAAACATATCAAACCCTGCAAGTAAAGTTTAATCGGAAAAATATAAAGGAATGTTTAAAATCTTAAGTGATAAGCTAAATTGAAAGGATTGGCTGTTTCATACTTCTCAGGGGGGATACCTGAATTGGTTCTTATGAGTGGGATTGATAATTTTTAGTCAGTGCAGTAGGATTCATTCTTTTTTTTGGCATTCAAGTAGCTCACTTCTTTGGCTCCAGAATTCTCCAATCATCCAGCTACTCAGAGATTAATTTATGAATTAGACTACTGCTGATATTTTCTAAGAAATCCATTATACAGTTCTTTTAAGAACTCTTGATTTCTTAAGAATTTAGTGAACCATTCAAGATAGCAAATGAACATTTAATACAATAATTATTGCATTATAACAGATAGAAAATATGGAAAAATCTAGTAGAGGTTCCACTAAAATGACTGTGGGGTAGACAACCAGCCGGTGCACCTGACCTTTCTTTGTCCAAATCACCAAAATGTGATCATGCTAGTTTCAGCAGGCCATGATGATGACAACACCCATCTTGCCTATGCCTGAATGAGATGAAATTCTTACCACACAGCTAGTTGAATTGAAACTGTTCAAAGCCCAGTTAGAAGATGAAGACACCTACATAAGTGTCTTTTAAAAATGTTTTATTATTGAATTAATTCATTCTGATATTTCCAATAATTAGAAATATATATTTTTTATTATTATTTATTATTAATCATTTTTAAAAAAAGGAGAGAGGGTTGTCTCTCACATATATATATATATATATATATATATATATATATATATATATATATTGGATTTATGGTTACTATGGGCATAATGATAAAGCTTTTACTTAGATCTTTTAATTCATTTTCTGTTTCAAATTCTAGTATTTTCAACAAAGGTTGCAATGAGATTCTTTTTTGTTGCTATTCATTTTCCTCTTGTTGTTACTCCTGAAATTCATCATACATAAATATACATGTGTATATATGCGCACATACACTTATAATATTCAGTAAATACGATATCTCATGTTGAATATCTAAAAATGTATTTAACCATATATTCTTTTTAAGTTATTTTTTTGTAATGGCTGTACCTTATGATGAGTGCAAAAGGGGTTTATTCATTGTAAATTCCCCATAAGCCAGTCCACAAGAATTATCACAAAAGGCAAATAGATAAGTACCTCATGTTCAGTACTATATGGTATCTGAACTAACGCAACTCTATTGACTTGTTGAAAAATATAAAATTCGTGAAATATTTCACAGTGCAAAAATATGTATGCATACTTTTTTTTATTACTATATTTTCTATCAATAAAAAAAGCTTTTAAAGTCTTGGGTAAAAGTGTATGCCTATATGACCGAAAATCTCTTATCTAAAAATATCTGTACATCAAATCACACAAATTATAACTTATTTCTACAGGGTAAAAAGCTCAGACCACTTTCATTCTTTATGAAACATTGTATTGTAAATAGCTTTAGGGGGTTATTTATTTTCGTATTCATTTAAATTGTATTTATATATATTTCTCTATTTCAAAACAATCAAATATATATACGGGTTGTGATAATAATTCATTTATTTATTTTATCTTTTTAAGTATGAAACGGTGGTGGGAATTTGGGATTAAATAAATATTTAATCATAATATTAGACTTGTTTTGTTTTCATATTATTATTTATTTGATAAAATGTATTCTTTTCTTATCAATCACGTACCTATAGTAATCATTTGACTTACCCATTGAAGACCCTATATGTAGAGCACTCTACCAGGGTATTAGATCCTATTCTCATGCTTCACTGGACATATGGTATTACACATCCTTCTAGGAGGGGGAAAAATTCATTTTTATTCTTTCTAGAAGTTGCATGCAAAAGCTATCTGTAAATAGACTTTTCAAAGGTGTGTAATGGCCATAAGTCCTAAACATTCGGGCATTTGAGTAAGATATCAACTAAAGGGGGATTTAAATTGGCAGAGTCTGGTTAATTGACACTTTCTATCAGTTTAGCTGGAAGTACCAACATATATGAGTACAGATAATTAGCTAAATTGGTATCCATTTCTTTCCCTGTTAAATCATGGTCACTCATGCTTGGTGCAAGATTAGAAATAGAAATCCACAGGGAGGTATGGTCCAGTACTATATATATATATATATATATATATATATATATATATATATATATAAAGTTGAAAGGAAAAAAATAAACAGTGAAATTTTTTTGTAGATATTTTCTACAAGTACAATGGAATAATAAGGATTAAATAATTTTGAACTTAAAATAAAATTTTATTATAAATCAAGAAAAAAGGCCTAATTAATATTTTTATTGAATTCTGATTTGAAATAAATGCAAGCATGTTTTATGTTAAAATAGATCTACTGATAATTGTAAAAATTCTTATATCTATTTTAGAATTTTTTTTAAATTAAACTTTGTATAAAATTTTTGGTAAAATGGCTACTATCTATTTTAGAAATTATTTTTAAAAGTAAAGCTTAGAGATCATACTTTTGAGAAAATTCAAAGTTGCTTTTAAAAGGATAAAAGTAGATTAAAAAATTGAGAAAAGTAGGATTCTTGAGTTAATGATATTTTCCATCTTATTCTATCTATAAAAAAGGTAGATAGAAAAATTAAAAGTTGGTTAGTTGGTTTCCAGAGTTTTAGAGATCTACCTAGAGATAATTGAAATAGACAAGTTTAGCAGCTAGTACATAGCTCACTATAATGGTGTTTGAATTTACATGGAGGAAAATAGCTCATCTTCCAGTGTTTCATAGCCATAAGGCAAATAAAATGGCTAACTTGCCTGAAATCTATCCAATCCCAGACCAAATAAAGGTGACTGAATGGAAATAGTGACCTGAATTATACCTTTCCCATTGATAACTATAAGCCAGTCTCACCAAGAAAATCCCTCATCTTGATAAAAAAAATTGATATATGCATGCTGCTTTGTTTATATGCAAATAATCACAGATAAACATACATCATATTTATATAAAGTGCAGCTAGTTAGTGTTACTTAAATAATCCTTTAAAATGGCATTTCAAAAGCATTATACATAATAAGAATGAAATTTTAAATAATTTATTTAAAGAAAATGACATTTAAAATCTATATTTTTTAAAAGAAAAACAAGTAAAAATTTGCTTGAATGAAATGATTGATTCATAGACAGTTTTATTTTTTAAAAGCAAAAAAAACTTTTATGACTACAAAGAAAAGGCTAATTAATAATTTTAGTTCATATCATCTATATTTTTATATATACAAATGTATGTGTGAATTTGATGTATATTTTCCAAATGGAATTAATTATGAAGGAAGATATTTTTAATAATTTTATTATTTTGATAAAATATAATGTAAACATCAGCATTCACATACATTCTTATGTGCATATATATATATATCTGCTATTAGTAATGTATTATAAGAAAGAAAATGAATTTCTTTTAGATGTTAATCAATTATTATACTGCATGTTTATGTGATGATATATATATATATATATATATATATATATATATCACATAAAGTATACATATAATATATATATATATATATATATATATGTTTTATGTAAACTTTGTATGTATTATCTGTATCATTAAAATATGATAATTTAAATTTTATTTTATTTTTATATGAGAACTCAAATATGTTAATCAATTATTATACCATGCTTCTGTGTGGTGATATATATATATATATATCATCACACATATATATATATATATATAAATGTTTTATGTAAACCTCTGTATCATTAAAATGTGAGTTTAATTTTTTATTATTATTTTATATTACAATTGAAATATATTCATCACTTGTACTGCAAATCTGTGTGCATATATCCATGCATGTCAGATAGACATGTATGTATAAATTTTAATCATTTATTTTATTTTTATATGATGGTTCAAGTATTTTCAGAAATTACACTGCATGTCTGTGTGCAAATATATAGGCATTTTATAATAAAACATATATGTAAATCACAATGTAATAACTTGAATTTTGTATATTTATCAAAGTCAGAGGGCTAAATGTATGTGTATGGCCATATTTTGCAGACCTTAATGTCATTTTTTATTATTGTTATTAATAAACTTTTATTCTATTGTTAAAATTATTCCAGTGAATTTAATTCTAGATCGTTTAGAATATTATGTGTTGTATCATCTTTTGTTCAAAATAACAGTTATAGAGCTTATGTTCTCTGAACTAGATTTATCCATAATGGTCTATTATACAAAAGAAATATACATTAGTGTATGGGTAACCAATTGATGATAATTATCCAGTTGGTTTTGATCTTCATTCTTGATTGGTGTGAAGAGTATATTCTTCAAATTCCTTGCACTACATTTTACTTAGCTTAGTCTTTATTAGACATTAAGGTTTTAGTTGGCCAGTACATTAATAATACTAAGTGGCCAGAGCATTGATGGTGATCAGCATGGTTTTAATACCCCAGTATTATTGTTTTATAGTTATATATTCTGTCAGATGACCACTTAGTTTGTGCATACAAATTGTGTTTAAATAATTGCCCCAAGTAGGCAAGAGCTAAATAGTTATTCTTCTCTACAATTGACTCATTTCAAATCCAATCACAAGATTGACTGTTGATTTATTTAATTGTTGATCATTCATGATGATGAATGACTTATACTTGTTTTTAATGCTGGTGAACTTATAGTTAATTATGTTTATGCTTAAGATAGTTAACTGGGCTGATCTCACAGATTGATCTCATGGAGATCTCTTATGCTCACTTTTTTCATTAATTTCATTGTTTTAATCATTGCTCATTATTTTATATTTCATATTAAATTTTATATTTAAATTATATATTTTTCCATTGAATTGGGGTTGTTGGTGATTTGCCATGACTCCAAGTTAACCTTGTAAATTACTACCTCTATTCCATTACATTATCTTCATTATAACCACCCACCCAGTTACATCATTAGAAATAAATACTTAAAAATGTCTCTAGGTTAGAACCACCAGTAACCAAAGCAAATAATAGTACATTGGCAGTAAAATTGATGTAACAATAAATAAAACAAAGTTTAAAACAGTTCAACATAGTACAGTTCAAGTACAAGCTCAAGTTGCTCCTCTATGTTGGTATTTATTGCATTTTACATCAAGAAGCCTATAAATACTAACATAACATTATTTTTATTAATAATTTAGTATTATCTCTGAAGACTGTCATTAAATAACTTTTTTTTTTATCAGTTTCTGTTAGATATATAAGATGGGTGCTTTTGCTTTCTATTAATTTAAAAGAATAGGCAATGATAAAACTTGAATTAACTTTAAATGTTATAACATGTAGGCCATTATAAAATCAGATCTATACACTATGCATTTGATCTCTATGCCATGTTAAAAGTAACACTACACAATAAATACATCTTAATTTATACTATTCTCTGGTATTCAATCTCATTATTAGTTCATTGCTTATATAATACGTTTACTTCTTCATGATTCATACTTACCTATAGTACAAGATTGATCACACCTGATTGTAAACATGAACTCTGTTTTACATTGTATATTTAACTTTTTGTGCAAATAAGGTTATTTTGAAATAATAATAAATAGATCTCTTACAATCCAGAGTACAAATTAAGAATCATCATGCAAGTAAACTACATATAAACTGAAAACTCAAACATGGAAAAATATGTTCTTGGGGAAAACTGTCTCTAATCCCACAATAAAAATCTAAAATCATTTTAAGTGGTTACATACAAAGTCAAACTTCATTGGGATTGCATATATATATATATATATATATATATATATATATATATATATATATATATATATATATATATATATATATATATATATATATATATATATTGTACAGGATGTAGCAAGTGGTACAAGGACATGAGACTCAAACTAAGGTTTTTGAGGGTGATTCCCTGACTGATATATAATAATTATAATAATATATAATTATATAAAACCTTTTTATATTTAAAAATTAACCAAAATAAAGATTCAAACTCTGGATAGGATTAAAAGATACTTTAATATTATAAAAAAAAAACAGTTTGTTCTAAATGTAAATTATTTATATAGTTCATGCTAGAATAGTTTCATTATGCTTACATCTGTGATAATTATGGGATGTCACACTTATACATATATAGTGAGGTTTATTTATATGCCAATGTTTAAAAAGAAAAAGTTACATAATGGGTTCAAGAAAAGAAACGCTATTTTATCATATGATTAAATAATGACCTAAACAAAAGAATTCACAAGAGAGACACTTTAGTGTTTGAATAAATTAATATCATACATTTAACAAAATATGACCAATACCACTTTGATCACACAAGAAAACTACATGTTTATAACTGTACCAGGTAAATTGGTTTCTGACATCTGTTATATTTATTAAATATTAAACATCAAAGTTATAAAACAAATGTCAGTATAACAAGCATTATGTTTTAATTCTTGAATTAAAATAAAATCAGGGAAATTCATTTATGCACATGGGAGTTGCTCATTGAAGGGAAATAACTTAATGCAAGCTTTTCATGACATTCTAAATATAAATATATTAATAAATAACAATGGTTTAGTTATATCACAGTGTTATGGCTTTTGATTAGTTTTAGGCATATTTCTAAAATACTATAATGAATGGCAATGCGAGCATGAGGCAGCAGGATATAAGATTTGGTCCATTTTGGCTGAGAGATGCTTCATCATTTAAATGGGAAAAAGAAAAATAGTATGCTCATTTTTCTGGTGAGTCATACCTGGAGGAAAAGGAAGGTAAAGAGATGCAATTGTCCACATAGGGTATCAATGCAGAGCTTCTGCTACCCTTTCTGAAGGTGTCCTAGGGTATTTACAATGCCAGCTAAAACATAGTAAGTGAAGATGGAGGATTCGGAGTTCCAATGATACTCAAATTATAAAGCAAAATAATGACCATGGCTGACCTACGCTGGCAATGCTATGACTATATACATCCTTTAATGATGTCAAAATAACTAATGGCCTTAATATAAAATTTTAATCGGGTATAATGGCATGACTTGTATACTAAACCAAATTATATAACTGAAATCTAAAACTAGATGAATGTCTTAATGACATACAATTATATTTTCCTTCATTAAATAGGTCCCACATGCATTTGGAATCAGTAAGCATTATTTAATACTATAATGCTAAAAGCGCTACATATAAATGATTATTACATGAAAAAAAATAACGGTCATTATTATTTAAAATATCTTAACTGGAATTTAAAATAACATTCTTGAATAACATTAAATTTATAATCAATAAATATATACCCATGGCCATATTATAATAATAATCAGCCTATAAAGAGAAATATTATTTAACTATTTCCCAACCCAGCAAGCGATGGCTTTAAAACAAATAATTTAAAGTAATTAACATATCCCTGAAGTGCTGGAAGATTTAAAAGACTAATCTAAAATAGTGGCTCATGGAGTTGGATTGATTTGGCATATAAATTACATATAAAATAAAAAGCAAATAATTATAATAATAAAATTTTCCACACTAATTAAAATGTAAGATTTAAACTTAAATAGATGTAAGCATTTACGTATATATATATTTGATAGGATTATAGAGAAGTTTCTACAGGTAGAGATTATATATAATTATAAAAGAAAACATTAATTAATATTTATAGGCAAGTATAGACAACTTTAAATAGATATTGGACTGTTACCGTGGCATAATTGGGGTGAATAGTTAACTGGTTCATTCTCTGAACTTCAGTGGCTGGAATCAGCTTGGTGGTCAGCAATCTCAGTCACTACTACTTCTTCATCATGGCAACCTTCTTCCATGGCAGGAGTTTCATGGCAGCATACTAGAGGTAGCTTTGAGAGCCACAAGGAAAGATGGTTTGGTTACCTACTCAATAGACATTCTAAAAACTAAGAGTAAAAAAAGAATAAAAGCAAATACTGTAAGACTAAGACCAAGATTGCCCCTTATCTCTAATCTATTCTATTTATACCATGCAAGCTATTACAGGAATGCTTTGGTCCAAACGCAGATGAGAGAATTACTAAATTATTGAGCAAATTACAGTCCATTTTAATTAAAAGTAAGATATAAAAATATAAGGTTCCAATCACTTTCATTAGCAAAACTTTTAATCAAATTTTATTATAAAAGTAAAAACTATGATAAGACAATCTTTTGATTAATAAAAATCAAGCATTTAAAACATTTAATTAGTGAAGAAAACTTCACAATGGGTTGATTTGAACCTGCCATCTTGGTTATATCTTCTTTTAAATTTTTACAAAATTGAAATTAAATGCAAATAATTTTTACAAAAATGACAAACTTTATGTGATTAAACAAATTATTTTTTAAATTTAAAAAAACCCCACAAGCTTAAAATATTCAAAGTATCAAAATAACAGAATCAAAAATTATAAAATATTCATTATAATAGTTTGTAATATATATAATTACATATATATGACAGCACTGTTAGTAATTTAAATATTTCTGGGTTTGAATCCTTGTAGATGTTAGTTTTTTTTAGGTAGGAAAACATGAAGCTCCCTCTGACTACAGAGTGATTGCTTCAATATATATATAAAATGAGAAAACAAGTAAACATAAACAATTCAAGTGTGGCAGATAAAATATCTATAGGTTTGCTACATAAAATGCATACACATAAATTCTAATCCTTAATTTCAGATGTTTGCATAATATAAAAATAATGACTGCAAACTGCCTACATATTCTACATATTTTTTGTACAATAACATGAACTTATTAAACTATGTTTATATATATATATATATAGAACACATACCTTTACTTCCATTAATTTTGAAATACACTGTTCAAATGATTCTTTGAATAGCTTCATAGAGATAACTTTCTTTAAGTATTTAAATACTAATTTTTTTTAATATTGTTTTAAATTAGATTAACTCTTGAAGAAGATTGAGTTGTCATTTATTTAAATTAATTGTTGATTATTTTAAAACTAAATTTTGATTATTAAAATTATTTCTGTTATTTAACATTCCTTAGGAAAGAAAGAAAAAAACTTAAGAAACAAAACTTTTTTTTTTTATCTCGAATATTTAAAAGCATGCCACAATATAAATAAGTCAAATTCTAAAACTAAAATCACAAGTTGTAATCTAAGTATTACAATTAAGTTAACACAAAAAGTAAATAAAATAAATACATAAAATCATATAAATTGTTGAATATCTCTAAATATTGCAGGCTTGGTAACTAGCATTTTAAAAGTTTATTAAATAATTCATAAACAACATAAACTGATTACTGTAGGTCCAATATATGGCTGAGAGGTTCTTTATAAAGATAGAATTACAATTGTTTGTAAACTTTCTCTAAAAGTGCTCTTCCATAGTTTACTTATAACTTTCCATTTACATTTTTCGAATCTTAGTCCTTAGTCACAATAGAGATTAACAGTCCAATGTAGAGTTGTTATAAAATTTCACAGTTGAGAACATCTATTTTAGCTGCAATTTAATATATATGAAGACAGTTGGAACAGCACTGTATCAAATTCAACAAGAAGGAATGGACTTCATGATAGTTATGGACTTCATACTATAAGGAAGTTCTTTAGAGATAATAAGGCATGCATCCTGATTCTTTCAACTTCTTGGTAAAGTTTCTTATAATCCATGTTGGGCAAAGATCAAAATTATTTTCTGAGTTTGCCTATTTATATTAACCATGTTTATAAAATTCTTTTGATAAGTAAACAGCATGTTTACAAATAACACTACTTAGCACAATCTGTAAAAATACGTTTAATTGACATTTTAAAATGTATTCAAAGCATGACTTTCTAAGAATTTCAATTACTAAAAAGATAAGCTATTTGAGCAAAATATTTAATTAGTACTTAATTAAACTTTGTTTTTACAATTTTTAAAACAAATTTATTTATGTAAAATAAATTAATTTTTAAAAATAAATTTAAAATAGACTGAATTTATTAATGATGTGTGGGTGTGCCTATAATAGAAACCTAAATTTGATAGAAAAATATATATTGAATTTGTAAAATGTGAATTTTAATTTACAGTCTCCAACATTTTTTTTTTTTTTTTAAAATCTAAATAATAAAATGAGATAGATAATGATGTGTCTCAATATAGATAATAAATCTTATAATGTTTTTAATATATATACATTAAATATGTCATGATTATCATTTCTTATGCTTACACAAGCTATTTACACAGAGTAGTCAATCGAGGCAAAAAGGTTTGCACATAAAATACCTATTTAATACCTACTCATCCAATATACCCAGACTAGATTCCAGTTTGTGGCTTTCATCAGTAAGGAGCCTTGCATCTAGTTTTTAGATCTAGGTGCAGTGTTCTCATATTCTAGGCTCCTCACTGATGAAAGCCACAAGTTGGAAACTAGTCTGGGGATATTGAATGAATAGGAACTAGATAGGAATATTATGCACAAACCTTCTTGCATCCATTGATTAACTGTTTTGCACTGATGGCATACTGTACGGAGAGTTTAGACTCTGTGTAAACATTAAATATGTATGAAATTCTTACCATATGATGTTTATTTTGTTTTAAAAAAATCTATAAAACAATATATTCCCAATAACTTTAAATATGAGTTTGACATTTTTTCCTTCAATTTATAGATAGTCCATTTTGTAAGTTCTACTTTCTAAAATATATAACTTTAATCTGTCTCACAAAAAATTGTTCATTAGAAATAAATTTGTTTTTTGTAATTTATTCAATCATTCATCACATTGTTCTGCACTTTGTCAACATAATGTTTTATAACTTTGTCTCACTTTTTTATTTTATCTTTTAATTTTAATTTTCTTAATTTTATTATTTAAAATGCTTCTTAACTTTTTTTTCACTTATTTTAATCTAGTAACTAGTATTATTCTACTATGTCATTTTACTGCTACCCTCAGATTTTTAATATTCATACATTTATATACAAAAGCTTTTATATAATGCACACTACATCATAACTTTTCTTTTTCATCATAAGTATACATTCAAAAACATTTTTGCTTACAGATATAATAAAAATATAAACCATTCCTTAACAAAAATATATGTATATATGGGTATCAATAAGTGTATACTGAATAAGACTATGACATTGGTTGAAATTATATTTTCAGAAAATTTTATTTTTATTACAGTTTCTACAGATATTTGAAATGAAAAACTGGAATTAGCACCAATGTACATTAACTCCATCTTTCGGATTGTTTACAGGCAATTTCATAAATTAGGGTTCAATATATTATGTAAATTTGATTGTAGAGTTTTTAATCTGAATATATAAGTTTCATGATGGAATTTTTAATTTGAATCAAAAACAAAAATTTTATTCTCTTGGCCTCTGTATTTTGAGTATATTGATGATTATACAAATCTTTCCAATTCAAAAGTTAATCTACAGAATGCAATAATAAAGACTTATGATTCAGTAATTAATGATTAGAAAACCCTTTATCATCCAGTAATGTAAGAGAAACTTTAGTATCCATTATCTAAAATGGTTATCAACTTTAGAATGTGAACCAATTTAAATATCTTTGTAGCTTTTTAAATGGAAAAATGTTTTTAGATTTTGAAGTGCAGGAGGTACTTTTTTTTTAAAATCTATTTAAGAGATAAGATATTTTCTTGCAATAATACATTTACTGAAAGTAAATTAGTTATATTTATAACTGTTGTTTTAGTTAATTTTTTGTATGAGACATAATGTAAAAACTTTAAAAAAAATTTCATTTAAAAAATGCTTTATAAAATTGTAAAAATATAATGGCAAGCTCATGTGACCAATAAATATATTTTTATTGGAGTGGGTATGGTAACTGAATTGACTACATCACATTTCCAAGAAGTGTTTTGGGGTGACCTTGAGCATAGAATTCAAAGAAAAGGCTAACTTTGATTATATTATAAAAAAAATTTAAGAGATAAACTAAAAAAAATAAATATTGATTGTTTTTATTGGGAAAATATCACTGAAAATAAAATACAATGGAGAATTACCATTAGCAAAGTTTTTAAAAATGTTTTAGAAAGAAAAGTTTGTTAAAAAAATTAAAAGATAAGTTATTATAAATTATCAAATAAATAATGTACCAGAAAATTCTGTGTGTAAATGTATTTATGAATCATAAATTAGTTTGCATAATCATCACAAAACTTATCTCAAATGCATTACTATTATTATTTGTTTTTCTCTTTTTTCTAGGTGTTGGAATGGCAATATGTTTTTAGGAGCAGCTACCGTTGCTCATGTATTTGTATATATTTTAAAAGGATACTACAGTATATAAAAATTAAGCACACATATATATTCAAAAAAAATATAATTTTATAATATGCCAAGAAAACTTGATATTTTTTTTGTTACTCAGCAAAGTATATGCTTAATCCAGTTCTAATTTCACTTTATATTTTGTTTTATGATCTTTTTGCATTTAAATATTACCTAATTTTAAAAACAACTATTTACTAATTTCTGATCCTCTCTTTCTGCATACCTAACAATAATGTATCTTTATATATTACTAGGATATTTTATTCTTTTAAGTTTTTTTATATCTAAATCCACTTGCTAGAAATTCTTTTTATCACAATCATGAATAATATTTTGGCCATTTATTATATTCTATTTATTGTTCTACAATCTTTATATTTAGTTGTGCTATTTTTTTTTTTTTTACTAATAAAGTGAAAATGTGTGAAAAACATCAGTAAACCATAAATGAATAGTTCATGCTTGATTATAACATATTACTGTAAATCTTATACTTTAACTAATTAAATGATATTAATACATACTTTTAGGTAATTCAAGTTCGATATCCTCATATTGGAGCAAAAAATTTTGAATATCGTGGAGTTGGTGATATTGAATTGGAGCAAGATGAAGAATGCACTTGCACTTGTCGAATAAAACCTGAACATTGCACTGACAAACAAGAACATAAAGATTGTCAATGTATTTGTAAAAATAAAGATGATACTGTTAAATGCAAGGGTGAAAATGTCATTTGGAACAATAAAGATTGCAAGTGTGAATGTAAAGATATTTTGGAATGCCCTAATGCTCAAGTTTTTAATAATAAAACATGCAAGTGAGTATTTGTTTAATCTTTAAATAAATTTATATAATTATTTAAAATAATTATAATAAACAAAATTCTGCAATAAACTTTACAACATTCAAAATACCAAAATATAAATAATTAATAATAGCAAATGCCAGCTACTCAGGATAGGAAACATATTATGGGTTGGCTATAGCTATTATTTATTATATATTGGAATTTTTAATATTATGGAATTTATTCCAGAATTTAATTTAATATAATTGCATTTATATATTGGACTATTTCCATCATCTAATATTAATTATAGAATGTGTTTTAGAATAATGTAACTTTATTTAAATTTTCTAATTTCCTTCAGTTGTTAGAAATAACACATGGGTTAGTATATGCATAATGTTTTGGATGTATTCTTCTTCTTTCTTCTTCAAGGATTGCTGGTTTGACCAGTAGCAGTCTGAGCATGGAAATTGAACTTGGACTTTTAGATGTTTGAATATTGAAAATTAAATTAACACTTTAACCAGCTGAGCCATCTAGTAATGTCACTAGTTAGGCCAAAAACACCTGAAGAAGAGAGGAGAATAATACATCTCAAAATATTATGCATATACTAACCTCTGTGCTATTTACTACTAATAGTTGAATGTAATTGGAAAATTTAAATAAAAGTATATTTTTCTAAATACATTCAGCGCATAATATTAGATGATGGGAATAGTCCAATATATAAATATATCTAAAATACCATCATTACAAACTTTCAGAAAACACTAATATAATATATATTTATAACAAATTTTCAAATTTTCTTATATCTTTACATTGTGCAGTAAAAATGTAATTCTCTAGCTCATCAAATAAAAAGCATCCATATCGTCAATAAAAAAATGAATCATAAAATTCGTTGTTTCTGATAAACCAGTAAGTTATGTTTGATATTATCTTTTATGACCAGTAAATAGGAGAAAAGTTCACAAGTGTGTCCAGAATATTATAGCATATATTTATATGTTACTATGGCGCATAATATTTTTTTTTAATTTTTATTATTCAATATTTTATTTTATAGAATTATTCAATTTGTGCAATATATGCTCTTACATCAGTCCAATTATTGTCTACTACTATTTTTTTTATTTATTCATAAAAACATTCTTTTAATATTAAATATAATGTTTATCTATGATTTGAGATAGAAAATAAAAGGACCAATCAATAAAAATGAATGTGCATCTAAAAATAATATGAAATTTAATATTAGAATTGTTAATTTCATATTAAGATTAATTTAAACAACATCTCATTAACATTAATTAGAAATGTTAGCAAAATCTTGATGCAATAATTTTTTAAAAAAATATTTATTACTTGATAGATGAATGTTTCCTAATCTGAATAGACTTTTTTCTCCTTTTTTTTTTTTAGTTTCTTACAGTACATACTAATTTTGCAAGATATGATGATCTCTAATTATAAATAAACCAATTTAAAAAGATCAATCAGTGATTTTAAATTGTAGTACTTTTTTAATTAGTTAAAGATAAGCAGGCTTAATATAATCCCAACAATAAATAAATGCCATTTTTTAAATCTGTAAAAAGTTTATAATTTTTTTTTCTTAGATTTTTTAGTACCACGGTATGTCAGATGTGAAGTATTTTTTTATAGTTATAATTTATAGTTGTTAGATTATATTCCTATAAAACTACTTAAGCATAAAGATATATAAGCTCTGTATATATAGACAATTGTGTATGTATATATATATATATTGAAGCAGACAATCTTAATTTAAGATTGTGCTTCATGGTTCCATCTACTAACCTGTATTCAAACCCTATATCCCATCCTGCTCCTTTAATTGTGTATATATATTCTATATATATTTGAGATGTGTGCCTAAAAATTTATAAATTTTAACTTTCAATAACATTTATTATTATTAATTTTATTATTATTAATTTTATGATTATTAATTTTTTTATTAAAGTACATAGGTGTGGCTCAAATATATATATATATATATATATATATATGAGCAAAAACTTACTAACAAAATATTGATGTTTTAAATATTTTATTATATGTCATTTTTTAAACTTTTTTTTTTTAAATTGCTTATTTTTTCTTTTAAACTGTATATTTTGTAAAGTCCAAGATGGAAGATGCAACCATTAATTGTCCAAAAATAATTAAAGAGTTGGAAACACTGTTGTTTTAATCTGGGAAAGGTATTTTTAATTAAAGTTTTTACTTAAAATAAAATGGAGATTAAGATTGACAATTGTAGTTTTGTTATAAACATTTTTGTCAAATCTATTTCTAATCTGGAAATAGATTTGAATTTATTTTTGGATGTTATCTAACATTGCATCTTCAAAAACAGTGGATAAAGATAAAGTCAGAATTTTTTAAGATCAAAGATTAGATTTTAAATTAAAACTAAGTAATTAAAAGCATTCCAGAAACATCTGATCAGAGTATAAACTGGCCAAATTTTAAATCACCAACAGATTAGCTATTATTGGGAGAACAGATTAGCTACTATTAAAAGAACTGTGCAGTTAACTGAATCCACGCTATTTTGAAATGTAAGCATAGAAAGCTCTTCCACTGTCATTATATCATGCTTCCATAGCAAGAAGTAAAAGCCCAACTGGAGAATTGTGGAATTCTGAATAAAAGCTTGCTGTTATTTAAGAACCAATTGCCATGCATGAGCAGACTTTAAAATATGGACTCTTAAAATCGTACAAGGTAAATTTTCAAGCTGCAAGTAAAGCTAGTCTAACTAATCTCAAATTCTATTATCAAGACTTTCTCTTATAAATCTAATTTTCAAGACTTTCTCTTATAAATCTAATTTTTCTCATATGCTCTAACTTTATTTAATTTTGGTGCAGTCATTTATTTATAGTTATTTATTACTTGATTATATATATATGCTTTTATTATTAATATGCTGATCTCAAGCAGTCTGACAAGTTGAATTTTTAAAATCTTTTCTTTCTTTTTAATTAAACTTTCATGAATCAAGGTTATTAATGCCCCCTTAAAATATAATGCGTTACTAATACGCTTGCCAGATTGTTTTTACAAGTCAACATTTTATGCTTTAGTATAAAAAGTTGTTATTTGTTTAACTCTGGATTTTCTACCCAGGATGAATCCAGAACTCAAGCTAATTAATGCACTGAAACCTTATTTATTTTATAAATGTTATCATTCAATTCTGAAAGGGTGACTTAATTGTTTTCTATATATAACTGCTAGTTTTTATTTTACTGTTTCATACTCTTGAAATATCAAATACAGTACTTAAATATTCATTATTATAAAATCAATGAAGGTGGTATTGAATTATTTTAAATAGCAGAAAAGGAGGGGATCTAAATCTTAATATATATTTTACTATTTCAGTTATTAAATGAAATCTAAATCTCTATATATATTCTAGTGGCATAGCATATTATTTACATAAACTATGGCATTCAAACTAGGGTCATTTATTTTTAAAGCAGTAAATTTTAGTCAATGTCATTAGTGACATTTATCATTACTGCATTACTGACATTTGGCTTATCTTCATGATTATATATATGTGCTTCTTAATCTGGGGGTTGTGACAAGTTCAAACCCATAGATTTCTTCTCAAGCCTTGTCCTGAGGATAGTTGACCTATCCAGGACCATTTATTTCATATAAAAAGGCCTCTGGTGGTGATTCCTGTAAGTCTTGCACATGCTATGCCTATCCACTTATTTCGTACAAAAAGGCCTCTCACATCAGTTATATCAGTAAAAGTCTGGGTCATGCCATGCCTATCCACTTTTTTATAAGCACTGTCCTAGGAAAGGGGGTGTTAAATTTCATTTTTGTCCAGAAGCATGACCTTATCTTTGAGTTCTCTGCCTATATCAGTACCACCTCTTATTCATATTATTATTTTTTTGTTTATGACCTAATTTTAGTGCTGTAATATTGAAATTGTGCTCTGCTCAGTATATATATATATATATGCCAAATAGTACTAGCTAGAATAATTATTAATATTATTTTAGTTTTATTATACAATCCCACCATCGTAAGTTATTTCTGTATTTAAGAGTATCTGCCTTGGGGAAAATCAAGCGTTCTATCTTTTAAATGTTTTTTTCTAATAAGGCATGAGAATAGTTTGTATTATATCTGTAATGAATCTTGGAATGCTCCCGAAATAATGTTAATCACCATGTTTCAGAACGGTATATAAAAGTGTTAATAGCAATTTTATGTAAATTCTTTCTAATAGTTGATTGGCATCTTAATACTGTACCCACCAAAGATGTGTGTTTATTTATAATATATTATTTAGCTAATAAAAGAGCATATGAGAAATAATAGCATGAATGGCAATATATAATTATCTATTGTTTGGTAACCCGCTTGCTCATTCACACACATACTAATATTTGCAATTAATTTATAAATGTATGTAAATAATTTGTCATTATATTAAACTAATGTTTATTGTCTAACTTGTTTGAATAGTTCAAATTCCTTTTTCTCCACTTCCAAATGTGCAGGCATGTGTAGACATATTTTAATTAAGTCATAGTTAATAGATGTCTCATTGTCTTCTCCACTCTGCTAGTGGGCCAGATTTAAAATTATTTCTCATGTGCCATCATTGTTATGTTATCCATTAGGTGTTTGATCTGAGGCTTAGAGAGTGGGTTCGAATCCAGGCTGGTCCCTGACCTAAATCTCAGGCTTGACTGGGTTTGAAGTACATTTTGTGAGTTCCAACTCATGTTAGTTGGATAAACATGCTTTGACCAGTACAGTATATAGATAGATAGATGAATGGTTAGATATGTGATAAATGAATGAATATGTATGTTCATACACAAATATATATTGAATATTTTATTTTGAACGTTTTTTATAGGTAAATGCAGTTACTTGCATGCAGTTAATTATTATTTAATCAAAATTTAATAAATACATTTTATTAGCATTATTATTTTTAACAATGACAGCATTTCTTTAATAAATTAGCACATAAGCAAATTGAATATTTAGTTGAAAAGTGATTGTTGCTCAGGGATTATATAAAGTTTAAGCATTAAAAATGACAAAGTTAAACTGCTGTGTATGTATTTTCAGATCTAGGGTTATCACTTTATCACTATCCTAAAAGATTGATCTTTGGCCCAAAGCTCTTTATCTTTTGAGTTTAACAGTCTTCCACTGCACCAAATTATACAAAACAATATTATTATTATTATCACTATTATAAGAATGCTAAATATTTTAAATACTGATATTATTTTGGAAATAAACAGTTTATCAAATATTTTCAATAAGTATATAGAACAAAAAATATAATGAGATATCAAATGATAATTGAAATTATATAGTTTCTAATATTACTATCATTATTAAAATATGAAAATAAAGTAATTGAGATTATTTTACATTTCAATTTGTTTTTTATTAATTAAATAAAAATATGTTCAATGTTCATAAAATTTGACAGACATATATATAATTTTTTTAATTAAGATTTATTTCAAAAGCAAGAAAATATTAGCAGAAAATAAAATGGAAAAATTTAAATATTTGAAAACCAGTTTAAAAATTTGAGCAATTAGGACAGGTGTTAGAATTCGATTTCTTATGCATAATTTTTTTGAACAGAATTTAAATTCATAAATATATTCCTGAACCTTAATTATGTTTTGTAATAGAATATTTTTTTTATAATTAAACAAAAAGATACAATATGTTGCTAATATTGTTTTGAAAGTATGCAGAATAACAACATTATATGAATTAAAATTTTAACTGGTGTGCGAAAAATATAAAATTATATACCAGGAAAAAGCAAGACTGGAATATTCCAGTTTTAGATCAATTATTTATTTCTATCTCCTGATAAAAATTAAATACTTAAAGCAAAGAACATTTTGTTGCTAATAAAATATAATTTGATAAAAAAATTAAACTAATTTGCCTATTACATGTTACTCTCTCTTTCTGAGATAACTGTTAATTCTGAGAAATCATTGAAAGCTTTTGTGAATGTTAATGCATTTATATACTGTAACGGATTTGATTTGCTTTGTTTTCGTTTTTCATTACAATTCAAGCAGAGAGCAAATACAAATATGAATTTAATTTCATATCTGTACCCTCGATCGAACCCCGAGGCAATACGAACATATTAACTCTATGTTATTTTTCCCGATCAAGCACTCTTGGCTGCTGAACAAAGAAAACTATTCCTAGGAAAACTTAACAAATGTCCAGCACTTGATATTTTTCTTTATTTGAGACTACCACAATACAAGCAGCATGCAAATGCTTTAAAATAACATTAACCCTTAACCAATAAATCATAGATTTCCCCCCTCCTGTAGCTTGGTGTTAGGAGAATAAAGCAAGTCTAAGCACTTTAAGAATAATAAATAATATTTAATAACACACACACTTATATAAATTACATAATAACAATAAATAGCATCAGTATACATTGAATATCAAAGCAACATAATATTAAACTCTATCCTGGAATTCTATATGGCAGTGTTCTATATCTACCAAGATTATTTTTTCCAAAAATTAGTTCTTATTATCTTTTTTTTTTTTTTTATTGCGAAATTCTAACAACAGAAAGTGCATGCATGCTTAACAATTACCTAGGTTTTTTGGAGTTGTTCTCACTGGCAGTCCTTCTGAGCATTCTGTACCATCCCTGTGGGAGTTCACCCACTTCTTTTGTAGAGACAGTAAATCTTTCACTGACTGTCAGCTGGATGGATCCTGCCTTGAATAATTTTGTTACTTTTAAAGTCTAAGTCCTTAGTTCTTGGTTATTTGGGTAAATTTTAGGTCGTTCACTTACAGAAGTGGCAGTCTATCTAGCAGGTCAGGCACAGATGTTATTCATCATGAGTCAGTGGTAAGGTGGCTTAAGCATGAACCCACGTCCCCCTTAATGCCACTAGCCATGCATTTCTTTCATTTCTTTCTTTGCTGCTGCTCCTTTGAGCTCTGTAGTAGTAATAATCTATATGGGTAATTCCTTTCTTCCTTTTCTTTGTCCATTGTTTATTGTCATTTTTTAATTAATTCTTACTTATAATTTCCAACAAACTCTTATCAGTGGAAAGAATGTACATTTAATTAGTGGAAAAAATGTATGTTTAATTAGTCACACTATAATTATAATGAAACCTTTCCTTTAGAACTATTCCTCTTTGTTCATGGAATTTAATTAGTCCAACATATTTCCACACTTTTATTCTGTGCAGCCATATTATTCTTATATTATATATTTCATTTTTTAATTTAAGTTTATAATTCATTTTTTCAAGTTTTGCTATTCATTTTAACGTATTATAATAGATAGCTTAAAGAGAGAAAGAGATGCATTTCTTATGCACTCCCTCCCCTTCTCTTATAATAAATCAAAAGTAATTTCCAAACATTCAGCTAACTCATAGTTTAAAAAGAGAACAGACGAATTTCTTTATGCACCCCCTCCCCTTCTCTTAAAAAAAATCAGAAGTAACCTTTTCTCTTTTTTTTTTTAATGTTTTTTTTTAACATTTACTAACTCACAATCCTTCCTCCATTATTATTATTTTTTATTTATTTTTCTAGTCCTAACTATTTACCCTATTAGTAGGTATATACATGTGTCTACAATTTTATGTGGTCATCACATTACACTCCACCCACTTTTTGAGAATTAAAATTGGGTCGAATCTTAGTCTCAGATGAGAGCTTATTTTAATTCTTTACTCTTAGCCCTTACTTCTGCTTATATTAAATAATCTTCCACTCCATCCGTATTACACTATCATGATGAGTGATGAGGATCATTACAGATAGATAACTAGGCAAAACTACTCAATTCATTCCAATCAATTTTGGCTGATCAAATCAATTTAATCCCCATGCAGACAAGACCAAGGCATGACTTACTTCTTTCCAATGGCAAAAAAAAAGGGTTCGAAGTGTGTGAGCAGCAGGATTCTTCTACTGACTGTTTATGCCAACAACAAATTCTTATTTCTTTCTTTCTTTCTTTATACTTTATTTCATTTCAAGACAATAATTCTTACTAAAATTCTCATATGACTGGGAAATTTCATCCAGCAAAGATAATGAGCCCAGGATTCTTATTGGTACTTGATTATAAAAGTTTTACCACCACAAGTCATGTGAATCTACAGTTAACGAAGAGATGACTTGATCAAGCTCAAAATATGATCCAAACATAATACACCCACACACACACATATATGCCTCCATCTGCAATTTTATACACCTATCACTGATACCTATCATTTAATTATTATTAAGAATATTTATTTTATTTTACTAATTAATTGGCTCCTTAATGAGCCTGAACGATTATTATTTCTTCCCTTACTTTTATTTACTTGCTAATTATAGCCACATTTACAACTGATAGATTGTTACACTAATAAATTACTTACAGATTTCTCCGTCTTCTTTTTTTATTATTATTTATTACTGTTAGTTTCGACATTCTGTCCTGATGTGCTGTGCTTGTTTGACTTTAATTATTTCTCATGAGATGAGTTTTGTCTCAATTATTATACATTTATTAATTCGTTCCTCCCCTCGCTACCTTCTCTCTCTTTTTTTTTTAATTAACTTTATAAATCATCTTTCTTGCTTGAAATTCTAGGACGTTAACCTTTGGTCAAGCCGACATATCCATCCATTTATATTTTCTTTAAGTTAGTTTCTATCCAGCAGCTCCTTATCCCTATTTCTTCTAGATATATAACTACTTGTGCTAGGGACTTGAGACCTACTCTTATATTCAGTAAAGTCTTGATCCTCGTCCGGATGATTTAAATCTGACTCACTTCCGTTCTGCCTAAACACTTTAGTTCCTTCCAATCTATCAGAAAATGTCTTCTTGTTTTCCTCCCAGTAATTATGATGTGGGTTTAATTGGATTCTATTTATATTTGGCTCTTTGAGATGGGGTTTGAATCCCCAATCCTCCACCTTATAACTAGATCTAGTGCTGTCAAATCTGTTCGATCGGACTTTCCCCAATGTGACCAGAGAAGGCATGAACCTTTAAAATTTTATTCACCATGACAAAGTTCCTTAGACTATTTTCATTGTTCACATACATGCGTTTGCTCATGCCTCTCTGTTCTTGATTATTAGTCATAGCTCTTTCTCCATTGTTCTCCTTTTCTTCTACCTCTAAATCTATTTCCTCAACTGTTCTTGCTAACTGCTTGATGTATAGCTTTAAATCTCTGATGATTCTCTCATTTTCATCCGAAATTTTCTCTAATTTCTCATCTTGCTCCATTTTCAATTTCTTTACTTCTTGACCTAATGTTTCTAGCTTATCTCTTACATACTCCATCTCATCATTTACCTTCAACTCGATGCCATGTTTTAATTTATCCCACTTTCCCAGAAGGCACTGCTCTATTTTTCTGAGTAATTCCTCCTGGTGATCCAATCTTTCATTCGCAACTGTAACCTGATATGAGATTTGTTTAAATTTCTCATTTACTTCTTTGATCCTTTGATTAAAATTCTTATTTAGCCTTTCACCCAACTCTTCTATCATCCTTCTATTCCTTTTCTCTCTTTCACTCAGTTCCCTAGCAAACTGTTGCTGGTTTTCCATCATTTTTTTAACATATCCCTTATAACATAGTTTTCTATCTTATTTTTCTCTTCCCATTTATCATTATCCATCATCTCTATTCCCTTGCTAATTTCTATCTCTCCTTCACTGTCTATTTCTCCAAATGGTTCCATTTGTCCTTCGAAAGTTTTTTCTACTTTGCTCTCTAGAGCATCCATTTTTGTTTTCAATCTTGTGTGCATCAAGTCTAAATAATTCATTCAATAATCACTTAGAGTTTATTTATTATAACTGCTTTACTAGTATAACTATCACCTAACAGGATTATCTTATTCTATTTAATTTATATTTACTGATACTAAGTATGTTTGTTCATCTCTCCCACACCTCACTCACTAACTCTCACTCTCCTATGCTTGCCTTCAAGATTCCCTACAACTGTCCCCAATTTATGATCTAGCTTCCCAAATTATACCACGTTCTCTTTTTCCCTTTTCTTCCTTTTTTTTTAATTTCTTGCTTTCATCTACCACCAAACTTTCTCTTCTTTCATTTAACTTTATTCACTGTGTAATTTATTTCATTTGGCCATACTCAAATTTCAGAAGGGCTAAACTTGTAAATGTGATGATCCTGGACTGGCCCCCAATTGTAATGGATTTAGGTTTTGTTTTTGATGATTGCCAAAATATCCTGGACTGTCCCCCAATTGTAACAGATTTGTTTTGTTTTGTTTTCATTTTTTTGTTACAATTCAAGCAGAGAGCAAATACAAATACAAATTAAATTTCATATCTGTACCCTCGATCTAACCCCGAGGCAATATGAACATATTATTTCGATGTTATTTTTCCCGATCAAGCACTCTCAGCTGCTGAACAAAGAAAACTATTCTTAAGAAAACTTAACAAATGTCCAGCACTTGATATATTTTTTTTTTATTTGAGACTACCACAATACAAGCAGCACACAAATGCTTTAAAATAACACTAACCCTTAACCAATAAATCATAGATTTCCCCCCCTCCCATAGCTTGGTGATAGGAGAATAAAGCAAGTCTAAGCACTTTAAGAATAATAAATAATATTTAATAATACACACACTTATATAAATTACGTAATAACAATAAATAGCATCAGTATACATCGAATATCAAAGCAACCTTTCATTGTTTTTCTTGGTCATCACAATACTTTTTTATTAGTATTGAAATAAATAATAGATATTAGGTAAATTTATTGGAAAGGAGAATATAATGAATATAATAAAAAAAAGGCATTATTGTATAGCATAAACTTAATGGTAGAATTCCTTTGGAAAAGTCTTGTTGGTAATTATAAACTTTTACTAAGTGTGCAATTAGAAATTATTTGATGTTGTAAGTAATTAATTGATTTTTAAATGTATATTTTTATTAAATTATGTATATGTTTAAAAATTAATATATGTGAATAATTAGGTAACATGAATTTATCTTTAGAATATTGTTCAAAATTATTCACAAAAAAAATTAAATTGAAATAAATGTATAACACAAATAACTTACAAAAAATATTCATAGTGATAGGTTGCACTATTTTTTATAGACATTAAGGGTCAATAAAGCTAATTTATTACTTATAAATGGTTTATTTATATAAATAGTTTCAAATGGATTTATGCTTTTATATAAGTATGTGTATCAATTCTAGAACCATACAATTGTATGAATGTAAAATTAGCTTTAACGAACATTTTTGAATGAGTTTTAATGTAAAAAATAAGGATATGAAAATTTCTAATATATGTAGAACAGTAGTATTAAGGCAGGAAGTGCTCAATTAAAGTAATATGATTAAGAAGTTTATGTGATAGTGTTAGTTGAAATTATGTATAAATGATTCTAATTAGTGCAAATGATTATTAAATATATTTCACAATATTGCAGTGATTTTATAACAATTGAATAAGAGAATAGAGTTAACTATTACAGATAAAGTGACAGTTTATTTGTGAGCATATTAAAGTATTAGAAATTGGTATTCAATTCACATTCTCATTAGTTTAAGATGTTTTGCATTACTGTGTTGTTAATATAACTAGATGAGTTGACACTTTAGCTATAAGTATAGATGAAGCTTCAGACAATATTGATAATCTAGATTGATTTTCCAATGATTAAGTAATTACTTCATGATAATATCGAACAATTGTGTTAAATACCAGATTGTGTTGAGAATTTAGATATAATATTGTTTAATTATAATTATTATATATATATAATACTAATTTAGGATTTAGTTCATGGAATATTTTTCAAAGACAATTTTTAAGTTATTGTTTCAGATAGTGCAAATTAATCATGACAGCTACTATCACTAAATGTATATTTATATTTTAACTTTGTAAAATATTAATATATCTATGTATTGTAGACAAACTTTGTTATAATTCTGTAAATAAATTGTAAATATAGTTTAAACATTTTATATATTTTTTTTCTTTTTATTTATGAAATAACTGAAACACAGGCTTATTATATACCTGTGTCTATATATGTAATATAGAGTATATGAGCACAGACTTTCAGATGACCCATCACTCTCCACTCTATCTAATAACACTGATACACTCAAGCACATATATGCTGAAAAGATTAATAATCACCAATATATGTATTTCATGCTAAACCAGCAATCATCAGTTGGTCCAGATTATCATCTCCCACACATATATACTATAAGTGCTCAGATATATATTAAGATAGACAATCTTCATACTTTAATGGACAGGCTCCAATCTACTACACACTCCAACTCTTCAACCATCCATTCAATTGAAAATATGATGATGGAATGCTGAAATTTTAGTTTTTATAATCAATTTAAATGTTTTTTTCTTTCTCATTTCATTAATAATATTATGGTGTCACTTTACTTTTAAAATAAGAAAAGTTATTTTTAAAAAGAAAGTTTGCAAAAATTGCTTCAGTTAATAATAGTTCATGACCTTTAAAATAGTAATAATTTTATAAGACATTCCATTTTAAATAATTTATTTTGAATATTTTTAATGAACCAGTTTATTATTAGGTAAAAACTGAATACTAGTATTCAGGTAGTTAATCTTAGTTTTCTATCATTTTTAATTAGCTCATTTGGTAAAGAGAAAACACATTGTTCTTATGAAAATCATTACATTACTTTTGCCCCTTTATTGCAATGTTTGGGATAGTGTAGCACTGTCATGTGACTGACTGCCTCTCTTATTACCATTGGCTGTTAGTCTAGAAGGTATTATAGCAGTAGCATTTACCACTGACTGATAATTTAAAGTAAGGAATCTTCTGTACCTCATTTGTGCTGTTGATTTTTTATCACCTATACATAGAGCACATAAAATTCTTCAAATTTATAAAATTATCCCGGAATAAATTGGATATTATATTAGAACTAAAAAAATGATGGATCTTTAATTTTCCCTTTTTCCAATTTTTTATTAAAGGAAAGGTTTATTCATGAGTTTACATTGATACTAATTAGATTAGCATAGACATAATGATACAGAAACATACGGATCTTGTACATAATATTAAAGACTAAAAAAGAGGTATTAGTATTCACTCATTTGTCTAGGAAAGAGCATTTGTGCCACTTTTTCCGATGTAGCTTGTGAGGAGCCAAAAGTCTATCTCTGTTCATGATTTTATTTATCTTTTTAATAGCCACTGAGGTTTGTCTGAGTGAAGAGCAGGTTACACCTTGTCAGCCAAACAGCAAACATTATAAAGCTGCCTAGTCTGATGATAGAAAAGGTTCCATTGCAGATAGTTCTTTTGAAAGACAATACATCACTATTCTCAGGTGAAACACTGTTTACAATCAGGAATCTGATTGGTCCAAGAAAGGGACAGGAGTAAAATAAATGATGAAGTGTTCATCATCCATCTTGCACAATGCACACTGAGAATCAAGCCTTGCAAATTTCTTCTTCCATATCAAGAAATAATTTGTGGGCAAGGAGGAGAGATTAAACTTGAGGATAAAGTCCACATACTTGGGTTCAAATATCCAGTTTTTGGACTTTTTGATTATTTGCTTATTATTAATTCCAAGTTCATATTGAAGCATATTTTGATTGGGATGTATGAGTTTGTATACATCCCAATAATATTTTTTGTTTTCAAAGGTTTGTGCAGTGATACCAAACAGTCATTGAAGTGGGTTTTGATTGGGATGTATGAGTTTGTATACATCCCAATAAGATTTTTTGTTTTCAAAGGTTTGTGCAGTGATATCAAATAGTTCATTGACATGCTGAATCATATTACTGATCCATGTACTTGGATATGATGGTCATGTGTCAGCAGGCTCAGACAGGAATTTTATGTTGGCCTGAGACAGAACTAGGTAAATTGCACACAATACACTTATTAATCTTTGCATATAGAAGACAGCCACAGAATGCAGGCCCAGTCCATTTAACTCCCTGGGCCTCTGCATCTTGGCCATACTAATTGCAACACACTTACTTTTTCAGAAACGTTTTGAACATAGCGAGTTGATACTGTTTGAAATGACTTTGTAGGTTTGATTATAGGTAGATAGTAGTTTATCCTCAGAAAAATGAGCATGTTAAGTAATGCCACTTTACCCAGGAGAGACAGTGAGATTGATAAAAGGGACCTCACCATTTTGTTAGTCATATCCAGAATAGACTGATGTATCTCTTTCCTCATCAATGTCTTGGATGAAGCAATAAGGAAGTCCAAAAACTTCTGAGGCTTTGAAGTATATATGAAGGTTATGGTGGTGCCTGTGCTTATTTTCCAGATTGATGTTTTTGTATTGTTAATGCGAAGATTATATTCCAAGGAATATCTGTCAAAGATTTGTTTCAGACATGATAAATGTTCTTTGGAAGGAAGAAAGACTGTAACATCATCAACATAAGAAATGTGATGACTTCCTCCCTCAAATCAGGTGCATAGATCTCTGGCAGACTACATTCATTTTCTTTGAGAAATGAATTGATATAAATGATAAAACAAAGAGTGCTAAGTGAAGACCCCTGAGGAATAGAGAAATGAAGTCTAAACCCAGGGGCCAAACTGCCATCAAGTGATGTAAATATTGAGTGGTTTAATAGTAGGTCCCCAATAATTTTGATGAAAACTTTCAAAACTAGATAGGCATTAAGGATTTAAAGTAGAATCAAGGGTACCACAGAGTCAAAGGTGGAAACAAAGTCCAAATGAACTACTATTGGCATGGACCTTCTGTGGTGCATAACGTGTTCTATGAGAAAGATAAACCACCACACAGCCTCAATGGTAGAGAAACCTTTGTGGGCAAATTGATAGACTGTAATATTGAATAGTTGGTCATGGATTCTATTTTTGATTATGGACTCAATGATCTTGAGCAGTGGAGTCATAGATATAGGCTGAATATTGGAAAGATCAGAAGGGTTGATTTGCTTCATGAAAGGAACAAGAGCTATAGGGTAGAGGTCAGGAATGTTGATGAACTCTCCTATAGGTACAGTGAACTGGCTTAAATGTAGCAGAATGAAGCATGGAATTCCAAGTATTCCAGGATCAGTATTCTCTGGATAAACCATGAGCCTTTGGACTATCTCAGCCTCTGTGATGTTGTGATCTTCACATTTATCCATGTAATTCCAAGTGTTACCTATTTCAAAATTGACACTGTAGTTTTTCTTTAAAGAACTGGTGGATTTTCATTAACATAATAGGCCCTCCATAGTTTTTTTGGTCAATAGTTATCATGGATGGGGTAGGCTGCCTAGCAGCACCAATTGCTCTGTTGATGTAACTGTGGGTCCATTTCTGTTAGTTTTCCAGGAATAGTTTGGCCTTTTGGTTGCCACATATAGAGCAAGCACTCTTTGCTTTTCATGATATTGATTTTTGAGATTTATAAATTTATCCAACACTGATGCTGGAAGATTGCTGACTAGAAATCTTGCCTCCACTGTGGTCAAGTTCTTTGAGTAACTGGTTAGGACCCTTGGCATTCCTTGTGTAAATGTCAATTAGGAAGCTTAAGATCCCAACACAGGTAGACCAAGCATGCAGCAGGGAAAGTGATAAGATTTGGATTTTATTGAACAGGATGTAGACTTATGAAAAAAATCCACTCCAGTATGTCAACTTTATTTAAAATCCTGATAGTTTTGATCTGGTTTGTGGGGATTGGAGCTGTAGGATTGAGGTGCAGTGATACCAGTAGGGCTAGGTGATTAGAAAGTGGTACAAATTGCAATTTGGCTTCAATACCATGGTAAAGCTAGGGAGTTATAATACATCAAATCAGTGTTTTGCTCTGGAGTGTATAGAAGGACAAGAAGTTTAATGAGAAACAGCCCTCTCCAGACAAAAACCTCCATGATGAAGATATTTCATATTGAATTGGTGATAGCCTATACTGAAATCAGCAAAGCACATGACAGGAGATATGACAGTTGGAAAGCAAGGCATTAATTCAATTTACTATTGGTAAAACAAAGCCAGGATCATTTTTATGTACATGTAAATTATAATTATTGGTGTGTTACCTGTTGTTATATCTAAAAGTATTCATTCTTTGCTTAGAGAGGGGGTTCTGCATTTATTATAGCCAAATTTCTTATTGATTAGGAAATGACTCCTGAGTTAGCTGTGTTCGATGGAAGATATTTCAAGATTGCAAATTGATTCAGCACCTGATTAATTTTGTAATTGGATTGCCAATGGATCTTGGTCTCAGATAGGCATACAATATGTAGATCAACTGTGTCTAACCATCACTTAATGGCAAAAGCTCGGTCAAGGGAGTTAAGGCCCTGACATTAATTCTGCAGATTTTAAGTAGCTTAATTAGAAAACAAGAAAGAAGATACTAGTTCACAGTATTATTTCTCAATGAGCAGGTCATCTCTCACTGTTAAATGATTCATAAATTCAAGAGCTGGACTGGTTTAAGGTTCAGTGTTATCAGATACAGTGGTAGATGTGCTTCTAATTGACATGAGTGGAATTGTACTCTGTGTGAATTTGGAGTGCATTTTCTTTATTGTATTGTGATCACTATCTCATGAGACAAATCCAGTTTGTGGTCTTCTATAAGTTCAGTTAACCTGGCTCTCTTCCAGTTTGTGGTCTTCTATAAGTTCAGTTAACCTGGCTCTCTTCTGTTCCTTACTTTTTCTGAGTCAGTGTCTGAATTGATAGTTTTGTTAGGCTGTAAGCTAGAAAGCCTTTCTGTCTTTCTTTTCATTCTGCTATTAGCCAATTGATTGGTGTTTTCTATTAAATACTGTCATGTAGGTTATCTATTTCCCTATTGAAAGTTTCATGTCAAGACAGATATTCATCATTGCCATGTGAATCATCAAAAATGAGATGATGCATTACTTTAGTGTCTTGATGTTGTGTAATGATAGTTTGCTGTGAATCCATTTAATTGCCAGATAGGACAAAGTGTTCATTTGATTGAGTTTGCATCATGGTTAACTCTTGAGTTTGGTCCTGTGCTAAGTCAGTGATTTCTGAAACTTGATTGCTGCTGCTATCTTGAATCTATTGGAGAGATCTTACATTTGTGTGTTCTAACTTTTCTGGCATTGCATGATTGGAAGATCTTTGAATAGGATTTAACAAAATGTGTCCAGTCACCACAAAGAAAACATTGTGGGTGAAGACCTTGAATTGATAAGAAGATTGGGTATTTCTTTTTCTCCAACATGAAGGGAATGTCTAGTGGAGAAAAACCTGCATTGATTTTTAATGCAAAAGCAGCACTATTAGAAAGGAGTTCAATACTTGTCCATTTTTTGACAGATATGTAAAATGTATGATCACACCATGTTTAGCTAAGAGCCTTTGGAGATCTGTCTCAGTAAAATTGATGTAACGGTTACAAGCAAGCCCATATACCATTCTGGGTCAGGTCATATCTATTTTCATCAAGTATCACTATTTTAACACCAGCTGAGATCTTTTGAATCATTCCTTCTGCATTACATTGTGAAACTCTCTAAGCATTACATTGTGAAACTCTCTAATGAGATATTTTCTATTTGGGTGATGATATATTTTTTAATCACACACCAAGTTGTTGTTTTGCCAGAAGCTCGAAGAATTCATCAGTAAGAAATGGAAACAGGTTGCAGGTGTTATTGGTGTTGCTTAAAATTAATGTATTTTCACTATGATAGTTCAAAAATGAATTATAAAGAATTGGTGGTATTCTGGAGTTGAACTTCTGACTGATGGCCTGATAATTATCTAGGTTTATACCACTATTGTCTTGATTCAGGAATGAATCGTTCATTTTGTCAGTTTTGTAATCATCTTCCTCATTAAGGTCTAGAATAGTGTATGAAGAGGAATGATATTCTATTCTTTGCTTGTGATTGTTATTTCTATGTATCCCCACTGCAACAATATAGCTCTGCTCATTTTTCTGATTTGAAAAGCTTACCTTGTTTTGAGAATGAGAGTCAATATAAAAAAACCTGAGCAACTGTAGAGTAGTAATTAATTTGAGGATTTGTAATATTTAATTGAGATTGTGGGCTTGGAAAGTCACAATTCATCAGCTTTTGTTCATCACATACCAAACACATTGTAACTTACATCTTGTATGGTCACAAGTATTGCCGTAATTTCCACGAGAAGACTCAATGTCCCAATTTTGATTATAACCTGTTTCAAGGGATTAATACCACTTGATTTAGATTAAGAAGTTGTATTTCTATTTAGTTTTGCATTATTTTGTTTTGAATTGTGTTTAAAATCATTGTTCTGAATGAAAAACATATCATTGCACTGCTGATCAACTACTTCCTGTTAAGTGCCTCTTTGTTTTTAAAACCCACAGTTCTTTTATTTTTATCTTTAATTGTTTGAGTTTTGCATTGAAACAAGTTATCACCAGTACTATTTTGTTTATATTGGGCGTTTCTATCATTACATTCCACAATTAAACTTGAATTAGACTTATTTAGTACAGATTTGATATTTTCTTTAATATTTCCTGAATTTACATTCACCACAGCTGTACCAGTTTTTTTTTTTTTGCTTTTGAGAAGCAATTTGCTTTTTTGAAGCAGATAATTTTTATTTTTGGTTCTGAATGGTTGTTTGGGTTTTCTTATTACTGTTTGTCATGTCCTGAATGGTGTTTATCAGTTTTGAATCATTAAATACAGTATTAAAACTGGAAAAACTCACTATACATATGCCACACACAGCAAGCTAGAGTAATCAATGGATGTCAGAAGGCTTGTGCATAAAATCCCCATCCAGTGCCTACTCATCCAATGGGGATTTTATGCACAAGCCTTCTGGCATCCATTGATTACTCTATCTTGTTGTGTGTGGCATATGTATAGTGAGTTTTGCCTGTTTTAACAACAGTTATACACAAGCATAAGAGATGGTGGTCATGTGATGTTTATTGGCTTAAATACAGTATTATTATCCTTTTGCTGCAAAGTTAATCTAGGCCTACTAGTGCTTTGCTTAGCATTGAAACTGCTATGAGAAGCCATAACTGAGTTAATACTCCTACTTTCCTAGTCCAGGATATCAAAACTCTTCTTCATTCTGCTATTTAAATAAATGGATGAACAAACATGAGCCTACCTTCACTTCTGTCACATCCAAACTTGAAAATGCTTCAATAAAAATGATAAAATTAATAATTAACATGAGATACAATGTATAGATAAACAATTTAGTATATGCCATCTAGTGGCGACACCATTTTCCAAGTTATAATAAAAAAATATCAATTGTCAAATCATGTCTTCTAATTATTGACAAAGAAGACACAGATGCAAGTAATTTAAACAATCAACAGAATTTATTAAAGTCAATAAAACAAGTGTTATCCATAATAATAATTATGATTATCAAACAAATATTCCTTTTCCTCAAAATATCTAAAATCATTGATAAATACAATTAAAGATGCATATACATTAGAGTAAACACATAATCAAAAATTTATTAACTAATTTAACTGATTAAGATCAAATTATGATATGTTATACCAAAATGAATCATAATTTTACTCAGTCAGCTTAAAATAGACAAAACTATTACTTAGATTTCAACTTTTTATACAGAAATTCATCATTCTGTATACAATTACAATTGTATATATGACTATTACATGTTATTTTCTAGCGATGATAACATATATATTATATTTGTAGCTTATATGGCAATTACTGGAATATTACAAATATGAAGCAAATTGTTTCAAATTAAATTAAATTAAAGAAAATTATATCATTATTCAGTATTGGTTATGTGGAATAATAATAATAATAATAATAATAATAATAATAATAATAATAATAATAATAATAATAATAATAATAATAATAATAATAATAATAATAATAATAATAATAATAATAATAATAATAATAATAATAATAATAATAATAATAATAATAATAATAATAATAATAATAATAATAATAATAATAATAATAATAATAATAATAATAATAATAATAATAATAATAATAATAATAATAATAATAATAATAATAATAATAAAATAATAATAATAATAATAATAATAATAATAATAAAATATAAATAATAAAATGGTGATGATGATGATAATAATAATAGGGCACTGCCATCTAAATAGAAGCATACTTGATATGTCATTCTAAAAAAACTGTAAGTAACTATATTTAACCAAAATTTACAAATATCTAGTATATTGGAGTTGTGTATATAAAGTGTCTATTTATAATAATTTTTAAATATTTATATAGCAGCAGTCTTAGTTTAATAGCTTCAAAGGAGAGTAACTTGGACTCCCTTTATAAAATAATATGTCAGGTCCAAGAGATAACGTTACTTGTCAGTCTGATCTATCTTATGCTAAGGTTGTTAAATCAATGATCTCTTTGCCACCAAATAAAGCTGAAAGCAATAATAATAGGGATGTACTTATTGCAATTAAAAATAGTAAAATGACTAATGCCAGATTGCATAAATCTACAATTGTTGATATAATTAAAATTGATTTTTTTAACACAAATGTCTACACCAGTGAACAGAGATAATGATGACCTATTTACATGGACCAATGAAAGCCTCAATTATAAAATAGAACAATTTAATAACACCATCCCAAGAAATCTCTTTGATTCTTTTAAATTTTTTTTTCAGACAAATCAATTATAATCACAGTTACTGATATTTATTGATCATTATACTGCTTTCCAAAGGAATTATTATATGAAGCCTTAAGCAATTACAATATATGGAATTCTGTTTTCTGGATTGCTGAGCATCCAAACCCCAGATATATTGCTCTTGAATTTCATAATGAAAAGAAATAGGATAGAGTCAAAAGAATAGTTAAAACTCTTGGCAAATGTATGCTCATTCATGTAAATCAACATCATATAAACTATATTACTGGAGTTTTAAAAAATACATATTTAAACTATAATATTAATGATTTCCAGAGATTAATGCAGCCCTTCAAAATTGTAATTGGATTTCAACCTATATACCTAAAGGATATGCCAATACCAATTTATAATAATAGTTTTTAATTTAGAAGCTTCACAAAGGAATTGATTCTAATCACATACCAATGCAAATATCAGACCAGGAAGCCATACTGCTGTTAATAATTCAGGGGTTGAGACCTCATTGCAAGCAGAGAATGTACATTGTGAATTCATGTTCAAGTCTCATATGTTCACAGTGTGGCTTCATTGCAATTACTTCTCATCAATGTTCTAAGACAAAAGCAAATGCACATGGCATACAAAATGTAACAGATAAGTCTTTGATAGGCACTACATCCACTTGATGCACACTCTAATAAAAGTAACTTGCAACATAACTCAGCAAATATAGATACCAATATACCACCAATTAATCAAACATTAATGGACACTATAAGCCTCTCCACTCCTCACAATATACCAATTAATAAAATCTTTACTGACATTCTGGACACATCAATCATGCCAGAAACACAGACGTCTGGTTCCCCAAGCAATGACACCACTTTCAGTAAAAAAACCAGGACATTCACCATGTAAAAAGCAAGGACAGAAAAAGCCAAACAATATAATAACAAGTGAAGATGAAGATTTATAACTTGTTGATCTAAATAAGAAAATTAAAACTATGATCAATAGTATACAGGAATCTGATTATGATCTCACATCTGAACATGAAGAAGTTGATAGTGCATATATGATCATAGCTAGCTTAAACTCTAATCATGAAGTAGTGACTGGAGATCATGATCTCATGATTCTATAGCTATAATGATACAAAATCAGCTCTGCATAGAAAATAACTAGTTATTTGCCTTGGTTTGATATATATATATATATATGATAAACAAAAATGCAAGTTAAAAAACTTGCTAACGCTTGTATTTATGTCCACAGATGGCGTTCTACCAAAAACACCGATCAAGCGTATGTTTTGTTTACATAAACGTCAGAGTAGTATTCACTATCTCTAACTATAATTCTACTTTCAGATCATGATTTCAAGCTATTTGCTATCATCAGTGAAAGACAGGAATAAAGAAACTAGATGCTCAGAGTTTGTATTTAGATCTAGTTTCTTTATTCCTGTCTTTCACTGATGATAGCAAATAGCTTGAAATCATGATCTGAAAGTGGAATTATAGAGAGATAGTAAATACTACTCTGACGTTTATGTAAACAAAACATATGCTTGATCGGTGTTTTTGGTAGAACACCATCTGTGGACATATATATATATTGTAACCATTTGGATTACATAACACACATTAATATAGTGTATGTGAATATATATATATATGTAAAATAAAGAAAAAGTAGAAATAAACATAGTATAAATTTTTGTAAATATTTTTCTATATTTCTTAAAATAAGATAAGAATAAGTAAAGGGTTAAATAACTCTGGGTTTAAAGTAAAATTTCATTGTGAAATAAGTATTTTAAAAAGGTCTGATAAATAATATTTGTAATTCTGATTTTGAAATTTAAAAAAAAGCATAATTTATTTTTTAATCTTTTAATTAATATTTGTATAAAATATCTTTTTTAACTAATGCTTATTTGCATTTCTTCTACCTAGTTAAAAATCTTTGTATATTAAAAATTCTAAAGGATTACTACACCTTTGATCAAATTCCAAAAATTAAAGTAAAAACATGAATATCACACTTTGACAGAAATTTCCAGTTTGTTTTCAAAAGGATTAAAGTTAATTGAAAACAGTCACTATGTTTTTATCACCTGACCACCAAGATTATAAAACGATTGATAAAAAAATATCAGTTCTGCTTGCAGTTTTGTAAGGGTTGGTCAGAGGAGTTTTTAATATTTTAAACAGTGGCCAATTAGGCCAACTGCAAAGTCTGGATTGTAGTTTTTTGTAAGAGCTGAACAGAACAGTCTGGCTATTAAATTTTTTTTGAGTAAGTGGCAGCAATTAGCTGACCAAAATAGATAGCTGCAGTATGTTGTTGGCTGTAGCAGAGAGTTGGCAGAATAGCTACTATGAACTGATGTAGCTGAAGGCAGGAGCTGCTACTATTTTTCTTCATAAGAGTTTTGATTTAATTGAAGCTGGGTCACTTCTGAATCAATAGCCTGAAACAATTGAGGACAAAATAGCTAACAGAGTTATACAAAGCTCTTATGAAAATCTAAGGACATTCCAGTAACTGCCTTATAGTTTACTGCAGAGTTTTGATTCATGAAGCCAGGGTCACTTCAAATGGATCAACTAGCTGCTTGAATATATTCTAGAAGACAGCTTGACAATTTCTTGGACTACAAAAGGAATCTCATGGTATGCCAACAAATTACCGGAATTTTATACTTTTACCTGATGATGACAACAAACCTGGATCACATTTTTCTGATGGACCAAAAACCAAGCTTCCCAAGAGAAAGCTTTAAGAAATTGGTATACTGATGCTCCTGTTCATCTATACATGTAGGGAACCACAGATAAACACATGACATGTATATACAGTGAGTTATTTTATTTTAATATTTTTTTAAAATGACTTTTAAAATTATAAATTAATAACTTAAAGCAAAACAAATAAATAATTTGCTTGAGTCAAATGACTAAAAGAAAGATGATTTGATATATATTTAAAGAAATTGTTTTGGTAAATTATTATAAAAAAATGACATTAAAAGAAGAATATATAACATAAATGCAAGCGTAATTTTGTTTGAATTAAAATAAAAAATAAAAATGTTAATCCAAAAAAAAATGTTAAACTTTATGAAAGAATTAAGCAACATGATTCTATATATTTTCAATATTGAATTAATTATGAAAAATATATTATTGTAATAAATTTAAATAGGTAAAAGTCTGTGTGCATACTCATATATGTAAAATTATAATCATTTTTTGTTAGTGAATATTAATTGTATATTATAAATCATGCATCTGTGTGCATATATATATATATATATTTGTAAGTGCAAGCTATATATAAGTCATGTGACATCTGACTTGTTATTATTACTAATATATATATATATGTAAACCAATGTAACAATTTGAATTTTGATTTATTGTACAGATTTTATTATATTTTATTGTGGATCATTCCTGATGATGAATGATAAATATTGTCAATTAATGTGATAACTTGAATTTTTAATAGTAATTACATAAATTAATGTAATAATTTGAATTTTAAATAGCAATTATGTAAATCACAATGTGATTATTTGAAATTTTGTATTGTAATCAAAATCAGAAAGTTTATATGTGTGTAATTTTATTTTTATAAGACCTTAAATTTTTTTTTGTTAATAATAAACTTGTATTTAATTGTTAAAAAATGTTTCCATCATCTCTTGGTCACATACGGTAATAGAGCTTATGTTTTCTGAACTAGATTCGTGCATGGGATGAATATATAAATGGAGATGTGTATTTAGTGCTTTTGGTGCATCCAGCAATGATCAATCATCATCCTGGTTGGCACATAAGATTATATTCTTTAAATCCCATGCACTATATTTTATTTAGTTTAGCCTTATTAGGAATTAAGTTTATAGTTGGCCAGTATAAATGGCCTGAGCATTGATGATGATCAGCATGCTTTAATGTCCCAGCATTATTGTTTCAATTTCTGATTATTGTGTATTTTAATGGTTGAGCACTAAGCTGGTGCACCCAAGCTATGTTTAAATAATTGCCCAAGGTGGTAAAAGCTCAATAGTTAACCTGGTCTACAGAAGACCCATTTCCAATCCAGTCACAAGGTTGACTGTTGATTCATATTTTTCATTGTGCAAATCCAACCACGAAATCGTCTGTTGATTTTATTAATTGTGGATCATTCATTCACTGATTTGTTTATTCCCATCAATGATGATGACAGATGGTATTTCTCTTCATATTTACTTATACTTTCTTTTACTTTATAATTCTGGTTGATAGTTAATTATGCCTTTAGTAGCTGGCTAATCTCTCAATGATCTCTCTCAGAGATTCTCTAATCTCATTTTATTATTAAATATCTCATTACTTATATACACTTTTGTAAAATATTGATATTTGTACTTATATTTAATATTTTAAATTTTGAATTGACTGAGAGTGATGATGATTTTTCCATCACCCAGTTCAAACTTGGTTGTCCTACCATATCTCACCCACCCCCATCCCATTACAAATATATATATATATATATATATATATATATATATAATAATGAAATTGTGGACCATTCAGTCACTTATTATAAATATTATTCTAAGGAAACAATTATCTATTTATCAATGAGCAGATGACTATGCACAAGGTTTATTTGCTACAACCTAAAATTTTATTTTATTTGGTTATAGCCATGAATTAAGATTGAATTACGTACAAGCCTTAATTCAGATCCAGTCATATATTTTGTTCATCAGCCATTCCAAATATATATTGTTATTCAATTTAGATATTAAATAAGATACTAGTCTACCAGATAAGAAATTTGATGACAAATGGTACTGTTAAAAATATCAATTAATTTATTTACAATAATGACAACAAAAAATGTATACAGTTTAACTTCTGTTATAGAAAACTATTTAGTGTGAATCTGAGAAATGAATCAAGCATATATCTTTAATTTTCACCACTTTCCAGATCCAAGGTTAGCAATAATAATAACAAATTTTATAATATTTAAAATAAATATTTTCCATTCTTTTATATCACAAATGACTTTATTTTTGTAATAATAGCAAAAAGATGTCAACATGTTAATTTTTAATGTAAGAGCAAAACGAGTCTTTTGCCAATATTTATTTATTATAAAGTTATTTAAAATATTTTTAACAAATTTTTCTTTGGCTTCATTTACCTGTTGAGTTCAAATATATGGGATGTTTTTTCTTATTTTCTCTTTTCTTACATGACTAATATATTTGTCAAATTACCTTTAATGTCTTTAATTAAACCACTAAACATCATATGATCACCATTTCTTATGGTTACACAAACTATTTAAACAGAGGCTAAACTCTCCATACAGTAGCACCACCAGTGCAAGTCAGAGTAATCAATGGAAGCAAGAAGGTTTGTGCATAAAATTCCTATCTAGTGCTCATCCAATATCCCCAGACTAGTTTCCAGCTTGTGGCTTTCATCAGTGAGAAGCCTTGGATCAGAAAGTACTATACATAGATCTTAGGATCTAATGCAACCCTCCAGCAGCCACCTTTTACCTTATTAGCTAACTATAAAGCTTTGAGTCCAAAATGAAATCACAATAAGGTTTTCAATTCAAGTTCTTCAGCTTGTGCAGTTGTATTGATCTGAACTCTGTTCAGCATCCATACTTTTTGGTGTCATTGGGTTTTTAATAGCCAGATTGACCATAACTCTATTAGGCAGGATTGGCTTTAAACACTAATCATCACATGATCACCATTTCTTATGCTTACACAAACTGTTTACGCAGAGGCTAAACTCTCCATACAGTAGCACTACTAGTGCAAGTCAGAGTAATCAATGGATGCAAGGTTTGTGCATAAAATCTCTATCTAGTGCATTGCACTGGTGGTACTACTATATGGAGAGTTTAGCTTCTGTGTAAGGTTTTTAATGATTATTTATATATTTACATGATTACATGTATACATAATAGAAACTAGTTGGGATTATTTTGAAATAATTTCTTTTAATTGTGCCTAATAAATATTCAATATACGTGCAGTTTATTCTTCTCTGGTATAGTCCTATTGTAATTGATGATGTATTTTTTCTTTGATTTCTTTATTTTAATTGAATAAATATTATCTCTTGGAACAGTAATAACAGATAAATCTGACAATGATAGATATAATTAAGCATTTGCATCACATTTGCAGAAATATTACATTTAAAAAGATGAAGTAAATAAAGTCAGTCATGGTAAATATATTAAAACAGACATGTTTCACATATATATATTGAACCCCCCCCCCCATTTTCAAATGGTTTAATTAAAATAAAAGCTGATGCTGTTCAGCTAATGAAATTTAAAAATAAAAAAGTAATTGACAGTGAATTAAATTCAGTTTTTCAACTGTGTTATAAAAACTAAATGTATAAATTCAAATTCTCTAAAAGAAAAAAGAAGAGAAAAATCAATATTTAAAATCAATGTTTAAAATGAACAATTAGTAATTAAAAGACACAGTTAATCAATAAATTTTTATTATTAACAATTCGCAGTTTCAAGTTAAAATATTACAGATGTATATTTTTTTTATTGGAGCTGTATGTTTACAAATTACCAAAAAAATGTGGTAAAAGATTACATCACTTTCTTGCCTTGGGCAAGTAAGTATGCTTTTGAAAAACATGTTGAGAGAGATAAGGTTATATATTGATAAGAAAAAATGGAAAGTGGGAGAGTAATTAACATGAGAGTAATTATTATTGAGTTGATTGTATTCATTGCTACACAGCTAGTCACAGCCTAGAAGTCTGAAATAACCAAGTTGGAAGCCACAGTGATCATCATCAGAGAAGAAACCCATAGCTACTGGATACTTGAAAGATGAAAAAGCAGATTATTAACTTGGAAAACATAAGAATGAGTTGCTAAAAAAATAGCTTACTCTCTCTTTTCCCATCATGACCATAAATCCACCATCAAGATAAAACAGAGAAAATGCTTAAGTGAACATGGAGAGGATATGTCATTCAGCTCTGAGAAAAAAACCCTGTTAATATGAAGATTTATTAATAGATAACCACACACAGATAAATATCAAGGCAAGGCAATTATAGATATATTTGTAATATTTAAAGATATTTTCTGATGACGTATTTATTTAAATGATTAATTTATAAAATGGAGTGTACTGGAATAATTTCTGATGAAATAATATAATTGCCATTGAAAAAATAAAATGAAAGCACAATAATGATTCTATGGACCTCCACCCACTTTTATAAACTTAAGAATATTGACTTTAAAATAAGTTCTATAATGAAAAATATAATAAAATGTGTCTATGTACATGGAATTATTGATTATAAAAATGTCATTTATTATTTTTACAAAATGTTTCTATATAAAGTGTGAATTAAATTAAAGATGTGTTTGTATACGTGAATACAGAAATTATGACACAAGGATTAATATTTTATATATATGATTCCAAATTTGCATTTATAAAATATCTGCATCTTTACAATGTGTGTCTATACTTTTATATAAATAAATTAAACCTGCATCTATACAATGTGCATCTAGTTTTATATAAATGAATTAAACTTGTACCTATACAATGTGTGTTTATATTTTTATATAAATGAATTAATTCTGTGTTTATACAATGCATATCTATGCTTCTATATAAATGAATTAAACCTGCATTTATACAATGTGTCTATACTTATGTATGAATGACTTAAAACTGTGTCTACATAATATGTGAATAAAATTAAATATACTATTCACATCAAATAAAATGCTTTTATCTACATGAATTAAATATACTTCTATGCTTCTATCTACATGAATTAAATATACTTCTATTGATTTGAAATAAAATGCTTCTATCTACATGAATTAAATATACTTCTAAATAAAATGCTTCTATTTACATGAATTAAATATACTTCTATTCTCATAACATAAAATGCTTCTATCTATGTGAATCAAATATACTTCTATCTACATGGATTAAATATAACACTATCTACATAAATGAAATTTACTTCTATTTACATGAAGTAAAATGCATCTAACTACATGGATTAAGCATACTTTTATACCAGGATTGAGCCCACATCTACCTATCTCAAAAAGAAGTCAAGCTATCCTAGGAATGCACTGCCATATGAATTAATAGACATGACTATGACCAGTAATGCTATATGCTATACATGTGGATATGGTAGGATATAGACTTAAGGATACTATTTCCACTTATGAGCTGTAATGGATGTATCTGTGATGGACACAGAAATAAATATTTTGTTTAAATAAATCATTGTTATATAAACTAATTACATGTTGTCAGTTTCATTTCATGTCATCTACTTAGTGTACTTGATCACAGGAATTTCATGTTTCCTGAGCTATGTCTGGCATAACCAGATCTAGTCAGATTACATTTGTTGCCCAACATGGGGCCCAATCTAGCTACCCTACCTCCAAGCATAAAAAACTAGAAGACAATAAATGAAGAAACATGGGAGGCAAAGTAAAGTATAATTCTGTGAGATGTGAATAGTGCATATAGTGTGGTGATGTGAAATGAAATGATACAAGAGGAAATTGAGAGAGCTACATAAAATGAATGGCATATAAGGAATAAAATAGGCATAATAAAGAAGTTAGAGCTAAATCACGGTATGGATGGAAAGGGGGGAAGTTGATAATAAAATTTGTCAAAGAGTTAAATATAGGAAAGAAATAAACTGCAAATTTTAAGTTAGCTGATAACCAGAGCAAGAAAAAAATATGAGCACAGGAACTGAAAAGAATCTTCCTGGTGAAGAACAAAAACAAGATGATGGTCAACAACAAATAGAAGAAAGTCAGAAAATAGACATGTCAATGTTAATCCAGCTATTAAAAATTATGAAAGAAGAAAATAAAAGTGATAAACAAAAAGAAGTAAAGTGTAAACAAAAGGAAGAAAATAAAAAACAGATGAACAAAGAGGAGGATAAAAAACAGATAATAGAGGCAAATCAAAGTTTAAAGGAAAAAATGGAAAAAGAGATAATAGAAGGAAATGGAGTTTAAACAAAAAATGGGAAAACAGGAAAAACAAATAATAGAAGCAAATCAAAGTTTAAATAAAAAGATGGAAAAACAAATAATAGACACAAACCAGAGAATAAAACAAATCAAAAATTATGAAAAATCAAAATGAATCAAATAATAAAGCTGATTACTGACTAAATATAAAAAGCCAACAAGAGATCAAGATGGCCCAAATTTGTAAAAACATAGATATCAAAATAAAAAAAAATCAGGATTTTATACAGCAGAAGTAGATAATTTGACCACCTGAATAAAAGAGCTGCAAATAAAAGTCACCTTGACACTACCAGAGTCATGTATGCCTAACAAGGGGCAGGCAAATTAAGGGACAGAAACAGTCCCAAAACAAAATTTAGAAGAAACTTCACAAAATTAATGAAGTGTTGATAACCAACTATATGCCAGGGATTGTAAACCAGTTCTTTAAAATACATACCTTTGCAGAAAGCTTTAATGGAGCAGCCATTGAGTACTTGAAAAGCCTGGAGAAGTACTTCAGCATTAATGCCTTGACAGAAGGAGAAACTAGCCACAAATTTTAATGACTTTAAAAGGGCACTAATGAGCTGCTATTGGAGTGATGAGTGTCAGGAGGGCATCAAATATAAGGTATTCCAGTAAAAATGTCCACCTGGTGAACCATAGATACTTTTCCAAAAACAAGTGGCCAAGTTAAGGGTCTTGACAACAGACCCATTATCAGGTTGATTTGTCAGAATTTCCCTAGCTTCATCGAAAGGATGCTGATTGGGATGGATTGCTGATCTATTAAGCAGATGGCCAAGTATATAGGAGGGATGATGGTTTAAGAATAGGAGCTATTCAGTATAAAAGAAAGATGCCTCCATAACACAATAACTATGACACAACACCATGGTATCATTACAAAAAAAATAAAAAACCACCATGGAGGAAAAAAAAATTCCACAGGCAATATTCATAATCCACATCAGACCTTAATAGTGAAAAGGTCCAGTAGTAACACTGAACTATGGAAAAATGAAGGTAGATAAACAAGTCACCATGATGATATCTGGCCTGACAAATGCCCAAAAATGGGAAAAATTATGTCACCTCATAACAAAGATTATTATTAGAGAACTGATCATGATCCCCAGTCTCCCAAGGTAAGTTACAGCTATACTTCTAACAATGAAACTGAGGTAACTGGTAGAAGTTCTTGAGTGAGATTGTAGTGATACATGAATTTGTATTTATCATGTTTATGGTGGATAAATGACTGAGTATGGCTGCCTGGATACATTATGTTCATGATGCTCTGAAGTGTATGTTCAGTATTCTCCAGACCTAGAGATAGAAGTCCAAGAGTAGTTCTGAAAAGGGAATAGGCTTGGGGCCTATGGATAAGCCCCTAAGACTCACAGGTTATGAGCAGGGCTGGCTTAGTGTCAAAAGTATTCCCTGGCTACTATTTATAGTGGATGGTTTCTCTAGGTACAGAAGTGTTAATGCTTAAAATTAAGATATTTTCTCACATCATGGGGCATTGTGTACTGATAAACAATGCTTAGACATCTACTCATTCTGACATTGGAATCTGTGGTTCACATATTCACTTTCCCCTATCTCACCTTACTTACTTCATCAGTATCATCTTATCAAGCAGAGACACCATTGTTATAATAAATTTTATAGTTAGTAAAATGAAATTGTGCTTCAAGGAAATTTCATCCCAAAATTTAGCAGGGGGTAATGAAACAGACATGTTGTGTCTTGTATATAGTGAAGTTCTTCCCCCTTCCCATTTTCAAATGGTTTAATCAAAATAAAAGCTGACACTGTTCAGTGAATAAAATTGAAAAATAAAGAAGTAATTGACAGGGAATTAAATTCAGTTTTTCAACTATGCTATAAAAACTAAATGTATAAATTTGAATTCTCTAAAAGAAAAGAGAAGAAGAGAAAAATCAATATTTAAAATCAAAATTTAAAATGATCAATTAGAAATTAAAAGACACAATTAATCAACAAATTTTAATTATTGAAAATTCACAGTTTCAAGTCAAAATATTATAGATGTATATTTTTTTGTTGGAGCTGCATGTTTACAAATTACCAAAAAACATGGTAAAAGATAGCATCACTTTCTTGCCTTGGGAAGGTAAGTATGCTTTTGAAAAACATGTTGAGAGAGATAAGGTTAGATATTCATAAGAAAAATGCAGAAAGTGGAAGAGTATAAATAATAGAATCAGGCAGTTTACAGTGATTATTATAATTATTATCAGAGTAATTACTATTGAGTTGTTTCTATTCACTGTTACACAGTTAGTCACAGCCTAGAAGTCCAGAAAAACCAAGTTGGAAGCTGCAGTGATCATCATCAGAGGAGAAAGCCATAGCTACTAGATAACTGAAAGATAAAGCAGATTATTAACTTGGAAAACACAACAATGAGTGGCTAGAAAGAAATAGCTTACTATCTCTCTTCCTACCATGATTATAAAACCACTGTCAAGATAAAACAGAGAACATGCCTAAGTGCACATGGAGAGGATATGCTATTCAGTTCTGAGAAAAAAAACCTTCTTAATATTGTAACGGTCAAATATGTGCAGTTATGCAACAAAATCTAGAACTCTGATAGATCATCCTAAGGCTGACCAGGTTTACGGTGGTGGAAGTCATGGCTCTGGCCTAACCCTAGTTTCTCTACCATTGCTCATAGACTTACAACCTTACAATTGACACAGTTGAGATCACAGCAGCATTTCTCTTCTTCATGTGCCAGCAGTAGCTCATCAGTAGCACATAAGATGGGTAACAATGGGTATTTTATATAGCATATTTATATAGGTATCATGCGGCACGCTTATCATAATTAATTATATATAAAATTTCAATAAGTTATAAAGCTAATTACTAAATATTAAATAAAAGTGAGTCAGTGAGCAAGACCAAGACAAGAAACCAAATTCAATTTTAAACAATAATTTAAAATAACAATAGAGTAAGTAAGTTCTTTGATTTCACATGCAGGTGATTAAGGGACATTACAATTCAAAGGGGTTCACAGATAAGTGATGCATTATCAATAGCAAATTTTGGATGTACAGCTTTAAGCATTTTGGTTTACATATATATAAGTTAGTTACTTATAAGTGATTTTAACCTTCTAACATATTTAATAAAATTTGGAGGTTTTGCATTTCCGTCTATATATATATATATATGTATATAGTCTCATATCACATGCAGGTGATAGTATGTAAGTTACAATTAATTATTTATTTGGCTATACATATATATCTCTATCACTCGCAGGTGATAAAATGATAATACAGTAAAAATTTATATGAGCTTAATATGAATTTTAATTCAGAATGATTCGACCTTGCTCATGGTTATCTATGCCAGGTTTATGCTATAAAGGATTTAGATTTGCCATATTAGAGGAAGTGATAATTAATTTTGAAAGAACATAATTTAACTAGCACGAATACTTTAATATATTCTCTACACAGTAATATGCTATTTAGGTTGGATTCCCTTTCAGATCAATGCTGAATTAACAAAAATGGCAGGTTGAACTGACTAACGGAAGTTAGACGTCAGATGCTAGTGTGTAAAGAAAAACATATAATTCTGAGTCTTATTTGCATCTCATATGTGCCTTATTCATGGGATTTTTATTGGGTAATGGTTCCCTGGGACCGATTCTCATTGCTGTGGTATAAGAGGCCATTTTAGTTCGGCAGATCGAGCAATTTATATATGTGAGTGGGAGTCTTACGCTCTGGACGAGTCTCATGCTCCTTTTACAAATGCAGAATGTGGAGTCTTATGCTCTGATTGAGTCTCATGCTCCATTTATGTGAATGCAGGATGGGTTGGTGTGTACCAGTCACTACCTGAAGAGATAATTGCCCAAACTAATGGTAATGGTGCTGCACGATGACAGGCGACCATTAAAGAAATACAGCAATAAGAAAATACACCATGGCATTTTGTAAAGACACCTATGCACCACTGACTAGATAATCATATTTAAAATTATGACGCTAAAGTACAAGTTTCTTTCATGAAACTACCCACATCAGTTCATGTTACAGAACTCTTAATAGTACTAATTAAGGAAATTTATGAATCCAATTCACAAAGCTATCTATATAGACTTTGATTTAATTAGCTTTAGGAGGATTACCGCATATGGCGAATTGAAATATAAACTTATAGATCTATGCTGCATTTTATCACTTTAACTAAATATTTATTTAAAATATCAACTTAAAAAGCAAATCTATCTTGGAGTAGTAATATGTTTGTAATTATATTTAATTTAATACATTTTATTTTCAAAAACAGAGCTTTTTATTTCATATATAATTATACGTGTTATATATATATATATGCACTTACATATATATGCGAGCAAATCTTTATTTAATACTCGCTAATAGTTTAGTTTAAGAATAAAGCTCGATTTTGAAGTTTTATAGCATAAACAAGATAACGTAACTAAATAATAATAAAATTTGGCATAGATTAACTTAAGAAATGCATTTAAATCATAATAAAATTTTAAGCAAGTGAAATTTGATAGTTGTTCATGTTAAAAGAAAAGTTGTGCGAGGTTCGCTAAAATATGATTGATTTAGTTTTATAATGCTATCTCTAAGATTAATGATGGCAAATATTATCATTAACTTATCACAGAAATTTTAATTAATACTTTAAAAACTACCTATTGTATATTATACATTACTAAATAGATAAAACATTTAATTTCTACGTTAAGCAAATTGAATCAGACAGCATTTAATTACTTATATTCAAATTAATACGTAACTAAATCAAACATTATTTTGCGAGTAAACTAAAACATAAAATCATACAATTATATTAATAAAGATGTGTGTGAATGCGCGTATTTTAGATAAATCATCAACTCAAACACGTTAAACCATTTAATATTTTAAACCATTCAAAAATTTGTTTATATCAGATAAATCATTTTTATTAATTAAATTTGTATCAGTTAAATCTATATCAGTTATACTAGTTTCTTTTATCATATCAGTTATATTTATATATCAGTTTTAAATTTGTATCAGGCAAGACTTTAGGATTTAAATACAGTAATTAATAACCATAATTTAGGTAAGTTTTTAGATTAAAATTATAAAACAAAATATACATAATTTTCATTTACAATATTAAGATGGCCATTAATTTAAGGTTAAGCTAGCATTTAAATTTGGAATTGGTTGAAGATTTTAGAATGGAAGAAGTAATTACCATTGTTTATCTTGATTTTTCTCTGTACTGGCATGTTCTATGAATAGCATGACATCTTTTAGGTTTTGGCGGTGGTCAACTCATACTCTTTGGCTTAGATGGCTGTTTGCCGGGCAGAAGGCTAGATTTCAAGCCCAATTACCTGACATGCTGGTTATTCACTTTATTAAAATATATATCTTGATGACTCTTAGCAAAAAATATTTTAATGAATGCCAAGTGCTCTTGAAAGATGGCTACCAATACTTTTATACCCGTATCCCCCCTCTTTTTCATTATTTTTTTTCTTAGAATTGTTTTTCTGGCCCATACGATAGTAACCAATTATAGCGGGAGCCTGCTGTGTTAAATCTTAAATAGGTAAAGAAAAAAAACCTATTCACAGGCCGTAATTTATTCCATTTTCCAAGTTTTATTCTAAATACAAATTTTTAATTAATCTAATATCAGTAAAGATTAATTATACTGGGGACCAGTGTCCAGAAAAACAAATCTAAGATTTGTAAAAACATTTTATTATATATGTAACCTGACCATTCTAATTTACCGATATATGCAGAATTATACAATTTTGAAAATATATAATTTAATAAATATATAAAGTTATAGAAAACAAAATGTTTTATAATCCATTAACATTTATATTCTTGCATATATGTAGTCTAAAGTTACACATACAATTAGTTTTTCACTTTGTAATTATTAGTAATCTATATATGTGCGTATTTTGGCATCATGAGTATATAAATGAATATTTCAGTAAATATTTAAACATATACACACACATACATGATTGAATTATTTACATTTAAATTTAGGCGGGATTTATTTAGATCATTATTAATAAATATACGAGAATTTGGTGGTATATATATATATATAGGTATGAATACTACTATATAACATATATAGTAGGTGAAACAGTTGGATTGAAAAGCTGACTGTTTCAATATGAATATTTATTAATGCAGAACCATACAGAGATAAATGTCATGATAAGGAAATTTTAGATACATTTGTAATATTTAAAGATATTTTCTGAAAATGTATTTATTTAAATGATTAATTTATAAAATGGAGTGTACTGGAATAATTTCTGATGGAATAAAATAACTGCCATTGAAAAGATAAAATGAAAATGCAGTAATGATTCTGTGGACCTCCATCGACTTTTATAAACTTAAGAATGTTGATTTAAAAATGTTTTATAATGAAAAATATAATAAAATGTGTCTATATACATTGAATTATTGATTATAAAAATGTCATTTATTATTTTTACAAAATGCGTTTATATAAGATGTGAATTAAATTAAAGATGTGTTTATATACATGAATACAGAAATTATAATATAAGGATTAAAATTTTACATATATGATTCCAAATTTGCATTTATACAATACATGTCTATGCTTCTATATATAAATGAATTAAAACTGCATCTATACAATATGTGCCTATACTTTTATATAAATGAATTCTGCATTTATACAATGTGTGTCTATACTTCTACATATAAATGAATTAAACCTGCAAGTATACAATGTGTGTCTATAGTTTTATATAAATGAATTAATTCTGCATCTATACAATGTGTGTCTATATTTCTTATAAAGGAATTAATTCTTTGTTTATACAATATGTGTCTATGCTTCTATATAAATGAATTAAACCTGCATTTATACAATATGTGTCTATACTTCTATATGAATGATTTAAAACTGTGCCTACATAATACATGAATAAAATTAAATAAACTTCTATTCACATCAAATAAAATGTTTCTATCTACATGAATTAAATATACTGCATGCATAATACATGAATAAAATTAAATATACTTCTATTCACATCAAATAAAATGTTTCTATCTACATGAATTAAATATACTTCTATTCACATGGATTAAATATAACTCTATCTTCATGAATGAGATTTACTTCTAGTTATATGAAATAAAATGCATCTAACTACATGTTTTAAACATACTTTTATACCAGGATTGAATCCATGTCTACCTATCTTGAAAATAAATCAATATAACCTAGGAATGCATTGCCATATGAATTAATAGACATGTCTAATATCAGTGATGCTGTATATGTGGATATTGTAGGATAGAAACTCAAAGAGACCTATTTCCACTTATGAACTATAAAGGGATGTATTTGTAATGTACACACAAACAAATATATGTCTCCATTAAGTGAACACTATTAATCAATCAAATAATCCAAATATTTTGTTTAAATAAATCATTGTTATATAAAATAATATATGTTGTCAGTTCCATTTCATGTCATCCACTTTCTAGTGTACTTGCTTACAGGAATCTCATGTTTCCTGCGCTATGTCTGGTATAACCAGATCTAGTCCAGTTACAATATATAAATTAAATAAAATAAAAGTAATTTTCATGGCTAGTAATTTATAAGCTATATAATCTTACAAGGTTCAAAAAAGACAACTATGAATAATTAGAATGATTTTTCTTCTCATCTAGCAATAGTCAAAATTTTCACAGTAACCATTATAATAATAGAATGCTTTCTCATTTCCTATGTTTACTCTGCATTTTATTTTATTAATATTAATTTTTATTAATATTTTTTGTAAGCAATTAATTTTATTTTTTAATAAAACAAATTTACTTTTTTTTAATTTGTTAACACAATATGATTTATTTTAAAAAGGTAAACTTTTTTTTTCCTGTGTCATAGCATTGGCCGGGAAGTGAACCTGCTAACCCAGGACAACTGCTTGTAAGGCAGTTGTGATTTAAAACATATAACTCTTTTTATTTATTTTTAGAGATTATATACATGAACCATGATTGAAAAGCTACATACATTTGCCATTCCTCTAATGAGAAATAAAATAGAAATGATTCAGTATTAGACATCATACAATTTTATTTGAATTTTTCTATTTTTTTAATTTATCATAATGTTACCTTTCCCACAATTCTTTTAAAAGTCAATCTGGTATTTATAAAAAAAATTGTCATTTTTGATACAAATAATATTTTCTAAAATGTTGTCATATTCAATATTATTTGTATTTTTCTGTGAAGAGATTCCACTTTGAGTTACTCATTAGACTTGATCATTCTCTCACAATATTTGAATGGATAAGGAATTCCATCATTGGCAATGAGCACATTATGCAGCATTAACACCAAGAGAATTATTTCATTTAAGCATAGTATGCAATCTACTACCATTTATATAAAATAATCACAATATTCACAAATAAACCTTGCTTTATTGCAGAATTAAAGTCTTGCTTTATTCTGAGTTTTAAAGGAAATGGATAATGACACAGGATTATGTTAACTATTTTTTGAAATTAAACCATAATTATAACTTGCTCATTTCCAAATGTAGATGGATATCCATACATTATTACAGTTAGGCTTAGCTTACTTTTGAGATTTAGAGACTACTAAATATAAGTATCATAAGAGTGAGTAGACTGCTAAGTTATAGCTCTTCATGAGTATCATGGTGTATTGCAACTTCAAAGCAATGGTAAACTCCTCATCCATTACCAGTACTGAAAACAAAACAATCACATCTTGAAAAACTCTTTTTCATGAATTTATTAAATTTAGTTTCGTTTTTTTTAATAATCACTTTCTGTGTTTGTATCCCTATTTTACTTTTATAATTTACATTTTTTTTTACAAAATCTTTATCTTTAATAAATCCAGAGTTGTCAACTTAGAATATTATTCTTATCCATATAAAGTTTAAACATTACTTCTTTTAAGGTGTTTTTTTAATTAATATATAGGTCCTCACTCAAATGACCTGAAAAATCTTTTATTGACCTTAGGGTCAGTCTGAATCATTATTAGAAGTTGATGTTCTGTTCTCGGTTTTCTGGCTCAACAGTTTGCTTTCAGAGAATCAGTATTTGTATTTAATAATTTCTCAGACAATTTATGTAGACTAATTACCTATCTTAAATCTAGGTTCCTCATCTCTCATCTCATAACTTTTAATCTCTTTATATTCATGGTACTTTTCATTTGTAAGTACTACTATGGAAAACACTTCTATATTTAACCTGACCTTTTTATCACTCATTTCTTTAACATTTGAGTGGCATAATTTGTAATCTAAGTTAATCATATTTTCATTTTGGTTCTCATTTATATTATGTGTGCATTAATCCACATGATCAAGCAATTACAAATATTGCCTTACAATGCTTTTGTGTTTGTGCTATATTTATTTCTAACACCAATAGTTATGTATCTTTTATTTGTCTCTTGTATACCAAATTTATCATCATTACCAAACTTTATGCCATCATTTTCTCAAATATTTTCATATGTGATACTTGGACTCTACATATCCCAGTCTTCCTTAGACAATTTTTTTTCTTTTATATCTAATTTTACTTTTATTTCACTTTCTATTAGATTTTCCTGCACTTTAACTTGGTTTTACCTTTTTATTTGATTCTTTTTAATTACTTGAGCCAGATAATTTATTACTTCTTTCCCTTGCATCAACCCTTGCATATTCTTGATTTTTGTTGCTTTACTATCTCATACAACTGCTCAATCTTCCTCTCTTGTTCATCTTTATTCAATTGGAGTTCAAGATGTACTTCCTTTATTTTATTTTTTAACCCTACTAAGTAAACTTCTAATCTATTTATTGCTCTTTATCTGAATTGTTCTCAATGCTTTTTATTCTTTCTTGTCTGATTCTTAATTTCACTTTTAAGTTCTTCATTTTGGATTTTTGTGAACTTCATTTTGTTTTTGTTTGTTTTTTTTAAATTTGATATTTCATTCTTTTATTTTGTTTTAAGATCTTTTATGTCTTGATTATCTGTTTCTATTTGACCTTTTATTTTGTTTTTTTAAATTTTTAGATATTTATTCCATGGTTTTTTTCTATTTTTTAAAAAAATATCTTAATGATCATGTTTATTAATTTTTTCCTAAGAGCCTCATTTTCCTGAGCCCCCTTTTTTGCTTTTGTGCTCATAATCATATATTAGTATTATATGAAAAAAATTGTAATTAAATTATCTAATAGAATATTACTACAATAATAAAAAAGATTTTTCAATTTATTCTTTCTTTCTTTACTTATATTATTTTTTTTTATAGATACTTCCATATTTCTCCATTCTTTTTTATTTCATAAATAATTTCATATAAATAAAGATACAATAAAGGGCAAATAACCCCAAAGATTCATTTCGTGCTGAACCTGCACTCATCTTGAGCCAGGTCATCATCTCTTATATATATGTTTATTACATGAAGAGTATTTATGTAGAGCAAATTGTCTCATTTTTATTTTCAAGCATCAATTTACTCCACTCCCAATTTTTACATTATCAACTTTTTGATAAACATGTAATGATTATTATTAATCATTTATTAAACTAGAGATTTTCTCTAGCACACATATAAACTTTAATCCATGTTAAAGATTAATATATCTGATTTTCAGCACACACACACATGGCTATTTACGTTTCTCTTTCTCCCATGCACAATATCTTTTTATAGATACTTCCATGTTTCTCCATTACTAAGATTGCTCATCTTATTTTTACTCTGATGTTATTGCCCTATATGTATTTTTATTGTTCTACTATGACCTAGTTATTTGCTTGCCTAATTATTACTATTTATTGATACCTACTGATTTATTTATTGACTCCCCCCTTCAAATTTTTCTCACCTTTCTCATCAGTTCGAGTATGATTTATGTTACTTTATAGATTACATTAGCATTTTTAAAATAATCATGACATATAATCCTCGAAATAACACATATATCAAAAATATATTCCAAATAATATTAATATTTTAAAACTACTGAGTTCAAACCCTGTTTATGTTGGAGTGAAATTATTCTGGGAATCTTCCCAAATGTAATAGATTCATGAAATACTCAGCCATTTGTTATTGTGAATATTATTTTAAGGGAATGACTATTTGTTAATTATTGACTGGCACACAACCATGTACAAGATGGAGAGACTATAACCTAAAGTTTTATTCTATTTTATTATAGTTATGAATAATGACTAGACTGAAGTTTACATGAGGTACAAGTCTAAATTCAGATACAGAAATATTTTCTGATCATCTACTCCAAATATATTTTATTATTCTAATTTAGATATTAAAATCTGTCAAGTGAGAAATTGGTGAAAAATAATACTTTTAAATAATAATGAATTATTTATTTACAACAACAAAAGATATAAACAATTTAACTTCTTTTATATTTACATATTTACAAAATCAATAAAATTAAATATGTATGGCTAATAGAAAACTATTTTTTATGAAACTGAAAAATCAATCAAGCTTATATCTTTATTTTTTACTTTTTTTCAGTTCCAATGTTAATAATAACAAAAACAATATCTGATAATGAATATATTTATAGAAAAAATAATCTTTTTAATATTTAGCTTTATTATTGCCCAGCATTCTTTCAATATATTTACTATATCATATTAGTAAATATATTGAAAGCATTCTAGGCATTAATAAAGCTAAATATTAAAAAACTATCTTTTCTGTATTTTATTAATTACCATGTATTACGTTGGCTAAGAAAAGAAGAAAATTAGTAACAATTAAATAATAATAATAATAAATTTTATAATATTTAAAATGAATATTTCCCATTTTTTATACCATGTGACTTTACTTATTATAATAATAACAAAAAATATCAATAATTTTTAATGCTGGAAGAAAATGAGTCTTTTGCAAATATTTATTTATCGTAAAGTTATTTAAAATAATCTTAACAACTTTTTTTTTGGTTATATTTGTTTGTTCAGCTCAGCATAAATCCAATGTTTTCTCTTTTTTTTAGATATTTGTTTATCAGTTTGCTGTTAAGATATCCAATCATTATATATTTTCATGACGTTCTGTGTACATAGTAGAAACTAGTAGATTCTTCTGATACAATTTCTTTTATTTGTGCTTAATTCAAATATGTGTGCAGGTTTTTTTTCTTTGATACATTTCTCTTGTAATCCATTGTTTATTTTTTCTTTGACTTCTTTATTATTTTAAATAAATATTATGTTTGGTACAACAACAGCAGAAAAATCTGCCTTTGTCATATATAATTAGGTTCTTTTTTAGTACATAGATACCACATTTCTACAAAAATTACGTTTAGAAAGACAAAGCAAACATCCCTAATATTTTATTCAGCCATGATAAATAAATGCAAATTAAATTGAATAAAAGTCATTTAATAGTTTATAATTTGTGAACTATACAAAGTAACGAGCTTCAACAAAGACTACCATGGCTGATTAGAATGCCTCTTTTTCTTTCTTATTGTTTAGCAGTAGTCAAAATTCCCATAGCAACTGTTATAACAATAGAAGACTCTCCAACTGTCTGGATTTAATCTTCATTTACATTATTATTAGCATTATTTTGTATAAATATTTAGTACTTTTTCAAACAATTTTGTTTGATAATTTTGTAAATGGTTGCCAAAAGAACAACATTCAAAAGATACCAGTATATTGGTACAAATGTGAAAAGGCTTCATATCTTCTCTTCATAGCATGTTTAATACACAAGTATCTCAAATCAAATTTTAAAAATAAACAAAGAGACAAACTTTTCATTTCTTATAATTTTTTTTTAAAATTTGTTAATACATTATGATTTGTTTTTTTTTTAAATACATTTTTATAGTTATTTATTTTTGAAAGTTATATATGTGACCCATGACAGAGAGATTATAATATACAACACATTAATGCATACAAATCTGTTATTTGTAAGCTGTTATTTGATTTCCTGTATAAATAAGTAATTTTTTAAATTAATGTGCATAATGACATTAAGATAATTTCTGGCAATTATATGATCTTAACTGGGTTCCCCTTAAAATAATTCATAAATTAATACATGTAGCAAATAACGATAATTATGTCTCATTTGTCAAAAGTTTTAAATACATCAGTCAAAGCAGTGCTTAGTGCCTAAAAGCAGAAAATACTAAGAATATCTGGATTTTGGATATAAGTTCCTATTCAATTATTACTTTATGTTCAGCTGCTTATAACAGTGGAACACTTAAAATAAAAATAATTGTGCAAATAAGATGAATTATTGCATATCAAATAGGATATTGTCAAATTTTGTAAAGTTAGAAGCAAAGATGAAAAAACAATTGATTTGAAAAATAGCATATTACAAATAAAAAAAGGAATTATATTGTGGAGATTGCTGGTATCTCAGACCTTACAGTCTTATTGTTAGCTATTCAAATTGAGGAAAATATCAAATGTTGAGAATTTAAGATTTCTGTTCAACAAGTTTTACTACAATGAAAAAGAGGGATAATTTTATATAGGTGTACAAAATGCTTTTGAAAGAATTGTGAAAATATTTTCAAAAGTTTTAATCTAAAAATTTGAAATATTTGAAAGATTAAAATATTCTAGTAAAAATCAGTCATATATCACATGACCTATATAGCTTGTATTACTAATATGTAATATATAAAGAGCCTGCTACTAGCTCTAAACAAGCTTAATTTTTTTTTTATGATAAATGCTACAAGAGAAAATACATGAAGCCTTTATCTATGATGGTCCCCATCTCCAGACCGGTTTCAAGCTATGGCTCTCATCAGTGAGGAGCTAGGACAAAAGATTCAAAATATTAACTCAAGCCAAGCATTTATCTAACTCTTAAATATTAAGAAAAAGATCCAAATCTTCAGACACCTACATGTCTTCAAACTCAGCTCTTTAACCAAAGAAACTATATGAGCCTGAACTAAATTCAGAGATCCCATATATTAGTAGGCTTAGCGATTTAATATAGCCAAAGCCCTAATAGCAAAATTATAATAGTAAAAATCAGTCATATATCACATGACCTATATAGCTTGTATTACCAATATGTAATATATAAAGAGCCTGCTACTAACTCTAAACAAGTTTAATTTTTTTTTTTATGATAAATGCTACAAGAGAAAATACATGAAGCCTTCATCTATGATGGTCCCCATCTCCAGACCAGTTTCGAGCTATGGCTCTCATCAGTGAGGAGCTAGGACATAAGATTCAAAATATTAACTCAAGCCAAGCATTTGGGATCTCTGAATTTAGTTCAGGCTCATATAGTTTCTTTGGTTAAAGAGCTGAGTTTGAAGACATGTAGGTGTCTGAAGATTTGGATCTTTTTCTTAATATTTAAGACTTAGATAAATGCTTGGCTTGAGTTAATATTTTGAATCTTATGTCCTAGCTCCTCACTGATGAGAGCCATAGCTCGAAACTGGTCTGGGGATGGGGACCATCATAGATAAAGGCTTCATGTATTTTCTCTTGTAGAATTTATCATAAAATATTTTAGGTAAATTTAAATACAGATAAATGAAAATGGATTTATATATATTTATGGAATCTTTAGAGAAAAAAACAGTGTTCATCATGAATTTTTATATTATTTTGTTTGAAAAAAATTTTAAGAGGAAATGGACATGGAAAATTCAAAAAAAGACAAACAAGTATTAGATTATATTTTATTAATAGAAACTATATATATTTAAACTGAGATTGAACTTAAAAAGTAATCAATGGTTAGTGGCATGCAAAATATGCATTAATACAAAACTAAAGAGCCAAAATCATTAAAAAAAACTAGAGAAGCAAGTATGTTAAGAAATATAATTATAAAAGTTGATATACCTTACCATTAAAAATATTGTAGAAAATTTAAAATAGATTTTTTTCCATTGTTTTATAATGTTAAATATCTAGATTTTGTAGATTTGAATGAAATCAATAATAAAGTAACTTGCTTTACTAAAAATAGATGTAAAAATAGTAGAATAAACAACATTTTGGCAGTAAATTTTGTATATAAGCTTGGTAAGCAATAAGAAACAAAATATTTAAAAAGAATATTCAATATGTGTAATTTTTAAAATTGTATGATAAATAATTAATGATATTACAGTTGTGAAATATTAAGAATAATAATATCAAAGTTATAAAATATTAGTAATGAAATGAAAATTATTTTACCAATAATAATAAATGAGAACAGCATTACTAAAGCAAAATGAAAGTGTGAATAATATTGTTATGTAAAATTATATATATATATATATATATATATATAATTATATTTACCATTATATATATATATATATATATATATAATGGTAAATGATAAAATGAAATAGCTACACAGTGGTGATAGCATATTTTGAAATGGTTAATGTTTTAAATTAAGAGTGAAAACATACGATATAACAAATCAAAAACTCCAGAAAATGCTGAAATCATTATAGTCATTTTAATAGAAACAAATTAAGAAATTGTAGCAAAATTACACTGCATGCAAAATATTAAAAGATATATCAGGTGATTGTAAAATTGCAACAATAGTAAAAAAAAGACTAGTATATAACAAGAGATGTTAGGGGAGTTGGAATGATGTGAAGAAAATAAACTTTGAATTAGGAGTAATAGAATAATTTTTATAACATTCATCTTCTATTGGAATAATAATGTTTAATAGGTTGATAATATTATAAATAATTTATTCTTTATAAAGACTGATATTACCTTTTTTGTTTATAAATATGGATTTGTAAGTTGTGCTTCAAATTTATATTTGTGATTTTCATTGATATTTTTTTTCGTAATCATGTGCTATAGATAAAGCAAAACTCAACTAATTCATTTTGTAAGATTTTTTTTGCTTTATTTATATTGTAACAATAATATTTAATCTTAATTTGTTCCTTTATTGCATTGTCTTAATTAATTAATTAATCTGTTTTTTTATAAAAATCTTTATTCTTTGTACAATGCTTACATAACACCCATCAACAGTTTTGATTGCCCCTGCAATCTTCTTCAGAACTATAAAATATATACACATATACATAAATATACAAATCACATAAACTATATATAAATTATATACACCTTATAAAAACCCATATTTTAACTTTTATACTAAAATTAATTGTAAAGATTGTAAAATTAAATATAAAGAGGTAACAAATTATGTTGGAGAAACTAAGAATTCTATTTATAGGAGATTGATACAGCATAAATATGATAGAAATTCACCAATATATATGCACAGATTGAAGACAGGACATGAGTTTAATAAAGAATGTATTAGAATGTTACATTTTACAGAAAGTAGGAAGGAAAGAATGATTAAAGAAGCTATTTATATAAATAGTATTAAACCAAAAATGAACAAAGATTTTGGATTGAGGAGAATTTTAGTATAAAAGTTAATATAATAAAAGTATATGAATAAAATTAAAGTTAAGACAGAAAATTAATTGGTTAAAAAAGCAATAGAGGGAGCTAAAGTATGGAAGCTATAGATTTAAATGAAAAATAAATAAAAAAACGTTTAACTGAAAGAGAAATGAAAGGTAGAAGATAAAGAAGTTTTTAAAAGGTAAAATTAAGAATTAAGTGTTACAGTTAATTAAGATTATTAATATAATAATAAAATAAAGAAAATAAGCAGGAATTAAACATGGTTTTCTGTTTATAATAGTTTTATATAATAGATTTTAAATATAGAATATGATGGAAAGTTTAAAGGTTAAGTTTTAGATATATAAGATATATAGGGGATATATAAAGTAAAAAATTAAAAGTTTTAAGAGGGTATAAGATAGAAAATAAGATAAAAAATAGAAGTAAAAAAGAATGGAGTAAATAAAAATAGGTATATGAATAAATATGATAATGTTAACATATTATAAATGTAGTAATTAATTATAAATTATGGGGATAGAATATAAAGTTATAAAGATAAATTAATATAAAAAATAAAAAAAATAATAAGAATAAGTATATTTGAAGGATATAAAATAATAACATGAAAATATAATATATATATATGAAATAATAATAATAATAATAATAATAATAATAATAATAATAATAATAATAATAATAAATAAATAAATAGATGTATATATTAAATGTATAAAAAATTTAAAGAATTTTAATAAAAAAGAAAAGGGAAAAGATTAAAATTAAGGTGTTAGAAGATTTATTTTATTTTATTTTATTAGTATTCATATATTTGAGGGGGTATACAAGTTATAGGTATGTTTGTGTATTTTTATGAATATATATATATATGTATCGGTTTTTATAAGGTGTATATAGTTTATATGATCTGTATATTTATGTATATGTATATATATTTTATAGTTCTGAAGAAGATTGCAGGGGCAATCAAAACTGTTGATGTTGATGGGTGTTATGTAAGCATTATACAAAGAATAAAGATTTTTATAAAAAACGGATTAATTAAGTAACAATAATATTGCATATGATATGATTTAATGGGATCAATATTTTCAAATATGAGTATCATAAAAGCAAAATTTTTCTAATTGATAAATATTTTGATTCTGTCTATAATTATTTGTTTTATTTTACAATTCCAATTTAGGAAAAATTGGCTAACTCAGAGAAATATTAAAATATTATTAATAATTCTATTTGTTTATTTTAATTTTATTACACAAGCTCATATTTTGAAATATTTAATAAATTTTTGAAATCAGATTTTTTTTTTTTAGTATATAAATAAGATCAAAAGTTCATTTCCTAAAAATAGCTTAAATGTACAGGAAAGGTGAATAGCCCTGGTGTAAATTATGCATCAAGAACAGCAATTTTGCCTTTTTCTTTTATTGCATGATACAACTAAATTGATTTCATTTTTATTAATATACTCTAGTAGCATTCATCACTATTCATTCAATTATGATTAATATCTTTTATCAAAGCAATATCAATTACTGATGATTTTATAATTTTTTAAAAAAAAAAAAGATTTGTGTTTAGTTTTTAGTTTGCTCTGTAACTTATAAATTATTGAGATAAAAAAAATTGTATATCCCAAAGCTATTTATCTTCTTGTTTCACCACAAACCTTTTAACAGTGTCATATACTTTTCTCATATTAGTCATTTGTGTTTAAAATCTCAAATTTAATCTAAACAAATATCTATCAATTCATATTCTTGTTTGTTTATTTCTTTTCTCAAAAATTTTAATTGGCATTTCAGTTCAATAGTTCCAATAGTTTTTCTATTTTCTTCACTTTCTAACCTTTACATTTATGAATGGTCTCATTATTGGATTTAATGTGTGATTATTATGAACACAAACTTATAAAGATATATTTAAATATTTATTAATTAAAACAAATATATAAATATGTATTTACAAGATATACAACTGTTTCATCTTTGCCCAGTATCATTGGCTTGGTACAGCATTTAATTACTATGCAATTCTTAATGTAATGTACTTCAGGTATCCTTCTAGATTTATCAATCACTTCAGGATGTACCATGACAGCTTGCCTCATGAGTAGGTATGATGATATTTTTAGCTGTCCTGTGTCAGCTAGCCTTATGTCTGTTTTAGGTTTTAAAAGTTCTAATGTGAACTTTTCCTTACTGCTTTAATCATATAGAGGAGACAATGTATTTACTGCCTTACAGGTCCCAGAGTAAATTAGGGTTGTCTCCTCTTTATCTCCAACATTTATAGTCAGATTCTTTTCTATAATGAAAACAATTAGATTCCCTGAACATCATAACTCATCATACTGTTTCTCCTATTGGATGTGTTATTTATTCACATATCTATTGGTCTATGGTGATGAATGCTCAGTCCAATTCTTATCAACATTTTTAAAGATTTCTTTTCAGATTTCAATGTTTTAATTGCAGCTGTTACAAATTTCTTGCTTTCTAGAACTTTTTATATTAATAAATGATCCAAAACAGCAAAAATAATATGAATTTAATCTTAATTAGTTTTAAAGTCAACCACTGATCTTCTCATTAATATTTTTACATTCTTCATATGTATAAATTATCTGATCTTTTCATATTATTTAACTTTTTTAATGATATCAATGTGTTTTTTATAATGATTATATAAAGTAATCCATGAACAAAAAATATGTATGCTTATGTAACATAGCACTTTATTGGTCTGTTTTCTCCACAAAACAATATCATGCTTCGTTACAATGTCTTTGAGATAGTTTTTATAATATAAATAGGATCTAGTGAAACCATGGGATTTGCTGCACATATCCAACCCAAGAAATATGCATTCTTACAATATTATATATTCAGTTTTTATTCTATATATCAAACTAAAGATTATAGTAATTGCTCTTATAATTATTATTATTTAAAAAAATAATTAAATTGTTTTTTTTTTTATTATTTTGTGTTCAGTATTTAAATATTTTACAATTTGTTTCATGATATTAATAATGTGAGTCACATTTTATCTTTTAGATATATGTTTTTTATAAATCATGCACTCTTTATTGTTTCCCAGATTTAGCCTTTCATTATTATTTCTTAATGATTTTATGCTATAGTTTTTGATATATATATATATATATTTACAATTTATAAAAAAATTGCTTTTGATTTAAACATTTTATTTTTAATTAATTGTATATATAATAATGCATTTGTATGTATAACTCTGAATATATATGTTTGTTTTATTTATTATTAATAGTCACATTTCTATAAAATATTTTTATTTTAAATTTAATGTGAAATATATATATATATATATATATATATATCTGTAATATATATATATATATATATATATATATATATATATATTACAGATGTCAAGTCAAAGCAGCTGGAAGAATAATTGACTTTGATGCCTATTTAATAAGCCGATCAACTTCTTCAGAAAAATTACCTGCACACTCTTCAAACAGTTAATATTTATATATTAACTCATTATGTATATGTATAATTTATATGTATGTACATTTTTAAATATTTGATTCTATATGAATGAATGTAATTGAGTTTAAAAATGGCTGGTCCAATTCACAAATGTCCATTAAATTTTTGAAATTTGTTAGATGTTATTTGCTTTTATTTTAAAATATGTCATAATCATAGTACTAAATTATTAACAATAATTATTTTTTGTAATTAATTTTAATATCATTTCAATACATGTAAATATGTTGAAGTATATTTTTAGAAAACATTTTTAATAAATTATAATTATCCGTATAATTTTTTAAGAAAGATTTTATTTTAAAATAATTCTTTTATAATAAGCATTATAAATATTACATTTTATGATAGAAATATTCTCAGAAATATTATGATAAAAAATTCTCATTAAATATATATTTAATTAGTTACAAGCTTTATAATTTTTATGCACTTTTATTTCTCTACTAGACACTATATTTATATAGTTATTATTATTATATATCAGTTAATAATGATAAAAAAAATATTAAATTTCAAAGCACACTTTTCTAATTTTCCATGAGTCTTGTTTTTCATTGTATTATTTCCATATTACTAAAGATATTTTCTATGACATATTAAAAAATTGTGCATTTTTGTTTAAACCTGCATTAATGAAATATATAGATATAAACAATTGGATGCAATAGTTTTAAGCATCTAATTTTATAAAATAATTATATTTACATTTTTATAGTGCATATAAATGCAGAAATTGAACATATAAATGAATAGATATGTCTGTGTCTATGTGTGTACACAGGTATATTTTTTTATGAAATAGATATATTCTAGACCTTTGTTTTATTATCTAATGCTTTATTAATAAGAGCAGAAATAATATTGAAAAAAATATAAATAAGCTTCTTCATGGAACAAAAATTAGCTTTTTCTCAAAATACGCATACTTATTTAAAGTAAAATAACATATAAGAACTAGTTTACTAAATATAAAATAAAATAGTAACCTTCACATATAAATATTTTTTAAAAATGTAAAAGCTTTTTTCAAAATGCGTTTATAAAATAGTATTAGATATCTCTTTCAGTTATGTTTTAATTTTTTAACATTTAAATGGATTATTTAAAATCCTTAAAGAAACAATATGGTTATAATTTATTAAATTTAAAACAACTTTTTTATTCTAAATAATAGCTAAGACCAATGCTTTTAAAAAGTTTTTGAAGATATGTTTTAAAAATGTTTATTTTAAACAGTAATAAGTTCAAAATTTATAGTTTATTAAAGATTTGAAATGATCCATTTTTTAAAAAAAAAAATTTTAAGTTAAAAGGGTTGAATTTTAAAAAAAAATTCAAAACAAATATTAATTAATAGAAATCATTCAAACTTTGTGCCATTTCTTCAAATATGAGTAATCAATCTACAACTAAATACCTTTCTAATTATTGACTTCATCAAACAAGAATTAGCACAATAGCCATTTAGAAGCTACTTTTATTGCTATTATACTATCAAACTAATAGCTTGATTACTTATATATATATATATATATATATATATATATATATATATATATATATATATAATTAAGTTTACCAAAAGTTCAAAGTTGTTACAAATTAACAAAGGTCAGTAAAGTATATAACTGATGATCTAGTTTCAAGCCTCTATAGATGTAAAAGTAGTCATTTGTTTGAAAAAAATGTGTTTAGATGGATAATTGCAATTCAGCAATTTTATTGATGAAGTCTAATAATCTGAAAGTATTCTGGATTTAGCACACCCTAATTGTTTGATTACTTGTGCTTATTTATATAGATAGCTCTAGCAAATATATATATATATATATATATATATATATATATATATATATATATATATATATATATAAAAACTAATCACCTCAAATGTTAAGAAATTTTCAAATACATCCTCGATAAATAAATGTATTAGAGCCTTCATCTCAAAATAGCTTATTCAAAAGAATATTCACTGGAAATATTTTCATATATACATGTCCAAAAAAAATTAGAGTGCATAATGCTATACTGAAATAAATATAATATCCAAATATCAAATCAATTCCATCGTGAAGAAATTCTGATATGCCTTTGGCGAATAATGTATGAGTTCATATTTCAAAATAGCCAGTCCAAAAAGTTCATCTTTTAAATTTTATTAGCTCTTAAATATTAAACATAAAGTAATGCAAACAAAAAGCATGGAATTTAAATAATCTATAATTTTAAATTGCTTCTAAACATACATGTTTACTAAGCTTTTTTACACTCATTATTTTGAAAATATGGACTCATATGTTTTTCACAAATAACTTAGCTGAATTTCTTAATGGTAATTTAATATTTGGATGTTTAATTCAATATAACATTATGCACTACAATTATTTTCAAATATAACTGTGTTAAGTGTTCCAAAGATTAAAATGACTGATGTTTAGTTTGTCTTTGTATAAGCATAGTGAAGATGTTTGTTTAGGAACAATTTAAGATCATTGTTTATTTAAATTTCATGCTCTTTGTTTGGATTACTTCCTGTTTCAATATTTGAGATCTAATAGCATATAGTTTCAAAGAGATACTTTTCTGGACTGGATATTTTGAAATATGGACTCTATATTTTTCATAGAAGGCATAGCTGAATTTCTTAACAATAAAGATGATTTGATATATATTTATTTAAAATTCTTTATTAAATAATTTATTAACTTAAAACATATTTCTGGAAATTAGTCTATTGAAGATCCTTGAAATCAATTAATATTTTTATTTTTATTCACAAAAAAAATATTATCAAACAAAAAGATTAATTCAATTACTTCAATTTGTTTGATATGGTTATTTAGAATCCAAATTAAAAAAAATGAAATATTCAAAAGCATTACATTTTAAATTCTAATATCTAAGTATACATAGAATTTCACAATGATTCAAATGTATCTAGTTATCATAAGAATATTCTAGTTTAAAAATTCTATTGCATTTTAATGTTTAAACTATTAACTTAACTTATTTTCACAGATATAACAAGGAATGTAATTTCTAGATTAAGTAGAATATTCGTCCTTTGTAAATACTAAATAATTGTGGTCATGAGTTATATGCCAATTAATAATCTTGTTTTTTGCATTAACCATTTCTGTAATGAAGATTGTTTTAAAATTCATTACTATCAATATTTATATTTTAAAACTCTTTGGACATTAATTCACTTATTTTTTTTAGAATTTACCTTTGCTTCTACTTTTTGGCTTTCATTTTATGGCTTTTGTAACATATCCTACATCTCTTAAAACCTTGTTAATGAAACCAATTATATTATTTACAAATTCAGATGATTTAAGTAATGGTCATTTATTTTTAATTCTGTCATTTGACATTTTAATCAATAAAGTACTTTCCAAATAAAATACTGTAAAAAGTTTTGAGAAAATGGAATCCCCTGCCATATCACCTTATCAATATAAATCATAGTGTCACTATATAGTTTAATCATTACTACTGAATTTCGATACATATTTAATTGAATTTGATAATTTTATGAATCATTAAAGTTATGATGTCCCACAATTGTAATCATTTCAGAAATGTTTAGAGATGTCTTTTTATAATCTATAAAACAAAGTTAAATAAAATCTAATAATTTCTGTAGATTATTTATATTGTTCTTAGTACATATTTATATATTACTTATAGAATACTTATATATATATATATATATATAAGTATTCTATAAGTAATATATAAATATGTACTATATATATATATATAATATTCAAAACACCTCATAGGTATATGGTTTCAATCACACTCCCCTTTTAAACAAAGAATATCCTGAATTTTAAGCTATAAAAATTCAGGCTAATTTTTATTTAAAGTGGGAGTACGGCTGAAACAATATAACTATGATATATTTCAAATATATTATATAGATTTCAGCTAGCATTATGCATTGTTTTTATTATATATATATCAGACATATTTGTTATATGTTAAGATCTACATCTTTTCTCTACATACACAATAGTATATATGTAATAAAATATGTAGTAAAGTCAATTTACATTGATTTTTTTTAAAATGGCAATAAAAGTTATTTTTATTACTCAATAGTGAAATTGAGAAAATCTGTATAATAAATCAAAAAATCATTGCTATTCATTCGTTATAATAGATTGTGTGTATATACCTATATATCTATTGCAGCATATATTGATATAATTTTATAAGAATGCGTGTAATTAATCATATACATTAAATTAATAAATTAAAAATATATATTTTTCTTAACGATTACTTTACCCAAGACCGATAATAAGTATGGTTGTGAATGTACTTAACTATTATATATATTAAATCACTCCACATGGTTAAGAAATTCAAAACCACCCTCTGTGGAATAAATATATTAGAGTCCATATTTCAAAATATTCATTGGTGGTCGAGAGGTCAGCGCGACTGCCTTACAAGCAGTTGCCCGGGTTGCGGGTTTGCGTCCCGGCCGATGTTATGACACTTAAAAAAAAAAATGATACCGAGGCCGTTCTGAATTTCTTAACCGTGTGGAGTGATTTAATTTTGGGATTTTTATTTCAGTTTAGCGTCATGCACTGGAATTATTTTCATATATATTTAGATACATGTCTATGCACTTATATGTGCTTATAATTTTATATGTACAATTTAATATATAGAACATATAAGCTTTTAAAATTATCATAAATTTTTTGCTTAAAACAAATTACTTCTATTATTTTTAAATAATTGATTTTAAATAAACCTAACTTTTTTTCTCTTTGAGAGACTTTTGTTTTATATTTTAAATGTGTGATTATTTAAATTTATATCTGTGTTAAATATATTTAATAAAAATTATATTTTAAATATAAATTTTAAGTATATTACTATTAGATAAACAGGACATGTAAAGCTGTTCATATAAAATCTAAATTATATGATGTGCGTATTGAATTTTAGTTGAATTTTTAAAAAACCTGCTAAATTCTCTCTCTGAAGTTATATTATGTATTTAGATTAAACATTTGCAAGCAAAAATACTTTTCCATTCTACCATCTCAATTTTAATGTTGCATCTTCAAATTTAATCATTACAAAGTTTTTTAAACTTCTGCTATAAAATATACTCCTTTTTTTTCTCTTAAAAAATATACAAAAGCAATCTATAAACTTGTGACTTAGGAATGTTTATATTAAAATAAAATGCACTAATTTCTAATTCACTTTTGGAGAAGTACTTAAAGGGCTTGTTATTGGAGAAATATTTGCAAACATTTAAATAGCTTAAAAGTTATTCCAGAATTCAATTACAATGGCTACATGATAAATATAATGAAAGAAAAAAACAAATATTCTGAAGATTTAAAAGAAAGAATAAGAAGTCTCTTCAGAATAAAATTGTGTAAACAAAATATAGATTTGTAAATATTATTAAATAAATTTTGTTTAAAAAAGAGTGAAATTTATTTTAAAGAAAATGCAATACCAATTTCCACATCTATAAATAAAAAATAAAAAAAAATTAAATAAGTTAGAAATTAATAAAAAAATAAGGTTTAATTTTCTAAATTTTAATTTATAGTAAAATTATTGAATTTTGTTGTAATCGTAAAATTTTATAAGCAAATAGCAACAATAAACTTTACTCTCTTCAGCATAAACTTTTTTCAAATATTTAATAATTTTAAAAGTATTATTATTTACAGTTAACAAAAATAATTAATTTATATCTCTGAGTGTTCTATTTTGATTCAGGTTTTATTAAACAAAAGAATTTTCTAATTATTTTTTCCTTCTGTAATTTTATTTGAATTAATTACAAATATTGTGAGTATGGGTAGACTTCTATGATTAGAAAGAAAATCATATTTTCCATGCATTCAATCTAAAATTAAAATAATAGAAACATGTAAAATTATATATATAAAAAATTATTTACTAGAGAAGTATTGAGTTGATGGTATTATGATCAAATGATAACATTTGATTATGAATAATGGTTTATTTGGAAAATTCTATAATAAAATGAATCATTATTTTATATCATATGTTTCTATTCTACAATTTTATCAACACTTTCAGTAAAAAAAATCCTTCAGTGTATTAATTCAAACAATTTCTTAACCAATATTTTTGTAGTTTTACATTATATATTTTCCTGAATTAATTTTAATAATATACATTTTTATTATCAATAATGCTTTGGCAAATTATTACCATCACACTTTATTACAAAAAGTTTATTAATTCATCTACTATGGCATGACTAGAATATAAAAAAGCAAACAATATTTTGATGAGAAAAACAATGCATAATCTCTGGGGCAAAATACATTTTGAATTTCTGTCACTTCACCATATTCTAATCAAATATGAATGCAAGTCAATTTCAATTGTCCCAATTCTCACATTAGGATAGTTTATTTTTATAACCTCATTACAGCTGTTAATAAAAATAATTGAATGATTTTATGCATTGATTGTGTTTGTAAGAAGTTTGAATGCTGATAGTGATAGAATTGTAAACTAATAAACATCACATGACCACCATTTCTTGTGCTTGTTTATAACTGTTATTAAAACAAGAAAAACTCTCTATACGTATTGCCATGCAGGGCAAACCAAAATAATTAATGATGCCAGAAGGCTTGTGCATAAAATCTCCATCTAGTGCCTACTCATCCAATATCATCAGACTAGTTTCTGGCTTGTGGCCTTTGTCAGTGAGAGGCCTTGGATCTGAGAGCACTGCATCTAGATCTTAGGATCTAATGCAACCCTTCAGAAGCCACCTTTTATCTCTACTTAACTACAAAACTATGAGTCTAAAATTGAAAAGTCAATAATATTTTCAATCCAAACTCATTAGCTTATATAGTGTATGAGTCTGAATTCAGTTCAGTACCCATATATTTTGATGACTTTGGTTCTTTAATAACCATAGCCACCACTATCCTGTGAGGCAGGATTGGTTTTAAACCAATAAATATCACATGATCACCATTTCTTATGCTTGCTTATAACTATTATTAATACAGGCAAAACTATATGTATTGCCACCCAGTGCAAGTCAGAGTAATCAATGTATGCCAAAAATCTTGTGCATAACTAGATGGGGATTTTATGCATGAGCCTTCTGGCATCCATTGATTACTTTGACTTGAAGTGAGTGGCAATATGTATAAAGAGAGTTGCTTGCTTTAATAAGTTATAAGCAAGCATAAAAATGGTGATCATGTGATGCATATTGGCTTAAAACCAATCCTGCCTAATAGGATCGTGGTGGCTATGGTTATTAAAGCACCAAAGTCACCAAGATGTATGGTTACTGAACTAAGTTCAGACCCATATCATTATATAAGCTAATGAGTTTAGATTGAAAATATTATAGTTAAGTAGAAATAAAAGCTGGCTGCTGGAGGGTTGCATTAGATCCTAAGATCTAGGGGCAGTGCTCTTAGATCCAAGGCTTCTCACTGATGAAGGCCACAAGCCAGAAACTAGTCTAAGTATATTGGGTGAGTAGGCACTAGATGGGTATTTTATGCACAAGCCTTCTGGAATTCATTAATTACTCTGGCTTGCACTAAGTGGTAATATGTATAGAGATATTTGCCTGTTTTAATTGTAAACTACTGTAGATCTTAAACTCCAGAGTCTGTCACTTTATGATTATTCTAAATTATGTAAGCAGTATAACTATTTAAAAAAATCATGATAAAACATATATATGTGTGTGTGCATTTAGAGTTGATTTTAACAGGATCTATTTTTCAGGTAGTTTATAATAACATCGCAAATACTATATGACATATACCAGACAAAATAATGATTTTAATAAATTTAGTTTAAACTTCTAACTTTAAAAAAAAACTTTTAAGACTTTATTTGTATTTAATTATTAACATTAATAAGAAGGACCATTGATTTACATGAATATATATATATAAACCATGTGTATATACATTGATGAAAAAGGTAATTTTTTTTTAGTTCTTTAGCTTTTTGAGTGATTTTATATTATTCAAGAACTTGAAAATGTACAAATGACAATTATATCCTAATTATAGAATTTCATTTTATTTATTTATTAATTACTTTGTTAATATTTGATGAAGTCTTTTAGACATAATATTATAGTTTAATAAATTATCAGTAAACATGTAGAATAAAATTAGCTTTCAAACGTGCTATTTTTATTAAAACTTTTAAATCTATGTGCACTCACTCATCACTAAGAGTTTTAAAAACAAAAGTGAATCACTTGTGCTTAGAACTTATTTTCATATAAGCCGATGCTTATTGACCATGCTTAACTCAGGGCCTGATTTTGTTCTGTCCTTGATGTTTTAACTGATAACTAAATGGTATAGTTTGATGTCTTATCACAGGGAAGAAAAAGTATCTCATTTTTAATCACATGTGATTAAACATATTTTAGTTTAGAATATTTATAAATTAATAATTTAGTGCAACATATATATGTAATCATGAAGAAGAAAATTAATCATCAAACATGCTGTTTTTTAGAAATGCAAATGAACAGGATATGTTTGCAGGTTAATTTCATTTTTTTGTGATTTCATGTATATACCACACTAGATTATTGATTTATGAATATTCTAAATTTAAATATACTGTAGTGGAACACCTACTTAGTCAATACTCAAATGAAATAGTCAATGTATTATTGTGTTTTATAATAAGCATACTATAGGACATTATAGAAATAAATACTATTATGTATAATGTTTAGGCCATACAGCAGTATTTTCTGCCCATTATAGAATATATATTTTATAAGACCCAAAGTTACTAAAAAAATTAGTTGTTTTGAGAAAAGCCTCAAAACATTATGGAAGTAATATAATTTTCTTCTTCCTTTTCCTATGTATTGATTTTTACTTTAACATATACCATTTATAACTTTCTTAAACACTTTATCAATACTCTTTATTTATATCAAAACTAACAGTTTTGATTGTCCTACAGTCATCATCAGACCTACAATATTCAAATATATAATTAATACACTTATACACATATTGATATACATAATTAAATACACAAAATAAAATAAAATTTATATTTTAATTGGACCATTATAAATAATCTTTTCCCATTTTATTACTTTACTCTTAAATAATTCTATCCATATTTATTTTATATCACTCTATTTTATTTTATTTTTAAAATATTATTATAATTATAAACTTTAGAATAAATGTTAAAGTTTATAATTATAATAAATAATATTTTTTAAAAAAATAAAATAAAGTGATATAAAATAAATATGGAAAGAATTATTTTAAAGTAGACTAATAAAATGGGAAATGATTATTTATAATAGTCCATTAAAATGTATATTTATTTTGTTTATTTTGTGTATTTAATTATGTATATGAATATGTGTATAAGTGTATTAATTATATAATTATATTTTTGAATATTGTAGCTCTGATGATGATTGCAGAACAGTCAAAATTGTTAGTTTTGATATAAATAAAGAGTATTGATAAAGTATTTAAGAAAGTTGTAAATAGTATGATATGTCTCAAAACATTGCCACTAGCACCCAAGTTTAAACTACACTTTTTATGGATGATATTCAGTTAACTGAATATAGTTCAATAAGTAATCAGAATTAGGTGAAATATTACACAATTAACACTATTGAATAAAATGCTTGAATGAAAAAATTACACAAAAACATATAGTTAACAAAGTGGTTTATTTTATCGTAATGATATGTGATGTGTGCCAACATTGTACAAAAAAATAATAACATTATATATATGAAAATAATATATTATTGTATGGGTTAAACACTATACATGATAGTATTTATTACTATAATGTTCTACAGTATGGTTATTATAAAATACAGTAATTATTCTATTTGAGTAGGGAGTAAAGGAGTATCTTGTTACAGTTGGCACCCTACAATGTGTCTTTTAATGGGTGCATTTTGTAATAGTATAGAAGAAAGGAGTATACATGGAGAGAGGAAAATTATCATTCTCTCCAAATAATTATAATATAAAATGAATACAATGAAAAAGATGAATATAAGCATGAGAGCCTCAGCCTAAAGAAAAACTATAACAAGTTATAACTAAATCAGAATAAGTTATAACATAAAAAAAACTCAGCATTATACATAAATAATTAACTCAACAATTATCTGAAATCCATCAAAAGTCAATCAACTATAATAATGAACAATCAACAGTTCACCACTTGTGACTATATAAGTTCCTTAGCATTAAACAAAAGTAACCTAATTATCAGCAATTAACAATCATGAAATAACAGTCAACTTTGACTGGATCTAAAACATCTACACTTCAAAACCACTTACTTACTTAGCATCTGTCAAACTTGGCAGAATATAACACATTATAAATAGGCTATTTCCAAACTCAGACCAGAATATAACACAATTCTTTGGATGCACATACTTAGGTGCTAAAATATCTATCAGAAAATAAAAAATAATGCTGAGACACTGATAAATGCTGATCATCATCACTGCTCTGGCCATATTATATTATTAAGGTATTAGCCAATTATCAACTAAATTTCTAATAAAAACAAAATACAGTGAATGGACATTGGAGGTGATATCTTTGTGCTTTTCAAACTAATAATATGAATGTCCAAACACCAACATAAATCCCTATATCCATATAACTAAACATTGTGTTCTTTAGATCTAGCTCAAGACCATAAGTCTCTAGGAAGAAAAAAAAGAAATAAATATAACAGCTTACTCTATTTTAATTTAAATTATTTATAAGTGTCCTCTAATATAATTAACCTGCTTTACTGAAAAAAATGAAGATACCCTGCAGTATTCTGCCACTTATTTTGTCTCCATCTAAAAGCATAATTGTATCTGTATATAGAAGTCTTGGAAAGTTATGATATTACAAAATGAATATATTTAGCCTGTGAAACCATGTAAATATTCTGCAAAAATTGAAAAAATTAGCTGTGTACATTAGCCTGGCATTGGGAAGTCTTCAAGAATAAAACATACATGGAAAGGAGTCAGAGGGTTCAAAAAAATAAAACCATGGTTAAAGGTATTTTCATTAATGTCCACATTACATTTAAATTTATAAAAGTTTTTAAATTCAGTAGCAATTGATATTAATATTTTTTAAGTATTTTTTTAATTAAAACATCTTTTTTTAATTTATTTGATTTTTTCTTTCAAAACTATAAAAAGAGTTTTTAGAGAATTTTATTTTTATTAAATTTAAGTTTTTTTTTTACAAACATGCTTTTCTTTTTATTCATTTGATTTTCTCTTCAAAATTTAACAAAAGATATTTTAGTTGACTTAAAGATTTTATCTCTGATTATGAAATGCTTGTTTACCAATTTAATGATTTAAAAGGTAACTAAATTAATGCATGAAAATCAAATAGTAAAACACTTTAACTATATACAATTATATTTTTTTTTATCAAATATATAAGTTTCAATTATTATATTATCATGTCAATTTTAACATTTTTTTAATTATTAATCTTTTAGTTTATTAAATAATTGTAGAAAATATAATGTTAAAGTCTTTATTTCTTCAACTATCTGGTATATGAATTGGCAGTGTGTAATTTGATTTCATTACAGCTTAATGTTTTAGGAATTTTTAAATTATCCAGTAAAGCTAATTATAGTAGAAGAAATCCATAAATTTAAAATAAAATACGATAAGATGTTATATTTATTTATCACTTGTTCACAGATACAGTGCTTAGAATTTCTTGGTTTTGAGCTAGCTCTAGATAGCATAAAGACTAGTTATGTGGATGTAGTGGTCTCTGTTGGTGTTTGGACATCCAGATAATTACTATGGATAGTGCAAAGGTATTACCTTTAAAATTTATTTACTACATTTTGCTTTTTCTTATTAGAAATTAAGTTTATAGTTGGTTGATATATTAATTGTATAATATAGCCAGAACATTGATGATTAATATGTACCAGTGTCCCAGAATTATTTTTTATATTCTGATGGATATTTTAGCACCTAAGTATGTGCATACAAAGAATTGTGTTATATTTTCCCTGAGTTTGGCTGTGGCTAGATAAATAACCTGTTGATAATGTGTCATATTCTACCCTAAAATTGGCAGTGGCTAAATAAATACTGGTTTTGAAATATAGCTCTTTTAGATCCAGTCAATGTTTTCTGTTAATTGTTTTATAATTATTAATAGATGATGATTTGATTACTTTTGTCTAATGCTGAGAGACTTACATGATCCCAAGTGATAGTCTGTTGATTGCAAGATTCAGTGCTGATTGATTATTATTATTACATTTGATTGACTTTTGACTCATTGCAGATGATTATTGTGTTAATTGTTTATATATAATGCTGGGTATCTTATAGGATATAATTTATCATGATTAGGTTATAACTTCTTATAATTTTGTTTTATGTTGAAGCTCTCATATTTATATTAATAATTTTTTATTATATTCATGTCATATTTTGATTATTTGAGGAGAAGGAGGATTTCCTATCACCCCATATATAATGCCTTTTTCCATATCATTACAATATATTTAATCACAACTGATTAAAAATGAGATACTTTCTCTTCCCTGTGAGATAACATCAAAATTTGTACAATTCAGTTGCAATTAAAATGTAAGGCACAGAATAGAAGCAAGCCTTGTGTTAAGCATGTAAGAGTTAGCTTATATAATAATAGGCTCTAAGCACAAGTGATTCACTTGTGTTTTTAAAACTCTTACTGATGAGTTAGTGCATAGATTAAAAAGTTTATGTAAGACCAGTGCATGTTTGAAGGCTAATTTCCTTTTATGTGATCACATATTTATGCTATGCTAAATTATTGATTTATAGATTATCAGTAGTAAAATAATATATACTTATTATTAAGAACTATTACTGTCATATCTATTCTGAATAACCTTAAATCAGTCTATTATACTGACCTGTTTTTTAATAATGTTATCCTGATGAACTCTATCTTAATTAGATAAAATAATTAGATGTTAAAAATTTAAACAAGAAATTATTACATTAAAGAATAAAAAAGTATGATACAAATTGCAGTCATAGTTAACATTTTGAGATTGTTTTGTATACACAGATAAAAATATATTTATTTTATATTTAAAAAATCATTGCAGAATAGCCCAGACAATTGTAAGGAATTGATACATTTAAAAACAGAATTAACAATATATTTATCCTTATATATATATATTAGGGTGTGTTTTTTTTATGTTTTTTTAATGTCCATTTGTTATTTTTTACTATTTCATTAGTTTTTTTATAATTATGTTTTAAAAAGTATGTTGAGTATAAAATATAAAATTGATTTAATAATTTTCGTATTTTATAAAAAATAATTTAATTAAAAAAAATTGTTTATTGAAATGCATATTACTTAATAATAAAAATTATTAGATGATAAATCTATGTAATGTCATTGTAAATATTGTTTGTTACTATATAATTTAAAAAAAATGTTTATATTAATGTTTTCTTTACATTCACGTTTTAAATACAAATAAAAACCAATGCATACATATGTACATATATAAATTTGATTTTATTTACTGTATGTATATTTAGATATATTCTTATGTTGATATATTTGGGTACTTTATAGAATAAAAATTATATATGTGTATTTTGGTGAATATACATATCTATAATATATTTTTGTTGTTGTAATGATTTTTCCCCCATTTATTGCTATAAGCATGTTTATATTTTTTCTAAAAAAAAAAAAAAAAACGCGTCTATTGTTATATATATTCTACAAATGTATTTCGCAGGTTCCTATTCTTTAGCAAATATTTACAATAATCATTTTTCAAATAAATTTTTAAAGGTCATTAATTATTGCTTTTATTAGAAAAGAAGTTAATTATATTTTAATTAATCTTGAATATAGATTTTAAATGTAACAAAGAACGAATTTTTCACATAGTTAATCTCCATTTTTTTCTGATGGATTTGATTTTTATATTATTAAAATTATAATCAATCTCACTCTTACATTTCAAACGTAAAGTTATAGACATTGGGAGGAAAAAATATGCATTTTGATCAATCTGGTCATTTCATTTATTAAATTTAATGCCCATATCTAACATGAATGAAATGTAATAATTTCTAATCTAATAAAGAATGATTAATAATCACTTAAATATTTATTGAAGTTTTTTATGTTTATGATTTCTAAAGAATATGCACTTACAGAATAAATTTGTATAATACATGTCAATAAATATAAAGTAATATTATCTGGTATTTAAAAATTATATGGAACTTACTCTAATTGCATATACTTATTAGTCAAAATACTTCTTAGAAGTAATTAATATCTTTTTTGCTCAATATATATGTAAATATATGTTTAAAATATAAAAATGAAGTTTTTTTTTGATAATTTTAAATTCCAAATTATATATAAAAATGAAGTTAACTGTAATTCTTAAAATGTATGTATATATAATCAACACTTGTTATAATATAGCAACAGAAAAAAAATAAGAGAATATGACTATTGTAACTGTAATGGTATTGAATGTGTAAATTATTGATAAATAACAATAACTATTTACTAAACAGAAGGTTTTATTTTTATTTTTAAAAAAACAACAACAAGCAAATATTTTTAATGGAGTTATTTTAAATTAACGTTAATTAATGGCACCAAACAAAAACATTTACATAAAATTGTTATCATTTGATGTAATTTTAAAATATTAACATTTGGTATTCTTATAGCCTAAAGTTTTCTTACTAGATGAATACAAATCAATGATTAAAGAAAAAAAACAATCTATTAAAAATAACCTCCCAGTAGTAAGTACAATAAATAAAAAACATAAAAATTAAATATTTAGCAAGTAAACCAGTACTAAATAAGTTAATTTTGCTTTATGTTGTGCCTAATAAATAAAAACATGTTTTATTTATGGGAAAACGAAAATCATGTGTGTTTTAGTAAGTTAATAGTAATTTATGGCAGTAAATCTAACAAATAAAACAATATATTTAATTATATTTATAATATTTTAACAATTTATATGAAGATTTTACCAATAAATATATTCATCTATTGAATCAAAGGATAATGAGTGGGAAAGGATTCTTTCCTCGAGGAGCTTTTTCCTTTTACACATTGAAATACAAAACCCTAATTGATCTGATTTTCTATACTCTGGATTTTTACTTTGCAATTGATCCACTCCTTGAGTCTATCCCTTTCTCAGATCACTTGGCAATGTATATTAAAATCAATGCTAACTTTAGATCTTATCACATGAGTTATAATAGGACACAGAGTGCTTCTGAAGATGACAATCCCTGAAGCTATTGTTTCAGAAGCTTATATTTCATATAATTAAAATCCTATTTTTACAGCCAATAGAAGCATGGCTCTGTTTTGTGAACATCTTTCACATCATTATTAGGCATTTTACCAGCAAAACTCAAGGCCCGACTGAGCACCTCAAGAAAGTGGAAACAATTAGCAAAAAGTTGAAATCTTTACCCTGTAACTTTACTAACATTAATGTCATTATGAACTTAAAAAGTCAATACAAAAATAAGTAATCTGTTAAAAAAATCTAAGGTTTATCTATTCCAGACTAATTTTTGGATGATAGGATATATTTTCTGGGTGTTAGAGACTAGAGGAAACACATCTGTCTCATTCTCAATCATATCAAAGGAAACCATCTATATGGGACTCTTTATGCTACATGAAGTCCTTCTGCACTATAAAACCAAACTGTTTAATTCTGGTTTAACACAAAATAATTACTAGGATAATAATCCTAAGAACACAATTGGGGCAATGTGACTGAAGAACAAAATCATAATATACTGGAGCTGAACATTGTCCTGAAATGAAAGTCACTTTCTGATGGTGTCAATTCCAAATTCATCCTCCATCTAAGTAAATTTACTGTGCCTATTATTCTTAAGATGATTAATCTCTTATTTATCCAGAGTCAGATAATATCTGGACTTTACCCCATTTCCTTGATTTCCTTCCTAAAAAAAAACAAATCCTCCCTTCACCACTAGAAAATCTGAGGTCTATTTTTATGACTTCAATAATTATAAAAGTAATAGAATCCATAATTAAGGACAAGATCCAGAATGACATCCTATCTCACATTTCCCAGTTCCAATTTGCAAAATGTAGATCCTCTGATTGCAAAATGTGGATCCTCTATAGCAGATGTTATTTGTTTATTCAAACTTGTACAAGATCAATGTAAGAGATAATAGAAAATCCAGCCCTATAGTCATACAGTTAGATATAGCAGTTGCTTTGGACACAGTTTGTACACATGTCCTGTTGGAGCTGCTGGAAAACTATGGAATCCCAGGTTCCCTCCTTCACATTGTGGAAACTTACTTAACAACTGTGAGATTTTTATCAGATAAATGGTAGGGTTGCACCTGGATTCAGTTGTTGCAATTCCATCTCCCAGGACTCACCCTTGAGTGCATTACTATGTATTACTTACATCAATCCACTCTTGGTAGAACAAGAGGAGAAACTTCCAAGTATTTACATTCTGTCAATACAGAAATCAGTCTCTCACATTACTTACATGGATGATATTCATTCCCAAACAAGTAACCATTCTTCAAAACTTCACAAAGCAATCTGGGCTTCATTTTAATAATAAAAAATTATCAGTATAAAGACTATCCTCAGGCTCAAAGGCTATATCTTAATTTTTAGCAAAACATAAAAAATTCTTAGGGTTTCCGGTATACCTATCACCCACTGTGATGAGAAGATCCATTCAGGAACACATCATCCTTGCTACCAGCAAGATTACAAATGCTCTTTCTCAAGTATATCCATTGATCCATGCAAAAGTATCATTAATAAATATGTTAATTTATCCAAGATTAAATTACTTCTTGCCTGCTTCTAATTTCACCCAATCTTTCATAAGGAAAATCAATTCCTTATGCGCTAAACTTATTTGGGGCAAGAAAATTGCAGCACTTAGTCTAAACAAACTCCAAAGACCATCTAATCTTAATGGTCTCTCCTTACAGTCCAACACAATGTTGCTATTTCAGAAATCATTTAGTACAATGTGCAGAATACTACACTATTACCCTAAAGCAGACTTTCTTTCTAGAATAATACCTACCGATCATCCTCTACCTAATTGGGCTAACCTGAATAACTTCCCTGGTTGGCCAGCTTGAGAAGCATATTCCAATCTTGGGAAATACTTTCAATTGGAAAGTAACATATTGGCATGCTTATAACCTTGTACAGAATTCTTCCCACCCAGAATCGTTCCTCTTGGGTGTGACAAATAAATTAATAATAAGGAAATGTATGGACCTTAGAGCCCAAATACCTGGACTTTGGTTTGAAAATCAGCCTGGAAGTTTTGTCAACTAATTTTTTTCTGTCATTTAAAAGAGGGATTACCAAAATTAATCCCATATGTCAACTTTGTCTGAGGGGAGAAGAAACTATTCCTCATGTTCTGTTCCATTATCAGGTGCTCAATATACATAGAATTGAAGCACTATACAATACAAAACAATCAAAATCTTATCTTCTCTCATTATTGGATTGCATTAAAAGTGGATATATTCTCTCTATGAGGATGTTGATATTCCTGTTATATATTTTATAGTCTATCAGATGTAAGATCATGTTTAAACCAATGGACAAAGAACACTGAACTAATTCTACAATATGCTCAAAAGGTGTAAGCTTAGAGATAGAACACTGACATCACCAGATATTCATGCAGCAACATGGAGCTTAATTGCTTTTCATATTTGACTGGGTTCAATCTGAATGTTTCTTGAGAACAGGTTTGTTCAATATAGAACATCAGACAATGCATATTGGCTATCAAGGATGATTATTTTTTGGGTTTAAAATTGTAAATATAGATTGTATATTAACCAGTATGTTATTTCACTGTAAAATTTAGCATTGAATAAAGATTCTTTATTTTATTAAAAAAAAAAACAGCAATTGATAAGAAAGTAATTGACAACATTTATTTACATTTTCCCATTATTGAAATGTTTTAGGCTTATTCATTTTATATTGAATAAGTTGCTAAATATATTATTTTCATGTTTTTATTTAATTACATTTTATGCTTGGATTTTATTATTTTGCTAAATTTTTTTTTTAAGTAAAAGATATTACATAAATTATATTCCAATAAACGATTAATACATTATTTTTGTTTTCCCATTTTTTATTACACAAAAAATGAATCAAGACATTTTGTATTCATTTTATTATTAAACTTATAACTTTCATATTTTTTTTAATTATATTTAGTACTGTGAATTTTATTTCTGTGCCAGTTATTGTGTAGCATTAGAAATTATATATATATATATTATTTATTATAAATTAGTTGTTTTTTTATTATTTTTGGTTGATACTATATAACTCTATTTAGTAGATAGACTCAAATTATAAGAGCATTGAACATATATATAATATTTTTTATTTGTTTTATTGGTTAGTTGGTAACAAGTGCTATATAGTTAATAGCAGAAAAATTATTCTTGTCTGTGATTTAATTATATATATATATATCATTTTCAATCTTTATTACTTCACTGAAGTTCATCTACAAGTTTTTTTCTCTATAATCACCAATTTTTTGCTCACTTATTCAATAATATGCATATTTTTTATAGATCTCTTTCAATTTTTGGCATCAATTTAGTTCATTGAGCAATATTTCCAGACAAGCTCCATTTGAACCACTTAATTCTTTGATGTCAGTAATACTTAGTACTTTTTTCAACTGCTAATATATTTATGTTAACCCCAATATATATCTTCCCATATTTTATCATGTAGCTTGCAGTCTTTTTATTGATCTTTTGTTAAGTATGTTTGTTTAGTAGGTATGTCATTGGATGAACATATTTATTTCCATGAACAGACATATTTTTAATGTTATTTTATATCCATTATCAAATTTAATAAGATGTTAAGTTTTATGCATTATGTTTCCATCTATATTAAAAAATTAACCAAAGTATTTGAAGTTATTATATTTATTTAATTATTGCTATCAACTGTTATTTTTATCTTTTTTGAAAATTCATTGAATATTATTTAATTTCTCTTCTATTCTCATTTGATAATTGCAATCCTTTTATCTTTGAAATATTTTCTTGTTCTAATACAATCATTTCACAAATCAGTAAAAATGTTATTTGATTTATTCACTTAGAATTAAGTTTTAGGAATTTAAATTTTTTGCATTTGATTTTTTTTTAAAATCAAATAATTAATCTTTTTTTTTTCTTTTTCTGACATGCAATCAACGTTTACTATGTTGTTCTCCTATTTTTATTTGTACTGAATTCTGTTTAATTTGGTTTTTCAATATTTGTGATTTTATAATGAAGTACATGCCCTCTTTTCTAATCAACTGAGTTTTAATCCTTCTTTCTAACTTCACAAATTTTAATAATATCCCATTTAAAGTTTTGTTTTCTATAATTATTCTTAAAAAAATAAGTCAACATTGGATGAGAGATTAAATGTCTAATTTAATAATTCTTACATATATATATATTTGCGAATTAGGTTGAAATGTATTGTCATCAAAGAGAAAAAGTGGAAAAAATTCTTATAACGTATTTATATAGGTAACCTTTATATAATATCAAAAATATATTTATAAGCATGTCATATAATGATAATTACCGTATCAATTGTTATTTTAGTACTTGTTTGACAAAAGCATTGTTTTAAAAATAATTTTTGATTTCCTCACTTTTATATTTTTGTTTTATAATGATATACAGTATATCATTTTTTTTCCTTTTTAAATTTTTTCATCTATTCGCATATCATCGTTCGTCACTCCTTTCCCCATTTATTTTTAACTCAAATATTATATTTGTTTAATTTTTCACAAATACTTTCAAGTTCAGATTTATTAATTATGAACTATAGCAGGTGTTTAATAAATCATTATTTTGTTAGGTTAATTTTTTTGATCTTACAATTAATTTCGTACTTTGAATTTATGAAACAATACCCCTTCCCTCATTTTTTTGCCCCAAATGGAAATATATGATTTCTTTCGTGAAAAACAATGAAAACTTCATTTTTTTTTCCAAATGACACTAAAGTATAATTTTATGTTTTCGTATTTTTGTTTTTTTCATTATCGTTCTTTTCAAGTAGAAATCAAACTTGATAATTAAAAAAAAAAAACCAAAAATATTACAGTAAGTAGTGCCATCTACAGTTTATTTATATAAATATTAAATAATGGTAACTTTGTTTTATATAAAGTGTTTTTCATTTCATAATAAGTTATACATTAATACAGATGTCTTTATATAAAATAAATTCACTTTATATTTATTTTTTAAAAAATTGACTTACTATAAAATCTTTTAGTTTAATGAAACTTTATTATAATCAAATGCAACGAAAGATTTTCTAGAAAGAAAATTTATAAAACCATTGACTTCCGTAATTAATCACTACAAAGAAGCGTTGGTGGCCTTGTGTTTAGCATAGCTGCCTTCCAAGTAGCCGGTCCGGGTTCGCTTCCCGGTCAACGCTTTGACACATGAAAAAAAAAAGTTAGTTATTATTTTTTCTGGATTAAATAATTGGTAGACAACATTTAAATACCTATCAGTTATTCAAATAATAAATTTCTTATAACTTGATATTTATTAACTGGTTAGTTTCACTGATTTTACAGCATTTGCGTTTAACTTAAAATTTGGTTTTCCTATTATTTATCCAGTCATTTATTTAATAAGGTCATCTACAAATGACTTTTTTATTGTTAATGTTAGTAGTATTTTACAAACAAAATCAAAAATTGTAAATATATACCAAACTTTTCAAAATATTTAACTTTTCTTATGCTAATTGGTTGTTTGAATTAACTTTTAGAATCTTGTAAAATCCATTTATTTATTATTAATTATTTTTAAAATTATGCGTATATAATAATTAAAATATCAAATAAATATTAGATATTGTATTATAACTTGTAAGTTTGAAAATTCACAATTGTTTTTGTATGTGTTGTTACCTTTTTTAATATATCTCTCTTTTAATAGCAATTGTTGCATTATGATTTAAAGCTTTTATTAAGTGCAAAATGTTTATAGATATTTTTTTAATTTGATAGTTCACACCCATAAATTCTACATGTTTATTTTTTAATTTATGCTTACATTGGCCAAACTTTTTATTATATATCAATCATCTTTATATAATAAAGATATGAGAAATAGTGAAAGATATTTTAGAAGAAATATTGGATTGACTTAAGATCATTTGTCTTTCAGATTTTTAGCATTTATGACTATCATTGAGTTAGAAAGTATGTTCTTTAATTTGCATTGGTATATTTTCCCCCTAAATGTTTACAATTTGTTTAGCTATTTTATATTCATTGTTTAAAATCCAAATAATTATTTTCCATATTAAGATCACTTATACATATTCTTATTTTCATCAATTCCCATTCTAAAATATTTTGTGTATATATATTTAAAATTATTCTCACTTAAGTCTTTATCATTAATTCTCTTTAATTTTTCTTGTATTTCTAATTTATACATTCAATATATATTTTGTATTTCTCTGCTATTATTTATTTTTATTTTACAATAAACCCAGCTTCATACTGAGACTGAGTGTAATTATTTGGTTGGCTCATTTAATAAATAATAGCATTTGTGTGTCATTATTTTCTCTAATTAATTTTTAAATATATTAGAATAATATTGTGATTTAAATAAGTTACATTTAGCTTTTCATTTCCACCATTTAATTTTTATTTGACTTTATTTTTGTGCTATATATTATTATTAAGTGTATATTTGTTGGCTTAATTGATGAATTGTTTTTTTTTTTATGTTAAATATTTTTACACAATTTTAGTTTAAAGTAAATTTTATTGATAATATAAAAAAGATACATGAATATATAGTTGTTATTATATCTATTCTACATGAGTTAAATAAATAAAATTTTATAGTATCTAATAGATAATTAGATACTTTTTATGAATTACATAATTAAGATTCAGTATTGAGTTATAAAAACAATAATACATGTATAAAACATAAAAAAATACACATACACTTTTAAAAAATATATACAAATAAGTTGCATGGTTGTATGAAGAAAAAAAACTTTTTTACAGTAATTACAAAATAATTTTTTTAATTTATTTATAAAAAGTATAGTGCAAAGATTTTTAATAAAATTGTAATAAAGACTAAACACCAAACAAGCAGTTAGCAAGAATATGTTTAATTACAAATTTTCAAGTAATGAAAAAACAACAACCCATGTGCTGTTTATATATGAACAAGAAATAAGACTTGGGCACCAAGTTCAATTTTATTAAAAAAAGAGATTGAAATCTGAATGAGATGGGATTAAACACAAAATCGTATTAATCATAAAAATACATTTTGACACATATTATATAGGTAGAATATTATTAAACAGGCTCTCTATATTTTGATAATTTGTATTATCTGGTCAAAATTATGAAGGTGATCAATCTTTAGCTTTTTATAAGCAAATCTATTACATAGTTGAATAGATATATGTTAAAAATAGTGAAGTCATTAAAGTTAATATTTTAGTTTATGCACATCTTTAAAAATAAAGAAAAAAATATAGCTTAATAAACACATGTAAATTAAATGTTTAGTGTAACTATGTGTTTTTTTTAATAAAGTCCAAATTTATTTATTTTTTATCTCAATCTAACAATTATTTAATCCCATACTTTTAAAATATAGTGATTAAATAATTTTAATAAGGATTTGCTATAAAAGATCATTAAAAAGGTTAAATTCAATTGCAAATATGAAAGGAAAAGAACAAATTTGAGTAATTAAAAAATAACTTAAAATCTAAATTTTTCAGTGGAGTGAGAAAACAAATCACCAAATAAACTGTTTCACATTTTAAAAAAGTAGAAGACGAAGAGATGGAAATAGTAAATTATCGTTTTACCTCTATAATGTCAAAACATATGTTATCATGGTATTATTTTATTTAAATATATTTAATGAAGTTATAACAAATAGTACTTGCTTAATTACTATTTCATAAAAAGATTTTGTACCAACATAAAAATAATCATATATTTTAAAGTGTTGTATGTATTGCTATTAATGGAATAAATTTAATATAGTCAATAGAAAGCATATATTCAGTAAAGCATAGTTGCTTTAAAAACATAAGAGGAATATTGTTGAATTATTACTCACATTTATTTAATTTAGGAAAATTGCTAATCCAAAAAATCTTAGAAAGCAATATTTTGGATTAAAATTATTTCACTTCTATAGCCACATTTTATGTAATCTTTAATATTTTTAATTTCTTTATAAATAACTTTAATTTTAACTATGGCTAAAACAGCTTTATTTATAATGAAATTACTTATAACACAAATAACCATAGGCCACTAGTGTAGTAATCTACTTAGATGTGACCACAAAAAGTGCAATTTTACATCCCAACACACACACATTTGCACAAAATATATTCAATGGCCTGTAATTACAATTATTTAAAACAAATTAACTTTATCACTTGGCAATATCAAATATCTTTGGTTGCAAAATAAAAAGAGTTTAATAAAATTTATGTTAAAATTTAGATTGTAAAAAAAGTGAGCTTATAAAAATTATCATATTTTGAAATGTATAAATTTATTTCAACAAGTTTTATTGAAAGAGAAAGTCAAGCTATTGAGTGAATGATATTGTTTAGGAGTTTGCAAATGAATACTTTCAAATCAATGATTGTAATAATGAAAGGGATCAATCAATTCCTATTTGATGATTATTTTAAAAAAATATAATTTCTAAAAGGACTTTTTCAGTTTCATTTTAATTCATCGTGATAAAATATCGTTCTATATCAAAAATACATATCAAGTTTAGTATTGATGAAACAGTATTTATGTTAAATATGCAATTCCAATACAAGAAAAATCCTTTGAATAAAAGTATCAAAAACAACTTGCTGAATAATAGATATAGCAAGTAAAAATAATCCAAAAATGTTTAAAATAGTATAAATATTTTATTATGTTATTTGTATGTTTAAACATGAATTTTTATTCATATTATTACTTTATTTTGATTCTCCAACTATATCAGTTATCTCAACACATTTAATCTTTTCATTCTATTTAAATTGTTTAAATATATTTAAATAACATTTTTTATTTTAAAATGTTCAATTTTGGGATTATAGATTGAATTGCAATGAAAAAATTAAAACAGCATTTGAAAAATTCATTAATGAAAAATAAGATAGAATTTCAAAAGACGAATGAAGAACAAATTATTTAAATGATAAAATATTGTATAATATTAAAAGATACTCAAGTATTAATGCTACATAACTCACTAAAAAACAGAAAAACTAGCTCTGTTAGAATTTCGTTTGAATTTGTTAAAAATGAAAGGTATTTTTTAACACTTGACTGGGTTGTTCTACTACTATATTAATAGTGATAAAATCTCCACCAAATGAAAAGTTTTATAAATTAAAACAATTTATAAAAGGAAAAGCAAGAACAGTTGAGAAAATTGATAGGAAATAGCAATTACTATATTACTGAGTCAAATATAGGGGGAAATTCAGAAAACTAGAATTAAATATGAATATAGGAGTTAGAAACATAAGAATAAGCAGATTTTAGGGAAGGAATATCAACAATAGATTTATCTTGTTTATATAAATAATAAAAAAAATGACAAGAAGTCAAGAGAGACACATCTTTTATGCATAGTCAATAAAAAGTATGTGATACTTACTATTCCTCTCAAAACACAGTGGAAAGTAATGAAATTAATATATGTAAATGAAATTCTTAAAAAAATTTATAATAATATATATATGCAAAAGTAAAAATATTAATACAATTTTGGATATTATAAAAATAATCAAAACTCAGATATGTTTTGCTTAGAGCAAATCATTCAAATATGAAAAAGAAAATTTGAAAAAATGGGAATTTTTTATATAACAATGAAACACTTTATACATTGTACTATGCTGATGATTAAAAAGTTTTAGGTCAGAATCATAATTACTAAAGCTATATAGCTTGAAAATTAATGAAGGATATAGAAATGGGGCAAAAAATAAATATAATAAAAGAATATGCAGATTAGAGGACCACAATTGGAAGATCAACAGGTTAGAAAATGTAAGAAATACAAGTATCTAGGCATAATGATCATGCAAAAAACAATAGTAAATAATGCTATAGAAAAAATAAAATTAATAAATAGAAAATCTATAAATTTATAATGATATCAAATGGGATATTGTGAAATCAGAATATATCAAAAGACAATATACAAAAATATTTATACAATAATGAAAGTATCATTAGATTTGGAGCTGATTACAGAAATGGATTATTTGTGAAGATCTTCAGGAAGGCCAAGGAGAGAAGAATGCATAAGAAATAAAACAGTTTGATTAAATAATGAATATTGAACACTTCTTATAATCAGAACAAGATAATTGGAGTGATATGGGCTATGTACATATGATGTCTTAAGAAATACTATCATAATAAAAAGAATGTAAAAAAAGAAAATAAAATTAAAAAAATTTTGCAGAAAAAAGGTATAGATAGAGATACATGGCATTTGCAAATCTAAGACATTAAAATATGTTATGGACTAATAAAAAGAAGTAGACTAAATTAAATTTGACAGGAACAGACTTGATTGAACAAAATTTGACTGGACTAGAACTAGATTAAACTGTACATGGACTGAAATAAATTAGAATTCAATTTAAGTAAACTATATTGTATTATATAGCACTTGAACAAATTGGAATAAACTGGACTAGAGTGAATTAAATTGAACTAAAATAGATTACTGAATATTGAACTACAATTGATTAAAATAAATTGTTTTGGATTACATAAATTATTGTATTGGATTTGTCTGCATGAGATTGTATTGGCTAAAAGTTTGAACTAGATCTTGATTGGATTGGATTAGATTGAAGTATTAGTTTAAATTCAATTAGATAAAATTGAAATATATTGAATTGTCTTGAACAGAATATGACTGATGTGAATTAAATATAATTGAATTGGATTAGACAGGTTAATATCTAAGTAGATTAGATTGAGTTAGGACTGACTAAGTATTGCATTGACTAGACTGAATTGATCAACTAAAACATCAAATGACCAGCATTTCTTAGGTTTACCCAACTTATTAAAATAATAATTCTAAACAGTAGTGGCAGCCAGTGCAAACTATAGTAATCAGTAATTGCTAGAATGTTTATGCCCTGAAATTCCTATCTACTGCTTATTCATCTGATATTCCCATATGAGGTTTTAGCTTGTGGCATTTATCACTAAGGAGATTTGAATTTAAGAGCACATCATCTAGATCTATGGATCTAATGCAACAACAACCATCTTAACTTTTTAGTTAACTAAACCCAAAATGAAATCACTATAAAGCTTTCAATCCATGCTTATTTATTTGTATAACTATACAGATCTGAACCAAGTTTAATATGTAGACATTTTCGGTCTTAAGCTTTTCCAATAACTATAGTTAACATTATCAGTTAGCTAGGATTGATATTAATCTACTAAAGCATCACTTGACTCTCACTTCTTTTGCTTACACAATCTGCTAAAAAAGTGGCAACATTATCCACATAGTAATGACACCTAATGCAAGCCATAGTAAACAATAGATGCTAGAAGGTTTATGCTCTTAAATTTCTATCTAATACCCACTCTTCCAATAAACTTATATTAGGTTCTAGCTTGTAATATTCATAAATGGGTAGCCTTGGATCTAAGAGCAGAGCATCAAGATCTTTGGATCTAAATCAATCTTCCAGCAACTATCTTTTACCTTTTCAGTTAACTACAGAGTTATGAACCCAAAATGAAATTACAATGTTTTCAATATAAGCTTATTTATTGGTATAGTTATACAAATCTGAACTCAGTTCAATATTTATACATTTTGGTGGTTTTAGGTTTTTAATAACCATGAGTCACCATTATTCTTTAGCCAGAATTGATATTAATCCAATAAAACATCACATTACCATCATTTCTTACACTTACACAATCTGCTAAAATAACAACAGTCAATATAATAGTGCCATCTGGGGAACACCATAGTAAACAATAGAGTCTAGATGATTAGTGCATTAAAATCCCAATCTAGTGCCTACTCATCAAATATCCCTGTATTAGGTTCTAGCTTGTGGCATTCATCAATGGGAAGCCTTGAATCTAAGAGCAGAGCATATAAAGCTTTGTATGTAATGCAATCCTCTAGCAGCCACCTTTTACATTTTTAGTTAACTACAAATTTATGAATGCAAAATGAAATCACAATGATGTTTTTAATGCAAGCTTATTTATTTGTATAGTTATACAGATCTGAATCCAGTTCATTATTTATACATTTTAGGGTCTTTAGTGTTTTAATATAGTCCCCATTATCCTTTGTCCAGGATTGATAGGGTCACTCAGAAAAAAAAACATGATAATCAGTGGATGCTAAAAGGTTAGTGCATTAAAATCCCAATTTAGTGCTTACTTACCCAAAGATAAAGATGCAGTGATATTATATTCAAGACTTTATTGATGAAGGCCACAAACTAGAAACTATACTGGGAAGTTTTGATGATTAATACTAGATAGGATTTTGATACACAAAACTTCCAGTATCCATTAATTAGTATGGCATATATAGGGTGACACTACTGTCTAAAGAGTGTTGCTACTGTTTTAAAAATTTGTGTTAAAGTAAGAAATGGTGATTACATAATTTATAGTTGTTTAATACCAAGCCTGGCTGAAGAATAATGGAGATTATGGTTATCAAAAAGCAGTAATGAATTGAATTCAGATCTTTAAGTCTATATAATAAGTTTGGATTGAAAGTACTGTGTTTTTACTTGGCCTCATAGTCTTAATAGTTAATTAAAAGCTAAAAGTATCTACTGAAAAAATGCATTAAATTCCAAAGATCTAGAGGTAGTTGTCCCAGATTCAAGGCTCCACACTAATAAAGGCAACAAGCCAAAATTAGTCTAGGGATATTGCATGAGAAAGCACTAGATATGGATTTTGATGCACTTATCTAACATGAATTGATTACTATTAATTGCAATGAGTGACACTGCTATTGTTTAGACTAAATTGATTGTTTGGATGGAACTATATTGTATGAGACTGAAATAAGATAACTAGTTTGAATTGGAATGGAATGGAATGAATGATTGATAACTTAGGCTGGATTGAATTAGACTTCATTAAATAAATTAAAATGATGACTAAATTGAAATTAACTGAAATTGATTGGATTTAATTCTCTACAAAACATAATTTAGTATGCATTTTTCATAATGCTTTTTCATAGATAGTTTTAACCGACTAGTAGCTTTTTAGAAAGCCCCTTTTTATAAATCACTAAACGATAGGATGATTTGGATGAGATTTAACTGAACTGTATTAAATGAGACTAAATTGGATTGAATTTAGGAAGTGGATTGTATAGTATTTGATTGGGCTGCACTGATGATGGTGGATTTCACTGGATTGAAATGGACTAAATGAATTTAAAAATAACCATTATAATTACAATATAATAAATTTCCACACTTCATGAGATTAGGCATAAAGATATATCTGTAAACAAGAAGAAAGTTCCAGAAAATCATGGAATTATAATTGATGTCTAAGAAGAAGTAGATCAAGAAGTAAAAAAAAATTGTCAACATTTTATACCCAATGCCTATTTGATGAAGTTGCATTAGACAGTTGGAAGAGTGCAATAGTATTATTGGTATATAAGAAAAGTGATAAAGATCTTAGAAATCACAGACATATTACATTCTTCTATACAAGATCATTATTAAGATATTTACAAACTCATCTCCACCAAACTTTAGATCAAACAAACCCTAAGAACAATCTAGATTTAAAATTAGTTTCGCTATAGGGGATCACATTTTAAAAAAGTTATAGGAAGACCTATTATATATAATTTCCTATTATGACTTGTTATTTGTCAATTATTAAAAAATCTTTGATTCTTTGAAAATTACCACAGTCATTAAAACTTTGAACTATCAAAATATGGCCTTGACATATCATCATATTCTAAAGAATATATATCAAAATCCAAAACAATGATTAGATCAAATAGTAATATTAAAAAGTCTAATATTAATGAAAAAGTGTAATAAATTGATTATATAACTTCAAAAAGTTTTACATAAAATATTTAAATGGATTAAAATGAAAATTTAAAAGAATAAAAATACATGGAAATTATTTATATCATCTAGTTTTTACAGATATTGCGTTGTTTTTATAAACAATGCTTTAGAAATTCAGAAAATGTTGCAAAAGTTTTTATATGAAAATAAAAAAAGTTGGGCTTAAGATAAAATAATATTCAAAGAATTTACCTTTGAAGAAGAAACTAATCATTGATAATCAAGATTTTTAAGAAGTTGTAACTATGTATACCTTTGTCAGATTATTAATATAGCCAGAAACATAATGGATGAAATTAATCATAGAAATATATTTGGATAAAATGTTTTTGGTAGAAGTAATGGTGGTCATTCATATGCCCACACATCATGCTTGAGGTTGCTGATGTTAGCCAAAAAAACTTAAATGTACCATCTTTCAGGCTCAACTACTCAATTGATAAGAGTAGTTGACTCTTTTTGCTAATGTCAGCCCAACAGCATGTTGATTGCTCTCACAATTCACACTTAGCCACTAACAGCATGTTTTGCAATCATTTTCTTTCATAATTTACTCTTAGCTAACTGTATCCACAAGATACAATGTGTTATTACCATGCTGACACTTAATCTATTGCTATTTTACAATGATAGGGTGTGAATACTTGGATTCACAATTATTTAAGTAAGATATTGGGAATTTTGATTTTTTGTTTAACATATACAAATTATTTAAGGTTCTACAAATTATCAAACACTACACAAGCTCACTAACCCCCCTGTAACAGTATGAAGTTCAAAAGTGGGCTATTAGGAAGAGCTCCCAATGAAATCTCATAGCTTGCAAGATTGTGCATTACTGTAAAAATGGTAACTGCTGAGCTTGCCAAAGCTGCTGTCACATTCCTTCAACAAAAAGGAGTTCTACCATTGCAGAAAACGTGTGTAGTGGAAAGATGTTAAGAGAATGTATAACATACAAGATAGAATGTACCATGAGTAGTTGTCATCAAAGGTATTCTGTGTGAAAGGGAACATGGTTCAAGGGTTGCAGATTGGAGTTAGCTAAAGCTTTGCATGTCATTTACTGCTGGAGCAGGGATTAAATGACAGTAGAACATATGTGTGCTGAGTTGAATCTATCCAAATATGTTGTCCTCCATTTAATGCAAACCTTTGCGAACTCTGTGAAGAAAGCCTCAGTTCTCGAGCATGCCATGTAATTGGCAGTCCCAGCATGATTTTTAGTGGTGTATGCTGACAGATGGATAAATGTTTCACGAAGGCCATTCAATCATGCTCTGCCAACACACTGCTGTAGTGCATATGTGAGAATGTCAAGCCTGGAAACAGCATCTATTTAGACTGCTGGAAAGGTTACTGAACTAGCGATTTGGAGTTGGCAGTGTGAAAAATTAAAAAATATATAAAAATATATAAAGAGATGTCTGTGTATTTTTTATTTTGTTTTAAACTGTTAAAAATAAAAAAATAAAGGGCAGGTAACATTATATTAATAACTTTTTTTGAAGAAACAATGCCACCAGGTGTGATGGATGTGCATACGAATAAGAACCAACAGGTAATGTTATATTAATAACTTTTTTTGCAGAAAAAATGCCACCACACATGATGGATGTGCATACAAACCAAAGTAACATAATATTAAATAGAAATATGCCTATATGTTTGAAAATGAAAGTTTTTAATAGATGTCTCTTATTGGTTCATGTTTATGGATCTGAGATTGAAACTCTTATCAAAATAAAAAACTAGAGAAACTTTAGACCATTCAACAAAGTATGGATAGATAATGTTGAAAGCACAAGAAGTAAAAGCAAAATATATAAGACAGAACAAATAGGTTTCATTGACAATATTAAAAATAAGAAATTGACATGGAGCAGATCTAGACATTTTTTTAGAAGAAATCATAATAGATATATAGTTGAAACGTTTAGCTGTATCACAAAAGTGTATAAAAAATCTAGAATGAGATGGATGGATAATGTAAGGAATTTTTGTGTTATGAAAAAAAAAATATTGATTGGAGAAACTAGATTAAATTTGGAGGAAATTTTATTCTGTCATGGATCAAATAAGATAAAAATGTCCATCTTAAACTAATTATTGTAATAAAATTTATAATAAAAATAATAAATTATAATAGATGATGATATATTTTATAAATAATCATAATAAATGGTAAAAGTTTTTTCTATTCATTTAAGCCATACATCTTTTTTACATTACATCCACCTTTTTTTTTTAACCAATGCTTCTTAAAGTGCTTAAAATCCATTAAACCACAATAAATGTAAACAAATTAAAAATATCACCATTATATTTTATTATATATATGTATATATTGTAATGGGACATCGGTTTTCACCAGAAAGAGAGTGCGCATCTCACCACAATCAGACTTAGGGTCTTTGGGTAGAATGCTAGAGATAAAGTAATAAAATTTTAAGTCCATGATTACATCTATCTTTACTGTGCTAGCTTAATAATTATTAGATAAACTTACATGTAATTTAGATTAGATCACCCACCTCTAATCCCTCATTCAGTCACCATTATGCCATGATATTCAAACTCATGGAGAATTCACAATTGGCTCTCTTCAGTGATGGATTTAATCAAGTCATTTATTACTATGCCTTTATATAAGCAATGACTAATAGAATTTATTATTAAAATGTTTATAATATTAACACATATATAAAAATAAATGTTATGTAGCTATTAATAATTAGTTTGTTTATTTATAAATATGAATGTAATATAATAATGATTATATAGAGAGATCAGATTAATAACTCAATAATATTTAATAAACAATAAAAATGTGATATAAAAAGTTAAATAAAACAATAATGAAAAATAAGAGTGAATTTTTATCATTTTAAAAGATTAATAACTAATATCCCCATTCCATATCCCATGATAAAATTTCATACCTTGACAATCTTTTCTAAAAAAAAGATTATAATTCAAACTAATATCTATATACATTATATAACAGTAAACAAATTCAAAAGATTACTAAATTAAATGATCTATTAATACATTTATAATCATTTTTCATTTGTTTCATAATTGTTATTATGAATCTCTTATTTGCAATTGTGAAACCTCTTTTATAAGTATTTGTAATAAAAATAAATATATCATTATGTTTACTATATTAATTAGTAAGAATAATAATTCTGTTTAACTAACATCTGTTAAATAATAATCAAAATTTTACTTCATCTAATTTAGATGAGTTCTGACAAATTTATAAATAAATTTATAAAATTTAATTTTAATTAATATTATATATATATTGTAATGGTATATAATATGTCGTTACATTATTTTAAATTAAAATAAAAAGATTATAAATAAAAATTGATTTATTAAAAAGAAGAAAAAAACTTAACTTAAAAACTGAAAATTAAAAGTTGTTTCATGTATATAATATATCGCACAGATGGAATGAAAACTTTAAAAGTATTATTTTCTTTAAAAAAAAAAATTTGAATGTACTTTTTTATAAAAAAAGTACAAGATCTAAAGATAAAATATTTTTGTAAATGGAAATGATTGTTTTATAAATTAAATGAAAAGCAAACTAGCCCTTGGGGCTCTTATATAAAAAAAGTCAGATAAAAGATATAGATAAGAGAACAAAAAAAATTAGATGTCCAATAGAAGCAGCAAACAAATGCTCAGACCTTAATGAAAATGATTGGAACAGGAAACTATGTTCAATGAATCTGGAGGATTACTATAAAAAGAAAAATATCCAAATTAAGAACAGTTACAGCTTGAATGTTTTTGATAGGCATGATAAGAGGCACTTGTCACCCTCTATCACTTATTTAAAAATGAAATGACTGTTGAATTATGAATGGTACTGTTGCAAACCCCGAATCATATGGGTACTGCAATTAAATAGTACCAGGATTGAACCAGCTAAGGCAGCCTCCGGATTGAAAACTACAGTATGAACAGACCGGTTTTCCATGAAAGTCTTCACAGAAATTGGAAGCAGTAACCGGAAGCTCTTCTACTTTAAGATATAAATGGAAAAATTTTACTAAAAGTAATTAAGAATGTTCAAGATTTAACAAGCTAAACCTAATTTTTTTAAATGAACTTTAATCTGACTTTTCAAATCAATTATTAATGTTTAATTTTTATACATTTGAGTTTGCTAAAAATCATTTCCATTTATTTATTTTTTTGTTCCTTTAAGTTTTATTATGATTTTTGTTTTTTCATTAAACTAAATTTAATAAATGCTAAATTTAAGTCAGGCAGAATGGCTGCATAGATTTGTAAAGTTATATTAGTTTAATTAAGAGAAAATAAATCTTAGGTTATTTGTTTTGTAGTTAAATTGGGTCAATGGATTAGATATATTGGTGTAATTAGTAAATGTAGCATGAGGTCTGCTACATGCAGGATCACCTTATATGCTGCACTCAGGTGAAATAAGCCTTTCTTATTGACCATCAGAAACAGATGGTATTCCCTGCTCCTTGGATCACCTCTTTGCCTATGGAATGGGATAGCAAAATGGAAAATGCAGTCCCTTCCTATGGAGTTTTTTTTATTGTTCTTGTCAGACAGATGTAGTATTCCTGTACTGGACAAGCATCAATGTCTTCTATAACCATGCTGTTCAGATGTACATTCCTGACAGTATGGTATTTGTGCTGTCGTATTCATGCTGCATTGAATACATTGATGTATCAGATGGATTGACGTCAGTTTGACTGCGAACTTTTAGCCTAAGATTAAATAAGGGATACAACATTTTCTTTTCAAATGCAATCTATGTAGTTTATTCATACTCGACACTCTTAAAAATATTAAATTCATCTGTGCTGATTGTTTAAAATAAAAATTTAAATTTAAAAATTAATAACCAACCTAAAATAATAAATTTTATTCCTCAAATTTTATTTTATGTGCATTAATAAATGTTTGTGTGTTAATTACTGGCAGTGGCATATTTTATTTTTGTTAATATTGAAAAGATATTTTAACAATTTATATTTTGTAAATCTCTGCATCTTACTGAGCTAGTGGCAAGGGCTGACAGTCGGAAAGCAAAAAATATACATGTAAAATTTAAATAATAACTTACGTATCTGCCTACTCTATAAATTTTCTAGGTTCAAATAACCTAGTGGCACCCTGTATGGCAGATAAGACTCCTAAATCATTCTGACCATTATAATTGGCCACCCAACATGGACCATTACATGTTAACCACGAGTACCCTGAGAATTTTAAAAATAAATCATACCAGTAACATTTTTTTTCTGAAATAAATATATTTTTTGTATTAATGTAAAGTTATAGTTTGAATTTTGTTTTAAAGGTACTGCCAGTAATAAAAATTGCACATATGTAATGTAAATGCAAGGAATAAAAATGTAATAGCTAATATAAATAGGTTTTTTTTAAAAAAGTATTATTTAAAATCCAGCTGTTTAACTTGCCTAAGTAATACTTAAAAGTAGAAGAAAAGAAACGTGGAAGGAAGGGAGCAGAAATTTAGCTGCTAGTAAAGGGTCAACAGTCAACAACTTTTTTATCATTATATTTGTGTGTAATTACTAACCAAAGTTTTGTCTTTTAAAAAAAAAGTTTAGTATATAATTGTGTAATGTAATTACTAACACTAAGTAAATTCTTTTTTTTAATGTTTTTGTTTTTTGAGGAAGTTTACTGAAATGTAACGGTATATAATATGTTGTTACATTATTTTAAATTAAAATAAAAAGATTATAAATAAAATTGATTTATTAAAAAGAAAAAAAAACTTAACTTAAAAACTGAAAATTAAAAGTTGTTTAATGTATATAATATATTGCATAGATGGAATGAAAACTTTAAAAATATTATTTTCTTTTAAAAAAAATATATTTGAACGTACTTTTTTATAAAAAAAGTACAAGATCTAAAGATAAAATATTTCTGTAAATGAAAATGATTGTTTTATAAATTAAATGAAAAGCAAACTAGCTCTTGGGGCTCTTATATAAAAAAGTCAGATGAAAGATATAGATAAGAAAACAAAATCAATTAGATGTCCAATAGAAGCAGCAAAAAATGCTTGGACCTTAATGAAAATGATTGGAACAGGAAACTATGTTCAATGAATCCAGAGGATTACTGTAATAAGAAAGATATCCAAATTAAGAACAGTTCCAGCTTGATTGTTTTTGAGAGAGGTGATAAGACACACTTGACACACTCTCTCACTTATTTAAAAATAAAATGACGGTTGAATTATGAATTGTACTGTTGCAGACCCCAAATCAAATGGGTACTGCAATTAAATAGTACCAGGATTAAACCAGCTAAGGCAGCCTCCGGATTGAGAACTATGATATGAACAACAGACTGGTCTTCCATGAAAGTCTTCACAGGAATTGGCAGCAGGAATCAGGAGCTCTTCTACTATAAGATATAAATGGAAAAATTTTAATAAAAGTAATTAAGAACTTTCACAGATTTGACAAGCTAAACCTAATTTTTTTAAAAATGAACTTTAATCTGACTTATTCAAAATCAATTATTAATGTTTAATTTTTATACATTTGAGTTTACTAAATTAATCATTTCCATTTATTTATTTTTTTTAATTTATTAATATTTATTGAATAAATTATTTAAATGCATTAAATTTAAGTTGGGTATAGATGACTGCATAGATTCATTAACGTTTAATTATGTTTTTATTTTCATATTTGATTAGAATATATAGACATTCGGTAAATATGATACCTCACATTGAGTATCTAAAAATGTATTTATTCAAGTGTCTTTTAGGTTATTGGTGTCAATGCGGCATCTTATGATGAATGCCATTGGGTTTCTTGTAAATTTCCCTCTGCAATTCCATCAATGACTTTATATTTTGATCATTTATGTTTATTTTGAAATGTTTTTAACTGAGTAATCTATGTAGCCATCTATACTCAACATTATAAAACAAACTTTTATAAAATGTCCATCTGTGTGAATTTCTAAAAAAAAAAAAAAAAATTTAATTGCTTATATAAATGTTAAATTTAAGTCGGGCGTGAATGGCTGCATAGATTTGTAAAGTTATATTAGTTTAATTAAGGGAGGGTAAATCATAGGTTATTTGTTTTGTAGTTAAATTGGGTTAATCAGTTGGATATATTGGTGTAATTAGTAAATGTAGCATGAGTTTCATTATGTGCAGGATCCTATTATATGCCGCACTTGGGCAAAATAAGTCCCATATCTCTCTGACCTTGGAAGCAGATGGTATTCCCTGCTCCTTGGGTCACCCCTCTTAGCCTATAGAATGGGATAGTAAGATGGAAAACACAGTCCCTTCCTATGGAGTTTTTTTTTATTGTTCTCACCAGACAGAGGTAGTATTCCTGTACTGGATGAGAGTCAATGTCTTCTATAACCATGCTGTTCAGATTTACATTCCTGACAGTATGGTATTTGTGCTGTCATATTCATGCTGCATTCAATACATCAATGTATCAGATGAATTGACATCGGTTTGACTGTGAACTTTTGGCCTGAGGTTAAATAAGGGATAGAATAATTTCTTTTCAAATACAATCTATGTAGTTTATTCATACTTGACACTCTTAAAAATATTATCAAATTCATCTGTGCTGATTGTTTAAAATAAAAATTTAAATTAAAAAATTAATAACCAACCTAAAATAATAAATTTTATTCCTCAAATTTTATTTATATGTGCATTAATAAATGTTTGTGTGTTAATTACTAGCAGTGGCATATTTTATTTTTGTTAATATTGAAAAGATATTTTAACAATTTATATTTTGTAAATCTCTGCATCTCACTGAGCTAGTGGCATTGGGTTGATGGTCAGAATAAAAATTTATATAAAAATTGGATCTTAACAGCATGTATCTGCCTACTCTATAAATTTTTCAGGTTCTAATGGACTGGTGGCGTCCTGTAGCGCAGATACAGTAAGACTGCAACTTTCACTTCTTCTCTGACCATTATAATATATATAGTTGAACAATTTTCCTTTATAAAATATAAATTGTTCAACTATATATATATATTATAATATATATAGTTGAACAATTTTCCTTTATAAAATTAAATTTGGATGTTCCCATTTCTGTAAAGATTAGATACCAAATTTGAAAATGAAAATCAATAAAAATAAACATATTAAAATAATATAAATAATAATATAAAATATATAAATAAATAAAAACTTATTTTCCTGAGCAAAGTAAGAATGGTTCTTTATGTCAATATTTTATAGTTCTTATGGAGTCTCTTGGCATAGTGTATTTATCCATTGGTTTAGTAGTCATATATTTATCCCAAATTGATAGATCATTAGCATTATCCAATGGTTTTATTGTAATAAGATAAAATACATCCTTCAAAGATCAATGTTTTTAACTTCCATTTTTTTCAGTTAGACATTCTACACAATTAATATTTTAAATTGGCATGAAAATTGGTTTTGAAACCTTTACAATATAACATTGTTCTACTCCCTGCATATTGTAAGATACTTTTAAATATATATAATTATTTTACATATATTTTTATGTGTGAAAAAACAATGTAATAAAATAAAGAAGTTACTAGAAATTCAAATAGATGTTCTTTTTTTATATATTACTATCCTCTTTCAGATTTAAAAGAAAATAATTTTTTTTTTTATAATCTATTCTAATCCTTAGGTTTCAATTTCCATATAAATGAATCAATATTTAAATTTGAAAAAGTTAAACCTTTTCTGATTTAGTAGAAATTTGATTCTAATATAGAACAGTAATATCCATTAAAAGAAAATAGTTGTTGAGAAAGTCATTTTCTTTTTTCCTCTTCTTTATTGTTAAGAGAAAGAGTCAGTTGTTAATATCGCATGTTTTGTTTCAATTTTCAATGCTTGATATATTTGCTCATTGTTATAGATAAACATTAAGATAGAATATATATATATAATTTTTTTTTTACTTTCAATTTCAAATCTGGTTAATTATTTAAAAGTTTGACATTTAAGTAAGTATCATTTTAACTTTATTTTTATCAACATAATGTTAATCATTTATTTATTTTTGTTAATTATATATGTATGCATTTTATAATAGTTAAAATATATTTAATAAATAAATGGTTTAGTTAAAGATAGTTATAAATGAGTGTATAAGTATTGGCTTAACTGTAAGTTATCCTTACAATATATATTGTGAGAGTATCACATGAGCCTCACCTAAAATAATTTATTTGTTTATGAATTTAATTGTGCCCATATCAAATCAACAAAAGATATAAATAACATGCACTTAGCTTTTCATATCATATTATATATTTACGTAAATTAATTAAATATTAAAAGAATAATTCTAAAAAAATGAATTGTTTTAATTTATTTATATGCACAGATAAATAAATTTTTTCCAACTAATGGTATTTTTACTAATCAGAACTTGACATTAACAAAACCTTAAGTCGGAGTTCATTACAAATTGTAAATATATTTAAACAATAAGGAGTGTGAGCGTTTATGTGATATGTTTTCAGAAATATAACAAAACGAACGGAAATTGTTATAAAATAATCTTCTGTTTTAGTTATCGAAGCAATAACTATGTTTGCAAATTTAAATATATTTGAATTTAGAATACATTTAAAAAAAGAAGATTCACTATTTCAAAACTTTCTATAAGTTAAGAAAATAGTTAAGTTACTTATGAATTTTATTATCTGTTCTTTATAAGAAGTAATTTTAAGTAATTTTTAATATTTGTAAAGAACTAAAAAAATATTTAAATTGTCAAAGTTTTAAGAGAACACAACTTCTTCGAAATGTTTATTCAAGCTATCTCTTTAAAAAGTCAGAAATTTATGAAAATGTTTTCTGGCTAGACAATTAATGTCAGGGATTTTACTGATGTTTATAATCTAAAGATGTAAATTTATTCCTACTTAATGCCTAAAATATAATTGTCATAATTTCTAATAAAAACCTGCTTTGATAATGGAGTATTTTACTGAAGAAGATGTCAGCTATTTACTATGTAAACAGCTAAAAGGATAACTATTAGGATAATCTCTAATAAAAACCTGCTTTAATAATGGAGTATTTTACTAAAGAAGATGTCAATTATTTGCTATGTAAACATCTAAAAGGATTAATTAGGACTGTTTCTTCGAAGGATGTTCACCCATGAACTTTATTTTTCAGTATTCATGACTGTTTTATTTTATCTAAGGAGGAATGTAAAACCATTATTCTTTTACATCATGGAATATATCATCTGTATAATTTATTAACTCTTAAACTTTATTTTCTTTGTGGATAAATATTATTTACATGAAAAATTACTTTGCTTATTAAATTGATTTTAACCAGATAAGTAAATAACTAACAAGTTGAACATTTTTATTATTATTTATTTTAATAAAATTTAGGTGTTGATGTTTCCATATGTATTGATCAAAGCAAAGATTGACTAGGGTAAAAAAATTTAAATCATTTCAATTTGGAAGTAAGTTTATTATTTTCCAAATTGAACATTACTTGACATCTATCATAATTTCTTTTTAATCACTAACGTAAATATCTTGTACGAACATATAACACACACAGAATCATTTTAATGACACTATACATAGATTTATGATATATAATATTATTCTTATTGTACACATAATTTTGAATTTATATATACATAAATAGTTTATTATTATATAATATATATATAAGCACAGGTTATAGTCACAAATTTTATTATTTTTATTGTTTACGAGATAATATTTTTGTTTCAATTACTAATGAATAAATGTATTAAACTTGATTTTAAAATTAAATAAGTCTCAATTGTTTATTTTATTTAGTTATTTTATGAAATATATAAACATACTCATGCATATATATGTTAAATTAACTTAATATTTTAATATTTATAAAGAAGTTATATATAACTAATCATTACTATGGAATAGTTGTGGAAATGCCTGAAGAGAGTTAATTGAAATGTCTACCCTGAGCTCGAATTCCAAGAGTAACCAGGATTTTAATAGAGGAGTGGATTGTATGTTATTATACATCATTTCATCCATGGCATTCTATAAAACGACCATGAGTCTGACTATAGTTAGATGTGACTTCCTCAAGGTCTAAAAAGGACCATCCCATTATGATATATATATATGATAATAACTTGTTATATGTCCATAATGATGGAGGATGGGAAAAAGAGAGTCATAAAAATTTTTAAGAGAAAATATGGTTGCACTTTTTATTAATATCTAGAAGGAATTTTATTGTTTCTTAGTCATTAATCATTGCATATATAACTATTTTCATCATTTAACTACACACACAGCATTTCTGGTTCCAATATTTCCTTTCTTTTTTTTTAGCTCAAGCTCTTGGGAATTAAGAAAGCAATAAAAAAAACATGCTTAGTAGGTTGGAAATCCTTAGTTGTGATCTTTCCTTGAGATAATACAGTCACTAATAAGTCTGTATGGAATGAAACAGGGGTTTTAGCTGGCAAAAATTGTATATTTAGACTACCCTACTTAGGAATTTTACTGCCTACTATGAAAGTGAAAGGACCTAAAAAAAATGTGATTTAATAATGGCCTGTCTCACACTATCTGAATAAGTTGTCACACCTGGCAGATTGCTCATTTCAATCCTAGAAATAATAAAAATAATAATTTGAGTAGTAGTGTGCAGTTAGAATAACAAGCTTAATTATTCCAAAACACCAATTTTTAATTCAACCAGAAATTATCTGATATAATTAAATGGAGATAAACATAGGAATTGAGCAATTTTATATAAGTCCAGGAGAAGTCAGATAGTGTGATTATCTAAGGAGCTACATAATTTATTAGTGCTGAAAAAGCAAATATAACCTTTGTAATTGTGTGACCAGCTTGATTATCTTACCTTATAATATTTGATGATCATATCCCTTAGAAATTTTGCTAGGAAAACAATACGACAGATCTCATAATCTTAAAATGTAAAAAAAGCATCACTGTAGTTAGTATTTTTTTTTTTCATGGAATGTTGAATCTATCTACTCATTTTTAATATTTTGCATCATATTAATATAGGTTTTTAATCTATTCTATTGTATATCAATATTCTTGTGAACATCCTATAAATTTGTTTAGGGTCCAATGTTTGACTTAATATCCACTGTCTATTATCATCTCTTACATCATGTACTTACATGGATTTGACTGAAAGATTATAATTGAAATTAACATGTGTTCATTTAAAAAAACTATATTTGCTACTCATATGACTTAAATTGTATATTTGAACACTTTGACATATCCTTAGGATTCTCAAGGGTATGAAATTATTGAACTACAATGATATAAATAAAAGTCTCAGTATTATTTTTTAATAGTGAATACATAATAATGTATTTAGCTATACATTATACATGATGATAAATAATGGAAAAACTCTTATAAAATCTTCATTACTAAATTTATTTTTTAGCAAATATTCTAAATTATCTATGGAATACAAAGGCTCTACACTTGAAAAACTTTGAGCATTTATTCTTTTTTTAACAAAGCTTCATTTTTCTTAAGGTAATTTTTCAGTTTGTTGGTAATGAATTGAAAGTTTTGTGTGCAAACCTTTAGAAATAATTTCATCAGATTTGCAGACACATGAGAATGTTAGTAGATTTTTTCCCTTCAAGCAGTTTGTACATAATTGTTTTTAAAGTAATATATATTAAGGCTACAACCTTAAAACTATGTGCCCGAAAAAATGACAGTAGGGACCTCTGCAAATCTTTAACACAAGATTTATTTAAAAGACAGAAGCAGCCACTCTTATCTAAACCTACTTCTCTAAATAAGTAGGAGAATGTAAAGCATTTTGACTTGAGAGCTTAAGACTATTCAATACTTCACTAATTAAGTCCACAAATTCTATAACACATTAACACTCATGAAATCTTTTGATTTACAATGGGTCAGTGTTGAGATCTTATGCTTAGAAATCCATTAATGTTATATAGCTGTAATAATTATATTTATAAAGTGCATACTCATTACTTTAAAGTAATATATATTAAGGCTACAACCTCAAAACTATGCACCTGAAAAAATGACAGCAGGAACCTCTGCAAATCTTTAACACAAGATTTATTTAAAAGACAAGAGTGGTCACTCTTATCTAAACTTATTTCTCTAAATAAACTGACTCATTGTAAATCGAAAGATTTTGTGAGTGTTAATGGGTTATAGAATTTGTCGACTTAATTAGTGAGGTATTGAATAGCCTTATGCTATCAAGTCAAAATGCTTTAGATTCTCCTACTTATTTAGAGAAGTAGATTTAGATAAGAGTAGCCACTCTTGTCTTTTAAATAAATCTTGTGTTAAAGATTTGCAGAGGTCCCTACTGTCGTTTTTTCAGGTGCATAGTTTTATGGTTGTAGCCTTAATATATATTACTTTAAAGTAACGAGTATGTGTTTTATAAATATAATTATTACAATTTTATATAATATTAATGGATTTCTAGGCATAAGATCTTAACACTGACTTGTTGTAAATCGAAAGATTTCATGAGTGTTAATGTGTTATGGAATTTGTGGATTTAATTAGTGAGGTATCGAATAGTCTTATGCTCTCAAGTCAAAATGCTTTAGATACTCCTACTTATTTAGAGAAGTAGGTTTAGATAAGAGTGACCACTCTTGTCTTTTAAATAAATCTTGTGTTAAAGATTTGCAGAGATTTCTACTGTCGTTTTTTCAGGCGCATAGTTTTAAGGTTGTAGCCTTAATATATATTACTTTAAAGTAACGAGTATGCGCTTTATAAATATAATTATTATAATTGTTTTTATAATATATAAAGTTTGGGGTAGTAATAAGTTATACTCAGTATTTAGATTTTTCACACTAGATTGACTTTTGTCAGGAAAGCATCTTCTTTGAATTTTTTTCTTTGTGCTTTTTTTTCTTTGTCCATATTTCCAATTGAACTATATTCACTGGTACTCACATAGTCTGCTACTTTAATGCATCTGGGCTTTTATTTTAATCCTCAGTTTGTGTTCTCTAAGTGCTTTTTAATTAGGTGAGAGATTTCACTGATATACATTCATCAAATACTGTATTATGTATTAATCTGTGTGCTACTACTAACAGTTGAATGTTTTTGAAAACTTGAAATATAGTAGATGACGGAAATAGATCCATAAAACATTACAACTACAATACTATCATTACAAACTTTCAGATAAATACTAATTATTCAGTAAGAATTTTATTTTACATAAAATTTTAGACATTATAGAAAATTATGTATAAACTGGAAAAAAGAAAAACCAATTAACATTCCTATGTATCTGAAAATCTGATGAAGTTATTACCAAAGTTTTGTAAATAAAACCTAAATTTCGCTGCCAGAAAGCTGATATAATTAACTTGAGAGCAGATAAAATTTTGTTAAGAGAAAAAATAAATACTCAAAGATTTTTAAAGTATCAAATCTTGCATTAAATTAATAATTTAGAGTTTTTGTTAAAAATAAACTTACTGATGATGACTTCATAAGAGTTTTTCAAGTAGCTTCAAAAATAATATTCTAAGTTACAAAAAAAAAAATTAATGATTAAAATAAAAACTTATAAGCCTACATGGGCATATTAAATATCATTCTGTACACATAACTTACGGGATTCATCATCACACCATTTAATATCTCTTTATTATTTACAGTGGTAGCAAATGAGGAAATCTCGCAAAAATTGTCTCTAGAAGAAGTCACAGAATTTTGATGGAAAATAAAAAATAACACCTGAAAGCCATCAAAGACCAAACTCAAATATTTTCTATGTTAAGATGGTTTTAAATCTTTTAAATTAGATAAATCTATAACTCTCTCTCTCTCTCTCTCTCTCTGATGGCAATGGTAAAGTTGTAATGAATACTATTGATTATATTAACAAAGTGAAAAATCACACTGTAGGCCAATATACCAGCTATAGGAACAAGATTCCAAACATTACTTAGAAAGCATTTAACTGATGCAGAAAAAAATAATCAAAGATTTTCAAGTTATGGTCTACCTAAAATTCAGAGAATTACATTATGTTAAGACTCATTGTTAACTCAAGAATTGGCTTTGCTAAAATGTCATAACAAATTTTCTCAAGGTTCTTATCCATGTCCAAACAATAAACAGTTCTTTTTCAGAGATTTTAAGTACTTTGTGGAATTAATAAATAAAAAATTGAGAGAACTGACATATGTGGAAGCTTTGATTTGGAAAATCTCTTATAAATGTACCCTGTGATGAAACATTGTCTATTGCAAGAATAAAATTAAATATTAATAATAGCTTATAAGAGAGACCAACTCTTTCTTTTGATAGTATAATGGTGCTCTTAAGATTATACATTATAACAACATATTTTTATACAACACAGAATTTCTTTAATAAAGTCAAAGAATGGTTATGCATTTATCACTATCATTCTTGATTAGCAACTTTTACATGAAAAAAAATTGAAACAACAGGTATAAATACTATTCCATATTTATCCAAATTATGGCTTTTCTATAGTGATGGTACATTTGTTTTATGATCACATGATCAAGTATGATTCTGGACATATTAGCTTTATTATGATGGTGATACATAGGCAAGAACTATTCTGGACACATATTGATGACATATCCATTTTAATGAATCTCATAATAAATTCAGAACTAGAACCAAAATGGGTATTCTCAGATGGTCTTTTTACAAAATATTCTCATATCAAAACCAAAATTACAGTTTAGAAAAAATCCACCTATGTAGAAAAATACTTAGCAAACATTCAATCATGACAGAAAGACAATACATGGAATTATTCTATCACTTTGAAATGAAGCAAAAGAAGTTTTCTCAGAAACCAATGAATTCAACATAGAATAAACTCTCATGAGGAATGGTTATCTATTAGTAGTAAAAAACTTTAAACACACAACAAAAACAAACATCAAAAGGAAAATGCAAAAGAAATCCATAATCAATATAACTTCAGAACATCTTTCCAAAGCCATAGCACTCTGTAAACTCCTATAAAACCTAAACTAGAAATGTTGAAATCAAACTGTTTATAAAATACCATAGAATGCAGTAAGATGCATATTGAAGAAAAAAGTCATTCTTTTGAAAATCAATTAAAAAAACACAAACTGATAACTAAAAATGGAAAAAACAAATATATCTATAGCTAGTAGACCATATGTGTACCAATGGGCATATAAACAATTGAAAAAAATATTGAAGAGAAAAAAAGCACAAATAAAACATATTTTAAGAAGCTGCTCATATTTAACACAAAGGGCCCCATACATCAATATTTATAAAATTTGAAAGCCACTCATTAATTTTGGCTCCAAGTTTTTATTGAGAAATCAGGAGGATCCTCCTAATAAGTATGTGACATTTCTTCTGATTGTTGCTTTTGACAGAATCACCTAATTATTTAGAGTATTGTCTTATTTAATATTCATGAATCTAAAGGTTCCAGGTTTTATTCCCTTGCACCTTTCCTACTTACATTTTTCAAGATGTGTTTAAATAATAATGATAATACTCATCATAATTAACTCAACCCAGAAGACTAAAATAAATTCTCAATATTATTTTTATTATTTCATTGTAAAACTGAGAATTTAAATAAAGTTTAAATTTTTCAAGAACATTTAACAATTAACATTAGATGACAGAAATAAGTCAACATATAATTATTCCAGCTGCTATTTCTCTAAATCAATCTTATTTTCTCAGATATACCAACACTTTCTTTTTATATAGCCTTTAGTAAGATTAGTCACAACATGTTTTGATTTACATTAATATTCTGCATGTTTTCTTGTAGTTCTTTATTTTGGAAAATTAGTTTAGACTCCCTTCATGGCATATCTTTTTGCACTTGATAAACATATCTATAAAAATCCAGTAATTTATTACATGCTTATTAACCTTTTAGTCTAAATCTATCATTATTTTTCCCCAAGAAATAATAAATTGTATCAAGTAATTCTGATTGTTTGTCAGATAAAGTATAGATTATTGAACTCTCACCCAGGTATATCTCACAATAATTTCATGAAATACCTAATATAACTTTTTTCTTGTATCATCTTCAATCCAGTACTACTGCAATATAATTTTTTTATTTTTTTTAAAAATGTTTCCAATAAAATAATTGTCAGATTATTTTTAAATTCTGCTTCTCAATCAGTCAATTTATAAAAATTCTTTGAATTGTTAAAACACTTCATGATTGTCTTCTCTAAGTCTCATTCAAGAAATTATTTTTAAAATTCAATTTATCCTTTTCTTTTTGACTTTTCTCATGCTTTCTGTACATGCCTGCTTTTTGACTGCTGACTCATTTGAACTTAGTCTGAATTTTAAGTTCACTTTTAATAACATTCCTCTGCATTCTCTTCTCTTGAAATCTTTCCACAAATTTCTTTTGTTTTTTACCCCTTAATTATCTTTAAAATACTTCCCTTTATTCCATAATTCTTTACATTAATTAATAATTTTAAGTTATTTTTATATGCTGCTCTCAAATGCTTTATTTCACTCATAAGTTTCCTGCTTATTATTTGAAACTTGACTTATTACCTGTACTTTTACTACTTTTCTAATTACTTTCATTGCCCTAATTTTTGTTATTATCCTATTTGTGATCTATGATATTTTAACAATTCATTTTCTCCCACCTTCAATTATTTCATCATGTTTATGATATCTTTAATATTGTATCAGGCATGAGATATCAGGGTAGTCTTTTCAGGGATGATAACACAGCATAAATGCCAGTTAAATTCCAAATAATTTAAATTTAAGTAGGTATAAAAGTAAAATATTAAAGTGAGGTATTCCAGATATTAATGATATTAATGAAACAGTTTAGATATTAAAGTAATATTTAATATCTAAAAAATATAAGCAATTTTATATATCAATGAGAGCATAAGAAGATAAAGCTCTCTGTGATTAGCCAGTTAGATCAGATCAGTTATATTAGTTAACTCCTTAGAGCATCCAAAAGTATATTTAACTATACATCCACCAGCATTATCAATAAGTATAAGTAATACTCATCATTATGAGTGATCAAATAATAAAATAAAATTAAGTCAATCTGGTGTTTGGATTGGAAATGGGTCTTCTGTAGACCAGGCTAACTATTGAGCCCATGTCAGCTTGGGACAATTATTTAAACATTAATTTGGATGCACCAATTTACGTGCTAATCCATTAGAATATATAATCATAAAAAGACAATAATTCTGAGACATTAAAACATGCTGATCATCATCAATGTTCTGGCCACTTAGTACCATTAATGTACTGGCCAACTACAAACTTAATTTTTAATAAAACTAAACTAAAATAAAATGTAGTGCAGGAACTTTATAGAATATAATTTTATGCACCAACCAGGATGATGATGATTGATCATGACAGGATGCTCCTTAAGTGCTAAATACATCCATATTTATATATCAGCAATTATACACAAATTTAGTTCAGGAGAACACAATTTTAACAATTGAATTCAAGTTTATTAACAACAATAAAAAATGATGAAATTAAGGTCTCTAGAATATAGCTATACATATATATTTCTTGTAATTTTGATTAACATACTACAAAAAAATTATATTGTGATTTACATTTATGTGATTTACAAAATTCAAATTATTACATTGATTTACATATATGTCCCAATAGGTTCTTTTAAAATCAGACAGTACACAGACATGTGGCTTAATATAAAATGAATGTGTTTGGATTTATCAAAATAAAATTATTAAAAATATATTTCATAATTAATTCCATTTGAAAACTATACATAATCTATGATCATGTAGATGATATGAATCAATATTATTAATTAGTCTCTATTTTCAGTCAATAAAAGTATTTTCTTCTTCCTTTTTTAAAAAAAATAAAGTCAATTTTTTTTTGACAGATAACTCAAATGTCTCAATTAATTAATTACATTTTTAAATTAATCTAAAAAAGTTTTTTTGTAGTTTTTTTTTCTTTTTTCAAAATAAATTGTCCATGAATCAATCATTACTTTTGGATTTTAATTCAATTCAAGCAAAATTATTTACTTTTTATTTTTTAAAATATATAGATTTTTAAATGTTATTTTTACTAAAGAAATTTATTTAAAATTTCATTCTCATTACTTATAATGCTACTTACCATTATATATACATATATCTGTGCCTCTCTTTGTGAGTTGGTATGGGTAAGACAGGTATAATTGAGGATTGTCATAATCAGGAAGGTATAATTCAGGTAAAATGCTGACATTAAATAAGTTCCTTGTGTCTAGGATTTGATGAATTTCAGGCCAGCAAACTGTTTTGTCCACATTTAAGGTTTTAGAGACAAAGAAGTGGGTCTTCCTTCTATGTTCCAAACACCAGCATAGTGAATCAGCAGCAAATGCCTCCTTCTGTCTTGACTTCAGCTACATCTTCATGAGAGCTATCTGTGTAGTTCTGAAAACCATCTCTGCTAACTAACTCTTTTTGGTTAGCTATTCACTGACAACTACAGCAAACTATTCTGACTGCTTACTGCTTCTCAAAAATTTTAAAGCCAAACTTTGCAGTTAAGTATGAGTCAGCTGCTTCTCTAAATATCAAAACCAAACTTTGCACCTAACTATTAGCTAGCTGCTTCTCTAAAAGTTATTATCTAAACTGTATACCAGACTCTTCTGGCCAGTGGATACAAAACCTAATATGCTAAACTTTGCAGCTGTCCAATTTGGCCACTTGTTTCTCAAAAATCATTAACCAGACTGTTCTTTTCAAAAACTACTATCTAGACTGAACTAATATTTTTCATACAGCCATTTATAAAATCTTCTGAGGTAATAAAACACATTACAGACTGTTTTCAATCTGTCTAATCCTTTTTACTCTTGAGGTAATTTAAAAACTGATTTTTTCTTATCTCTCTTGATTGGAAACAATTTCTATCTCTCCAAAAGCACTTTGAATTAAAAAGCTATATTTGGAAATCTTATCAAACATTTTTAAAAAATAGATAATAGCAACATTAATAAAAAGATTTTCAAAAATAAATCATGCTTGTTTTTTTTTTAAATTTCAAAATCACAATAATAAATAATATTTATTAGATCTTTTTAATCTATAATAAAATTCTATTTTAAATTCATAATTATTTAATCTTTTACTTATTCCAGAAAAATGTAGAAAAATATCTACAAAAATGTATGTGTTTATTACTACTTTTCCTTTATATATATATATATATATATATATATATATATGCGTGTGTGTGTGTGTGTGGTATGCACACTCACAACTATGTTGCTGTGTACCATGTAACTCAATCAGTTACAATGTATTATACTTTATTTTGAAAGTTTCATTCACCCTATTTAGATTCTTTTTATTCTTCTAATTTTAAATATGTTATAACTTTCATATTTTTTTCATCTTGCTTTATTTTCTAAATGTACTTGATGATATTTTTCTTGATAAATGACCTTATCATCTGTTATTTTCTAATTATTTTTATTCACATTTTTTTATCATCTTTCAATTCCCTTCTTGCACTTGTTTGTTCTTTTTTCTGTCATTTTTTATTTTCTTGATCATTTTTTACTTTTCATTTTGATTACTTATATTTATGATTCCTACCATCATTTTATTATCGGCTTTATTCATTCCATTCCCCCCCCCTCAAATCTTAATTTCTCTCATTCAGTTCATCCATTTTTTTGTCCAAGTTGTCTATGAACATTTAAAAACTTACATGTTTTTATTTGCTAACTGCTGCTGGTTGTTTCTGCTTTTTCTTTTGTTATTCAATTTCATTCTTTTTGCTATTGATTTATTTATCATTTAGTTTAATTAATGTTTTATTTATTTCAGTAATATTTCATGTTAAATATACTCTTTTTAATAATGCAATCTTTTTACATGTTTATTTGTCATACCCAATATGCCTTTCTTTATAATATTATTTTTGTAAACTTTTCACTTAAAATTTTATTCTGATCCTTTTAATCATAGTTTTCTCATCATTTATTTTAGATTCTGCAAACATATTCATGTATGCCCTATTTTCCTGAACATAATCATGGACACTCTCATATCCAATCTTAATGCCAAAATCTAATAGACAGAGTTGGTGATATTCATGTGCTGTCTTGGGACTACTTTAATATTGCAGTTACAAGGCTATTTCTGTTTAATGATTTATACAAATATAATGTGGTAAAATCACTCTATCTCTAATTTAAGTTTAATTAATGTCCTTTAATAAAGGGACCAGTATTTTGTTTCCTAAATTAATTAGTGTGCATGTGTCCAAACCTGATATCTCACACTATGCTTAAGCAAAATTTTCAGAAAACAATTTTTCTGTGACCAGATATTCTCACATATATATAGAGGATGTAGAAAGTGAGTAACAGATAAAGACACAATATGTACACATATATAATATGAAATAAATCAACGTACATTAATCCAAACATCGTTGTTGAAGAAAACAAATAGAAAATATAATACAATTATTTAAGGAAACGTTATTCATCAGTAAATTTTGATGTACTGCTTTCATTTATATTGAATTATCTAACATTTAAATATAATGTCCTGTCTTGGAGAATAGCCGCCATTGATACAAAAAGAATATACAATAGGTAAGCAGAGAGAAAATTTAAATAGAAAATGTTATAGATTTTAAAATTTAACTGTATTTTAAATCTTTAAAGTTTGGAATCTTAAAAGTTAGGTTAAACATTTTAAATTTTTGCCTTTAAATTTTTTTTTTTTTTTGCTTAATAAAAGTATAAAAAGTCTAATCTCATCTCAGTGTTCTACAGTTATTTATATATATATAATACAATTAAAATGTCTGTTAATTAAAAATTATTGTAATACCAATGAAAGTATTCAATATAAGGGTAATCGATTATTATATACAATCTTTCAATTCGCAAAAGTACTTTCGGTTAACCAAAAGTACTTCTTGGATTGAAAGACTGTATATAATAGTTAATTACCATTATATCAATCCACTGCAGAGTGAAGACTTTCTAATCCATTTTCTAAAATTCATAACCTCTTTTTTATGATATACTATTCATTCATCTCACATGTGATCTCTTTCTAGCTATTTTACAGTCTCTTGGGATCTTAATTAAAACTTCAACTGACCATTTATTATCGTCTATTTTAGAAATATGTCCAACTCAGTTCCATTCTCTTAACTCTTTCAATGTTCTCACTGAAACCTATTAATTCTCTCACATATGTATTTAATTTTAAATCTCTTCTCTTCTTAATGATTTTAAAATATATTTCTCCATATTATATTAAATGATTTGAAGACTCTATTACTCATCTATCAAATGTACAAGCTCATACAAACTTATTTCTACCAAAACACTTCACCCAAGTTTAACTCTATTACTAAATTCATCTATTAGATTTCTATTTATATTAATAACCTCTCTAACATTTATAATTGTTAACTTTCTCTAATTCATGATTATCAATCTTTATTTTTCTGACAAAATTCATTGAACATTACTTTAATCATATTAGAAAATACTTTTAGTCTTTTCAAATTTCTTTCTCATAACTCTTGCAATATTTTTTATATCTCTGAATCACTACGTGCAAAAAAACCACATTATTTCCAAAATGTAGATTATTTAAATTTTAGCAATTCACTTTTAATCTCTCAGTCTTCCATTTTTATCTTTAAAATCCTTTTTGTAAATTGCTGCAAAAAGTTTTGGAGATATAGAATCATTCTTTTTTAAACTCTTCTTCATGATAATGTTTTTAGTATCACCATATACTGTAATTACTTATTGAAATTTGATATATTTTTCAGAATATGACAATATCCTAGATCTACATCTCAATGATCCAAAGCTATAATCACTGTAAAAGTGCTTATAAAATCAAATGCCTTATTATAATCAACAAATCCAGAGCATAATGGAACATACATTTATTAATACTTTCTATAACTTTTCCCAATATTTGGATGTAATATACTGTACCAAAACTGCTTTTAAATGCAGTCTTTTCTTTTTTTATATATGTCAAAGCATTGACCAGGAAGCAAACCCAAGTCAGCTGCTTACAGCTATGCTAGGCCACCAGTCTTTTCTTTTTGGTTCATTAAAATCCAAAGATTCCTATAGATGACATTTGGTAAAATTTTGCATAGAACTGATAAAAGACTGAAAGATTTGGAATTTATAATTTCTTCTTTATAATCCTTTTTAAATATTAAAATTAATTCAATATTCTAAGAATCAACTGGTATGTCTATATCACTTAGACATTTAGTAATTTTACCAATTTTTCTCTTCTTTCATCTGCTTCTTTTTAAGAGATCAATAATTTCATCTTCCTGGAACTTTCTTCTTTTTTTACATTTAATTACATATTTCACCTTTTTATTTAAATGCATGGAAATTTAGATGATGTAATAATTGTGAAGGATACTTTGTTTTCATATTCTTTAATACTATATAATTTTATAGAACTTTGTTTTTAGTATTTGTTTCATTTTTTTCTTATTGCTTAAACAACATTAATTTTGATGTTTTTTCTTTTTTGTAGCTTTTTTTGCCAGTACAGATTTATATATTTTTTATATTATTATTAACTCTATTCAGCACCATTTTAAAAAACTCTAGATATTCAATTATTTTTATTGGAATAATTGTAAAACTTTTTCATATTCCTTTTTTCTTCATACATTGCCTTGTCTCATGTAAAAAAATTACAAGTAAATTGATTATTCTTTTACCAGTTAACTTTCGTGCTCTTTTTAATAAAGTATTATTTACCTTGTTGTTGATTTTAATTAAGTGTTAGTTTACAATCTAAAATTGAATTGCAAGATTTAATTTGAATTCACTGGAATCTTTATCAAGATTGGGAATATATTTTCATACTGAAATTTTTAATAGATTTTCTCTTTCTAGTTTTGCATTAACACATATATTACATCTCACTAATTGATGATCAGTTTCTAAGTTGAATTTACTAAAAAGTAATATTGAAATACATATTTTTTGCTAGACAAATTTTAATCCAATTCTGCTTCATTATCATTTGGATGCTTCCATTTCCATACAGCATTTTTCTCAAAACATTATAAGTTTTTTTTTGTTTGCAAACTCCACCAGTCTATTTCCTTTTTCATTTCCATCAGCATAAGTTTACCCACATCATTGTCATTTTTTAATCGTTTACATGATCTATGTTTAAAAATTTACATGACAATATTTTGTTGGATCTAATCACAAGCACTTTATAAAAATCTACTTTTTCATCACAATGAAATCTGTTGGGGCATACATTTGATTTATGTGCATTTAATATTGAAGCTATATATAATGTACCGACATCGTGACCGAATGTGTAGTATTCTTTAAAAGTAAAAATATTTAATAAATTTTGTTTAAAAATAATAAAGTGGGAAAATTAAAGTAAAATAAAAGCTTTAAAAGTTGAAGGAAAAGAAAATTAAAAACAAAAGATTAGGGTAGGGGGGGAGGGGTTTATTGTTAAAGAAAAAAAATAAACGATTTTAAAAGCAGGGTAAAATTTAAAAAAAAAAAAAGAAAAGTGAAATAAAAATGATTTAATATTACTTTTAATTAGTTCGTAATAAAAGCAATAAAAAAAAGTTTGTTTTGTCTTATAATAAAAGAATTAAATGTGTGTGTGTATAAAAATTTTGAATAAAGAAAAAAAAATAGAAGCCCAATCAGAACGAAGTTACATGTGCAATAATTTCATGAGATAAGAAACGCTGGATATAAGCAAACTTTGTTATTGTTAAGACATTTTATTTCAACACTCCATTTTTTCATTCCATTTTAAAATATTTCAAAATATTTTATAGAATCAAAAGAAAACTATATAAATTGTTATTCAGACAAAATGATGCATTGCAGAATTCCTCAGATCATGCAGCTAGCTGAATCCTTCTCTGCAATACCATCAGCAGATAGTTCGAAGGACAAACCATGTTTGAGTAAAGTCAAAAGAGCAACAGAGTTTCTATGCTGAGATCCACAAGTGTCATATAACATCATAAATTAAGGGAAGATTTATGTGGAGTTTAGTGCTAACTGGTTAGAAATAACTGTAATGTCTTCGCCCCTAAGCTTTTCCAGAGGGGTAGAAAAACACTTACAATCCGATCGAACTCGGCTGAACAACTCTTAAAACTGTTGTGCCACAAATAGCTCTTAATAACTTTACGTATCCACTTCTGTTAACAAGACTGTAACAAGTGCACGATATTTTTCTCTAGCAGTTTATATATCTCTCCGAGTTCTTTTGTTAAGTCTAATCTGCTACATTCCGAAAACTTAATCGCGTGTTTTCCAAATCAGTTTTATTGTTCTTATTTTAATTAGATATTTTTATCTCTGATAAAAATAATCCCACAACTTGTTTTTAATTATAATTATTTTCCATTATAATTATTTTTACTTTCAATAAAATAAATCGAAAACTTCTGGAGTAAATTGTCTCTAGTAAAATCGCTGTTTATTTCTCACAACGAATACAACAATAACATTCTATAGAAATTACATTTTGCTGTACATATGTCAAGTCAGATTTCAAATTCTAGGTAATGTTTCATTTTTCTATTCTCTAATTCTTGGTTTTTTAAAACCGTGATAAATAAATAAATAAAAACTTTCAACTTTACCAACTAGTATCTTGCAGATATAAATTATATTGGTTTCTTTGTTCAACTTTATTCAGAATTATTAATTGTATGCATGTGTAAATTTTAATTCAATATGTTCTGTATATTTTTAGTTATTTATAATGTATTAAAATATTTATTTAAATGACAAGAGTGTGTGTGGTTGTATTACAAAACAAAACGATTGTTTAAAAAAAAAAGATTTAAACTGTCATTGAAATATTTATGTTGACAGATGAACATACATATTTATGATGAGATAATATTTTTAGTAAAGTGGGAATTGAAAGACTTAATTGTTATTGAGAAATGATTAAGTTACAACTAAAAGAATAGGGAGATTTTTTTTTTTTTAAAATAAGGATTTGTTTTGAATGATGCCAAAGTTTTATTGTAGGTAAATCTTCATTATTATTAAAAATAGAAGTTTAGATTGAGTGGAGTTTTTTAAGACAGCTACAATTTGATGAGCTAGCTGGGATTTCAGGTATTCATTTCTGGTCAAGTAAACATGTTAATTACTTTGTGATTAACTGGTGCCTAAAGGGTTTACCTTAAAATAAATAGTGTTTGGTTGACCAGTATTTATTTAGTAGCCGAGTGTTTATATTATTGGTAGCTTGCTGTCAATGATATTGTTCACTCTACCTGAGGACCAGACACCTTCAGAGATTGGATAGTTTTAGTAGTGAAGGAAGAATAATAATATATTTCTATTTGTTATTATTATTATTATTATTATTATTATTATTATTATTATTATTATATAAAATAAAGAACCGTGGGTGGTTCAATATATATATATTGTAATGGGATATATATACATGTTATATTAAATTTTTTTGTAGATATTTAATAATGAGTTAAATGCACTGACGTTCAAAATGCACAAATAATGAGTTATTAGTTTATTTATATGTTTCATTTAAATATTGAAAATAAAATAAGCTTAAAGAATTTATAAAATCGAAGCAAAGATTCTAATCTTAAAATAAAACAATAATAAAAACCTTTTAATGTTAAGAATAACGAAGAGAGTTCTTAACAAAAATAAAATTACAAACAGGTCTTTAGGGCAAAATGATCATTAAATAGATTACGAAATAGACAAGAGTCAAGAGATAGAAACAAAAGACTTGCTTTGCCCACCCAAGATATATATGCACACAGACCACAGAGGATAAATCTATTTACCACAGAACCAATGAAATACATATATGAAATATATCAGATGGATCCGAGGATTCGTAGATAAGATGCTTCAGGATTATAAAAAGAAAAATTCAAAAGAAATAGCATTGGAATATTCGAATTTTTGAATTTGTTTGTCATTGTTGAAAAAAAAAAGAAACTTGAGTTATTGTTGTCTCCAAAATTTAATCTATTTAATCATGCTTCCTTGGTCTGGTTGGCTGAAGGCGGATTTCATCTCCATGCATCCCAGGATCAAACCACTGGAACTGTCTTCATAAATCTTTATAAATCATCAGCAAGCAATGCTCTTGCATAAATGTAGATCTTCATCGTGAAGGAATGAGCCCAGAGAAATAAAGGAAAGTATAAATTATTGATGAAAAAAATGAACTATAAACCCTTTAATTTAAAATCTCCGAACTTTATTTTTCTTTAAATATGAATTATAGACTCTCTCTCACAATCAAATCTGTTTCATAAACTTTGCAATTTTAAAAGTCTTATCTAAAATTTAAACATAATCTTTTTAAAATATGTATTATATATATATATATATATATATATATATATATATATATATATATATATATCGGGCCCCACGTTGGGCATTGTAACCTAATAAAGAATCAAAAAAATATTACCATACCTGAGTAGTCCATAATATATAAGAAATAATCATAAATTAAATGATGATCAAAAGATATTATTATATCTGAGTAAAGGAGTCCAAATATCAAGAATTATGGGGAAATTGTTAATAACCATTGTATTTTGACTCAGGTATATGGAAATCACGTGAAGTGAGTACACTAGTAATTCAATAAAATATAACTCAGGTATACAGGCAGTAGGTTTTATCCACTTTCATTTCTTGGTTTGATGTTAAGTGCATGTTTAAACAAATACTAAGTGAATATGGTCTAGCAGGGCGCCACTAGATTATCTGAATCTAGACACGGTTATATCTGATAACCTTTCACATGTACCGGGTTTGAATCCCTTCTTGGTACTTTATTTATAATAAAATGGAAGATTTTGCTTTTTGAGCCATATCACTATAAGCACTAATATTTAGGTAAAAGTAAAACATCTTTAAACCAAAGTGGAGTATATTAGACATAAATCATTTCTCAGATCTTAACAAAACAAATATGTTTCAATATTTTTATAAGTTCACTAGCTCAGATTATATATAACTAATTTAGGATGGCAATTCACTCATCCTTGCATGAAATAGATGATGGGATGTGGTTATAATAATACTAAGAAATCACTAAATATTATAAAATCAATATTTATTTATGGCCTTTAAACAGTTAAACAGCTCATTAATTAAAACGTTGATGACGATGATGATGATGATAATAATAACAATAATGACAAGGGTTTCAACTACAGCTCTAGGACTAAGCCTAAACATAAAACTAATTTTTATAAAGAAATTCATAATTATTGCTTAATTTTAGCATATTTACTTATATCTTAAATAACTAATATTCAACCATTGATGATGATGAATAATCACACTTAACAAAGACTACAATTAATGAAATATATACGCCTCGTTTAATAAAACAAACTAATATTTATTACTACAGTTCTAACATATACATAAAAATTTCTAGATAAATATGAAAATTGACATGAATAATAATAATAATTGATTATATAACAATCCTCAGATTAATTTTAAGTTCTTCCCCCTTTCCCTTCAAATGTATTTTGTATTAAGTTGGATGTCACATTGACCATGAAAAGTATTTCAAGACAAAAAAAAATATTATCTGCTCATTAGCACACATACTTTAAAAATCCAACATGTAAATAGAATGTAAAAAAAAATGTTAGTAGAATTGAAAGAGCAAGTTTTAGAAACAAGTTTTAAATTATTTTCTCCCCCCTCTCTTCTACCTCTGAAATGCTATACTTAATGAAACAAACTAATCTAATATTCTAACACTACTTGTTACTCCACATTCACTCACAATTATACACATATAAAATATCATTATGTATGTGCGTGTTTTATCCCATGATAACAAAATATTATTTAAAACCAAAATAATAATATATTAGTTAAAACTAAAATCATAATACCATAAAAAAAATTGTTTTACACATTAATATTTTTCATAACTGTAAAATTAATAAACAAATAATTTTCATACATTCAAGATAATTTATGGAGCTCAAAGTTATTATTAGTAAGACATTCTTGTTTTTAATTGATCTGAATAGTCTTTAAAGGTTCTTTAAATAAAATGTACCACTTTATTGCTAAAATGTTTATTAAGACTGATATCATAAAGAAAATAGATATAAAAAGTCATATTACCGATCTTTTGTTTGTGGCGAATTTCCAAGGGTTCAAACTTGTCTTGTATAATGTTTATATTTCTGCAGCTACCATGTGCGTTTACTGGGAACAATCTCTTTCTTGAGGTGTATAACTATTTGATGATGATGACTCTATTGAGGTTATTTGCTTTAGTGGATAATTTGGAAATCATTATATTAATTTTTCTTCTCTTCCTGTCAAGCATGTGGATGAAATACAGCAGTTGTTTTCACATTTATAAATTTTCTTGAGTTTAAAATCAGTTGTTGTAACAATTAATTGGACTTGATGATTAATATTTATCAGTAGATTAATTCATCTTCTTTGAATGCAGGTGAATGCTTTCTTCCTTCTATTAAAACATCTTATTTATCTGGTCAGTTGAAAGGTGTAGAATATTATTTTAGACACAACATCTTTTCTTTCCTATGTGATGTGCAGCTTCCTCCAGATGGTCAGCAAATGGGACATACATATAATTTTTCTAGCCAGCCATTTCTTATATTTTCAGCATTCAATTGGATAGTTTAATAATCTGAATCAATCACAATAATCTTAATAATAATTCAAGACAGCTTTTTATATCCAATTTTTAGCTAACTTAACCAATCAGAGATAGCATCACTTGCTATTTTTGGACAAATTTGTTTTAATTAGATCTCTAATTTATTTTCAACTATATTATTTTTTCAACTGAAAAGTTTAATCCTTTTTCCAGACACTTTTGTTTAAAAAAAAAATAGACTCAATCCTTATTTCCTTTCTTTTCTTTTTTCTTTCTTTTTAACATCCAGGTAACACTTCAAATCTTTGAGCTTCCTTCTTTAGATCTTGAGATAAGACAATTTCACAATTATAGTTCTGACCCATTATAAGCTTCCAAAGTGAAAAACAATTATTTACAAAAAAAAAATTGCTACAAAGATTGATATCTGATTAAACAGATTTCCTCTTTTAACAAACAATTGTACAAAAAAAAATAATTTAACAGATTTAATACTTCCTTTTCTTTCAATATTTAGGAAATGTAAAATTTTGTATGTAATGTACACACAGCCTTCATTCTTTCAAATCATTCATAAACTAACCTTAAATACTATAATTGCTAGCTTAGTAATTATAACCCAATTATTTAATTAAATCTGTAACTTTTAAATCCCACTTATAATTAAAGAAAAGCAAAATAAAAGTATAGAATAAAATGTTAGAATTGATCAAGCATAGCTTAGTTTTAAAGAAAGTTAAAAATGTTGAATATTTGAAATATAAAACAATTAAATAATTTACACATACATTGCCTATATGTATGCATTATAACTTTGCTTTTTAACAGAAAATTTAAATATTAAATAGTTTAAATGTGTGTATTACCTTTCTATCAACACACAAACAAGTAAAGCATGTAATTGTTGACCCATTCTTTCTCTGTTTAAAGCTTTTAGAACTGGACCTTGTAGGGTTTAAACTTGGATGCCCTACAACTTCCTTTATGGTTATATAAAATTGTGATGATGATTTTGTTTGACCTTTTCTACATGCACATTACTATAAATTTGGCTAGTGACCAAATTGTAATGGCACAACTTTCTCCCCCTTCGGATAAAATCATCAGCACTTTTGTTTTAACTATATTAAAAAAAAAATCCTAACCAATAAATACACTAATAATAATAAACACTTATAATATATATAAAAAAAAATTAACTACTGGTAAATATATTTTTCATTAAAAAAAAAAAAAAAACCTAAAAATAATTTATTTGGAGATCTTTGCCAGGCTATTCTGCTGAAGTATAAGGGATCAAACTCCTAGCATTATAGGTCCCCTTATTCCCATCAAGAGCAGCAAGCATAAAGGCATTCTCTCCTATCTTTTTAGTAATTTGGAATGGCTTTTTCTTTTCAAACCATATTGTGGTCTGCATAAAAATGCACCTGTACATCCAGTCCTTTTTTAATATTTCCATTTTTCATCTTGACTGGATATTTATAAAACATATCTGGAGGTTTTATTTTATATAACCTCCTATTACAAACTCCATTTAGAAATATGGACTCTTGGTACCCTATGTAATATGCCTTGAAGTTTTTCAGAGAGATTGACTCTCTATACCATACATACTTTATTTTTAAACTTTCCAGAAAGATCGACTCTCTGTACCATATATAATTCATCCTTAAATCTTCCAGAGAGGTTAATTCTCTGGGCCACGTATAATTTATTTTTAAATTTTCTAGAAAGGTTGACTCTTTGTACCATATATAAGGCACATTTAAATTTTCCAGAGCATTTACATTTTTCAGAGAGATAGATTCTCTGTCCCATATATAATGGACATTTAAACTCTTCAGAGAGATTGACTCTCTGTACCAGATATAACTTATTTTTGACTTTTCCAGAGCAGTTGAATTTTTCAGAGAGATTTGGACATTTACATTTTTCAGAGAGATTGCCTCTCTATACCATATATAAGGTATCTCCAATCTATTTAAGAAGACAGATTTTTGAAACCACACATGCTGGTTTGTTACTAGATTGAGAACTACAGACTGTTGAAACTTTTGCTCTCTTTCTAAAATAACTGGTTTCATCTCCCTTATTGCCTCTCTTAAATCAATCATCTTATCGGATGCATGAAGTTTTTCCTCCAACTCTCTTTTCCTTCTTTTCACTTCATGATCTATCCCAATCTGCTCTTTGGTCATCATCTCATTTACTTTCTTTACTGGGAGATTTGGTATTATGGCTACTATTGGCCTTTCTACTTCTTGGAGCCTATTCTCTATCAGTGTATCTAACTTTACATTATTTTCTTTATTATCAGTGGTCGGACTATCCAGATTATCTTTTAAAACTGGTAAGCTCTGACTACCTTTCCATTTTACAAGTCTAACATATTCACCCATCTCTCCTGCTCTATCTTCTAAAGAGGTTTCAGCATTATCTTCTAATCTTTGACTACCTTCTATTATACTTTCTGCACTCTTTTTGCTATCCTCTCTTAGACTTTCTATCCATCTTTTCACAGAACGACAAACCTTTTGTTCCAGACTTTCCTTATTTCTTTTGGATTTGTTATAATCTTCTTGTATGTTTTGATACATACAATCTTTCATCAGTCTGGTCAATTTTATACCTGATAGTGCTTCCTTCTTTATTCGAATCTGAAACTCTTCAGTACTTGTTATTATCCCCTTTACTTTTACAGTAACTTCTAATCCCATTACAACCTCTCCATCCTCTTCTTTATAAAGATTATTAACTCCAGGAATTGAGGCTCTTTTCCCATGTTTCTCTATTTTATTTCCCAAAGCTATAGGAATTTTATTGTTGTTTTCAACAGAGCTATTGATATTTTCTTTTAATTCATCTTCACTCCTCTTATCCTCTTCTTTTAAACTTTCTACACTTTCTATGCCTTTTCCATCATCTCTTAAACTTTCTATGAGCTGCTTCCTATCTTCTCTTAGACTCTCTATGCTTTTATTATTTTTCTCTAACTTTTGTTCTAGATTTACCATACTTTGCTTACTCTCCTCTCTCATACTTCTGAGCATCTGCATTATCATGTCCATGTCTGATGGTACTATCTTTGCTATCTGAGCCTCTTCCATATTATATTTTAGTTCACTCATGTTATAAAACTATATATATCCCATCTGTACTTCCCTGACCATCAAAAATCCACACATCTTCTCCCTGTCTGACACCTATTCTGACCAACTGACTGATTTGATTTTCACCTTATTATGCATTTACAAATACAACAACAAAAAATTTTAATATCCTTATTTAATGAACTACACAACAATAATCTATAGTGCATGTCTGTCTGTAATAGCCCAAATTATACATTCATCCATTCTCCCAGAAATCCGACAGATATTGACAGTCCACAGAATGACTAGCAGTTCACAATCTTGAGATAAATAAAAGATTTCAGTCACAGCACTATAATCACACAATGCATCACGAGCACTCAGAAGATCATCCCAATTCGATCACTATTAACTACCACAACCCTTGATTGAATGAAGCAAACTCTGTTGCAATAAAAGAACTATTAAGTCTTAGGGGCTAAGATAGATAAACTATGCCGTGCTCTCTCTCTTGGAGACTTATAGGCTGGTATCATGGCAGGACTACTGTTAACTGCTTCATGATAAAATAAAGATAACATATAAATTGGGTTGGAGCAGTGAATGGGTTTGATCATTCATAAGTTACACGAAATACATAGCATTCTCAAGGCAATGACAAAACTCTCCACTCATCATCAAAACTGCAATCTAACCAACCAAACTCCAACGATCAACCATCCAATCAAACCTCTAAAATCATAGACTTTTTACAAAATGAACTCTCCAAACACACATGAGACTACTATTCCATAATTCATCACTATTACTATGCCTATCCTATCTGGCAATAAATCATTTTAATGTTCCACAAAAAAAAATCTATTATTTATTTCACCTTTGTCTTAAGTTGTGATATTCATCTCTATTTTCCAAATTGATAAAAAAAAACAGGCTGTTTTATGGCTGTACCCATTTTATCATCATCAATGAAAAATTAAATCATATTAAACATCATTATATACAAATCTAAAATAAGACTGTATGGCCAAGAAAATTTTGTAAGACAAAAAAAATTTTTACTGAAAAAAAAAATTTTACTAAAAAAATTTCTCTATTTTTAACCACACATCTCCCATCATTCTATAGACTCTCTTTTTCAGGTATATGGCAAAATATCAGGCCCCACGTTGGGCGCCATTGTAACCTAATAAAGAATCAAAAAAATATTACCATACCTGAGTAGTCCATAATATATAAGAAATAATCATAAATTAAATGATGATCAAAAGATATTATTATATCTGAGTAAAGGAGTCCAAATATCAAGAATTATGGGGAAATTATTAATAACCAGTATTATTAACTCAGGTATATGGAAATCACGTGAAGTGAGTACACTAGTAATTCAATAAAATATAACTCAGGTATACAGGCAGTAGGTTTTATCCACTTTCATTTCTTGGTTTGATGTTAAGTGCATGTTTAAACAAATACTAAGTGAATATGGTCTAGCAGGGCGCCACTAGATTATCTGAATCTAGACACGGTTATATCTGATAACCTTTCACATGTACCGGGTTTGAATCCCTTCTTGGTACTTTATTTATAATAAAATGAAAGATTTTGCTTTTTGAGCCATATCACTATAAGCACTAATATTTAGGTAAAAGTAAAACATCTTTAAACCAAAGTGGAGTATATTAGACATAAATCATTTCTCAGATCTTAGCATAACAAATGTGTTTCAATATTTTTATAAGTTCACTAGCTCAGATTATATATAACTAATTTAGGATGGCAATTCACTCATCCTTGCATGAAATAGATGATGGGATGTGGTTATAATAATACTAAGAAATCACTAAATATTATAAAATCAATATTTATTTATGGCCTTTAAACAGTTAAACAGCTCATTAATTAAAACGTTGATGACGATGATGATGATAATAATAACAATAATGACAAGGGTTTCAACTACAGCTCTAGGACTAAGCCTAAACATAAAACTAAATTTTATAAAGAAATTCATAATTATTGCTTAATTTTAGCATATTTACTTATATCTTAAATAACTAATATTCAACCATTGATGATGATGAATAATCACACTTAACAAAGACTACACTTAATGAAATATATACGCCTCGTTTAATAAAACAAACTAATATTTATTACTACATTTCTAACATATACATAAAAATTTCTAGATAAATATGAAAATTGACATGAATAATAATAATAATAATTGATTATATAACAATCCTCAGATTAATTTTAAGTTCTTCCCCCTTTCCCTTCAAATGTATTTTGTATTAAGTTGGACGTCACATTGACCATGATTTTCACTCCATGAGAAAAGTATTTCAAGAAAAAAAATATTATCTGCTCATTAGCACACATACTTTAAAAATCCAACATGTAAATAGAATGTAAAAAAAAATGTTAGTAGAATTGAAAGAGCAAGTTTTAGAAACAAGTTTTAAATTATTTTCTCCCCCCTCTCTTCTACCTCTGAAATGCTATACTTAATGAAACAAACTAATCTAATATTCTAACACTACTTGTTACTCCACATTCACTCACAATTATACACATATAAAATATCATTATGTATGTGCGTGTTTTATCCCATGATAACAAAATATTATTTAAAACCAAAATAATAATATATTAGTTAAAACTAAAATCATAATACCATAAAAAAAAAATTGTTTTACACATTAATATTTCATAACTGTAAAATTAATAAACAAATAATTTTCATACATTCAAGATCATTTATGAAGCTCAAAGTTATTATTAGTAAGACATTCTTGTTTTTAATTGATCTGAATAGTCTTTAAAAGTTCTTTAAATAAAATATACCACTTTATTGCTAAAATGTTTATTAAGACTGATATCATAAAGAAAATAGATATAAAAAGTCATATTACCGATCTTTTGTTTGTGGCGAATTTCCAAGGGTTCAAACTTGTCTTGTATAAGGTTTATATTTCTGCAGCTACCATTTCCGTTTTACTGGGAACAATCTCTTTCTTGAGGTGTATAACTATTTGATGATGATGACTCTATTGAGGTTATTTGCTTTAGTGGATAATTTGGAAATCATTATATTAATTTTTCTTCTCTTCCTGTCAAGCATGTGGATGAAATACAGCAGTTGTTTTCACATTTATAAATTTTCTTGAGTTTAAAATCAGTTGTTGTAACAATTAATTGGACTTGATGATTAATATTTATCAGTAGATTAATTCATCTTCTTTGAATGCAGGTGAATGCTTTCTTCCTTCTATTAAAAACATCTTATTTATCTGGTCAGTTGAAAGGTGTAGAATATTATTTTAGACACAACATCTTTTCTTTCCTATGTGATGTGCAGCTTCCTCCAGATGGTCAGCAAATGGGACATACATATAATTTTTCTAGCCCGCCATTTCTTATATTTTCAGCATTCAATTGGATAGTTTAATAATCTGAATCAATCACAATAATCTTAATAATAATTCAAGACAGCTTTTTATATCCAATTTTTAGCTAACTTAACCAATCAGAGATAGCATCACTTGCTATTTTTGGACAAATTTGTTTTAATTAGATCTCTAATTTATTTTCAACTATATTATTTTTTCAACTGAAAAGTTTAATCCTTTTTCCAGACACTTTTGTTTAAAAAAAAAAAATAGACTCAATCCTTATTTCCTTTCTTTTCTTTTTTTTTTTTTTTTTAACATCCAGGTAACACTTCAAATCTTTGAGCTTCCTTCTTTAGATCTTGAGATAAGACAATTTCACAATTATAGTTCTGACCCATTATAAGCTTCCAAAGTGAAACAATCATTTACAAAAAAAAATTGCTACAAAGATTGATATCTGATTAAACAGATTTCCTCTTTTAACAAACAATTGTACAAAAAAAATAATTTAACAGATTTAATACTTCCTTTTCTTTCAATATTTAGGAAATGTAAAATTTTGTATGTAATGTACACACATCCTTCATTCTTTCAAATCATTCATAAACTAACCTTAAATACTATAATTGCTAGCTTAGTAATTATAACCCAATTATTTAATTAAATCTGTAACTTTTAAATCCCACTTATAATTAAAGAAAAGCAAAATAAAAGTATAGAATAAAATATTAGAATTGATCAAGCATAGGTTAGTTTTAAAGAAAGTTAAAATGTTGAATATTTGAAATATAAAACAATTAAATAATTTACACATACATTGCCTATATGTATGCATTATAACTTTGCTTTTTAACAGAAAATTTAAATATTAAATAGTTTAAATGTGTGTATTACCTTTCTATCAACACACAAACAAGTAAAGCATGTAATTGTTGACCCATTCTTTCTCTGTTTAAAGCTTTTAGAACTGGACCTTGTAGGGTTTAAACTTGGATGCCCTACAACTTCCTTTATGGTTATATAAAATTGTGATGATGATTTTGTTTGACCTTTTCTACATGCACATTACTATAAATTTGGCTAGTGACCAAATTGTAATGGCACAATATATATATATATATATATATATATATATATATATATATTACATATTATATATATATATATATATATATATATATATATATATATATATATATATTATGCTTAGTATAAGGTCTGTTGGTAATAGGGCAGGAGTTTGCAATTGCAAACATAAATTTAAAGATAAAATTGAACACATATCATTATTTGTGCATTATTGGATTTTAAAAATAGGTCAAATACATTATTTGATGTTAAAATAAGCTAAATACAATATGTGATTTTAAAATAAGTTTAATACCTTAAACTAAATATATTTTTTAAAGAATAAACTAAATTATTAAATTGACTTAAATTTAAGTTGGGTGTAGATGGCTGCTTAGACTCATTTAAGTGTATGTTAGTTTAAAGAGATTTTGATCTCAGAGTATTTGTTTCATAGTTGTGTCAATCCTGATGAAGGGATTATATGGATGTTTATATCAATGTAATGTGAAATGTGTTAGCATACAAGACAACATGTCCAACTGAATGCATGACCCAAAGGGGTAATCATTGCATTGCAATGGATGTGGAGTACTCCCATGACATTGTCCTCCTTTAGCTCTATGGATAGGGACTATAAATCAGTAAAATAGACCACTCTACCATCCATATGTAGCATTTCTCTTTAATATTTTATATACATGATTCCTTCACCAGACAGATGCACATTTCTGTACTGGATGAGGATCATTTCATTTAAATATCATGCTGCAGATGCACATCCCTTTCAGCATGGTTTTATGCTAACATCTTTATATTGCATTGGTTGCATTTGTATATCAGAAAGCGAGCGTTGGTTTAGCTACAAACTTTTAGCCTGGAATTAAATGTTTGAGAATCTTTTAAGTGCATAGTCTATGTAGCCTATCTATGCTAAACATTCTAAGATTAAAAATTAAAGTTAAAAAACAATGAAACCTAAAGCATATTTTTTAAGTAATTATTTTTCTAATTTGTTGTCATGAATAAAATTTTTTTGTGTTATTAGTACTGGCAGTGGTTTAGTTTTTTTTTTATCTTTTCTTTATTAAAAATATATTTTAATAAATATATTTTAAATCTCTGTTTCTCCTTGAGCTAATGGCAAGGGCTAACAGTCAAAATTTAGATCTTAACAAGAAGTATCTGCCTACACTATAAATTTTGTAGATTCGAATAACCTAATGGCACCCTGTATGGCAGATATTGTCTGAGTCCAATATTTTCCCCAACCATTATAATATATATAGAGAGCAATATATATATATGTGTGTATGTGTGTGTGCTCACTGTTTATTTAACCACAGACCATAAAGCCAATCACAATGCATGAATATTAAAATAAATGATTAATGATATATGTGTGTATATTGTACCAGTCAAAATATGTTATCCATCTAACACAAACTGAAGCCCATGAAACTGGACTTCAAACCCAGCCAAACCAAAGAATTATATCAAAGTCCAAATTGAATTTGAACCAAATTCACAAGCTCAGATCAAAACCTAATGGATAATACATATTGATGGCACATGCGACTATGCACCATGAACTAGCTCAATGGACATGATGCTTACTGAGACCATTTATCTGACTCTAACTAATGTATGATAAAATGACAATGAATATTTCTGAATAAATTCACATATGTATATTTGGGTTGCCAATACAAACAGTGAGCATGAATATTTAAAACTAATCAATAAATAATAAACAATCAAACCAAGTATGTATATAAAATATTTAATAATAAGCAAATATTTGTTCAAATATTTATGATGAGTATTATAAATTATCTCTAGTCTTTGGAGCATGAATTACAATGTACAATAAATAATGGCAGTTGTACTCATATGCCAATAATTAATACATAAGTATTTAAGAAATATATTTATCTATGCCCCGACAAAGTAGACAAGTGTAAATAACAATACCTATGGCATTTGTGCTGAACGAATTACATACATTATTCGTTATTTGGTATTTTATTTGGAAAAGAAAATGTGATTCTAATTTTATGTAAGAAGGAGATGAAATTTATTTTCCACACATCCATAAATCAATTCATGAACAGCATGATAAATATGTAGGGTATAACTTCAATACTTAACAAAAAAAATTATTTAAATTATTGATAAATATAAAATTGTTTGATTTTAATGAAATCAATTCATTACGATTTATAAAGCAAAAGAGCAGGCCTTTATTTGAACTAAGAAATAAAACAGTACTAATGCATTACAAGCAGAAAAATGAATATGAAATAAAATGGTTTATTGGTGATTCAAGAAGTAAAAGGGCGGCTTGTATTCAACAAGTCCTTTATGCCCTACAAATGATCCATGAAACATGGGGAAAGCCAGGTCAGGATACAGTCACAAATCTTTGGTGTTCCAATACAGTGACAAGCGAGGGAGGAAGTGATTTCTTCCTATATATTTAAAACATCAATAATATCACTGAAATGACAAACTCAAGAAGAAAGAGGGTGGCTCATGTTTGTAAGGTTCTGAATGGTGATGACATAATGATTATCATATTTGATTAATAAAGCCCACATTATATAATAGATGCTTAACATAATGACCTGATCATATCAGATTAAATTCAAACTTACTCAGAGCAAATGGGCTTAAATGCAATTATATAATTATAATAATAATTACCTTTATAATATGCCCTTCCTGAACACAAATATAAAATACAAAATTTAAATTAGAATATATTTATTTTATTTTTCTTATTAACCTTTCATAAAACATTAATAAATGTGATCAATATGAATAGATAATTTTGTATAACTTAAATAAAATAGCCAGGAGCATAGGTTATAAACTGAGCTAATAATACTTATCAGCCATTGGTAAAATCATATCAAACATTAAATAAATCCTTCAACTCAATAATTAATAGAACTGTATTAATTTAGTTCTAACGGGCAATAATTAAGCTATAAAATTTAATGCAATACTATTTTCTTAAGGTGAGTTTAAATGAAAGAGATTATTATCGAGTTGAAAGTATTATTGGCATATTATCGCAAATAAATGATATTAATAATCATTCAAATAAATATAATTAAAATTAGTTAAAATGAACCACCATAGTAGGAGAAAGAAAGTTAACAAGATATTAATTTTAAGACTAGAGATAATAGAATAGAGAATTACTATAACAAATTTTAATGCATTATAAAGTGAATAGAGAAATTTTAGACAGTAGTTAACTTAAATTATGATTTGAGATAGAGTTCATGAATAGACCAGAAGTTTGCAGTTTATAAAGTAAAAAGGGTTACCAGTCCTTCCATGGCTCGCTCATTGATTCATAATGACAGAGTCCAGTTGGGTTTAGGAGACAATGTAGGTGCGCACTTGATTCATGTGAATTTCATTTATGGATTAGTTTCCTTCTGTATGTTGGCAGCTTATGATTGGTATTGAAAAGTTCTGTTTAGCAGCAACATTTAGAAAATTTGTGGAGAACTTTGGGATCCAGCAATCAGATCCCCAAAGTTAGCCACGTACCATGCTGAAAATACTATTAAAAATCAAAAGTAAAAAAGAACATAGTTTCTGGTGGCAACTTCTCTTAATTTAATAGTAATGGTCCTTTATAGAAACTTTTCTGGGTATTTATACCCTTTTCTATGGTTTCCTGCCCATTCTGATTTTGATGCCTTAAGGCTAAAGCTTTTACATTATTACAAACCAAAATTTTCTCTAATTGATTTCCGATCCATTCCTCTGATAAGACTTTCAAATCCATTAACTTTGAATTCATTTTCTATTTAGAAAATGAATTTGTAAAATCTGAACAAATGATTTTAATTTAGCACCATCCTTAAAGTTTTAACTTATCATTTTAACTAATTAATAAAAGATTCCCTATTGTCTTTGGGAAAGGATGATCTGAAAGCTTATCGAAAGAATGTAACTTTTAATCATATAAATTTGAACAAAATGGTAAAATATGAAATAAAACATTCCGATGTAATAAAACTTTATAATGAATATATATTTAACTATTTACAAATATATACTTACAATTCACATAATTAAAATATATATATTTTCATGAATATTTTATCATGAGGTAATTAATAACATTAACAAATTTAAACATAAGATAATTAGCTTCAATAAATACTTAACTAATAACCTCAGTTTTAACTGAACCTAATGTATATTGAAGATAGTATAAAGTCTCATTATGTTCAGAAATATTCACTGTTAGTGACAGGGTTTGAACTAGGTTAAAGGTGGGATCTCATTAAGCTTGGATCGAAATTAAATCCTACCGCTTCAATATAATATTAAAATAAATTGTAAATTATAAAGGAAATTTAAATGTATATAATTTGGAAATTATAGAAAAAAGTTTAAAGTAAAATAAATTATTTCATCAGCAAATAAAAAAAAAAATATTGCATCAGCAAATAAAGAAATTAGCTAATGCACAAAATAGATCAAGTATTTAAGATCCATTAAGAAAAATGAGATATTATAAAATCGTTTGTTTAACAATAGTGCAAAATCATATGATGCTTTTAAGAGCTTGTAAACAATGGAAGCATTGGTAGACTTCATTTAATTAATTAATGTAAAAAAAAAAAGAGCTAAAAGGTATAAATACTAAAGTTTTTCTTTGTTTAATCATCATCTTCTTGTTCTAAAGTCTGGACTAATACATAAATATCTGTAGAAGTCATGCCTTAGTAGAGAAGTTTTCTTCCACCTTCTTATCCATTCTTGGAGGGGGTCCTAGAGATGAAGCAAGCAGAAGACCAAAGAATCATGCCTGAAAATGAATGGCCTACGCATGCTACCAGAAAGAAAGACCTATCTAAATGAAAACATGAGCACAGATATCCATGATGTAGACTGTAACATCCACCAAAAAAGAATGACTGCATAATGAGGCCTCTAAAAATGGACTCTTAATTTTCCATCCTTATAAAGCATAATCCACATATATACATGCATCTAAGCTACCAATAACTTGTATCTTTGTCATTTTTTATTATTGTTCTGCTTAATATATATTAACTAATTTAACCTTACATATATTTAAAAAGGTTAATGTATATATTCTAATGACAACTAATTCTGTTTCTTTTTTTGTTATATATATATTGATATCGTTAACATACATATAAAATCAATAAGGTTTTTTTATATTCATTATTTCATTGGTAATGTGCAATATATATATAAGGGAGGAGCTGGAAGATAGTTTAAATAAGTTAAAACTTTTATTTTTATTTTCTCTCACCCTGCTATATAAAGGCGGAAATTGTTTCTAAATAATTTATAAAAGTTATTTTGATTTTCGAAAGAATTCCATCCACCTTCTCCGGCAATTGTTTTTTCCATTAAATGTTTTTAAAAGAGAGAAAAACAATACATTGCCCTTTAGTTTAACTAAAGTCTATATTCATTTTATAATTATCCTAAGAAAGATATTCATATCATAGATGTATGTGGCTATTTAATTTGTTGGTTTATATTTTTAGAACAGAACCTCACAATTATTATTATACATATTTATACTTAATCAAACCAAATGCTTATTAAATAAATATGTATTAGGGGATGCAGTATATATAAACATCTGTTATTTTTATGTTGTGTAATAGTGGTGTACAGTGTGATCTTCATATGATTATCTATTGAATATTCATCAAATCTATGTGCATAAATTAGTTAAATAACGATAATTCTTGATTAATCATGCTACAAATAAAATGCTGGTATAATACCCGCATCTAAGTTAATTTAATGTCTTTAAAAAGAGCAGATGTTTATTATTGTATAATGGATTTTCTAGTGTAGTACCATACAAAATCATATATCTATACGTTAATGTAAATACAGCTTTAATATTTATGGTCGTTAGACCGTATTCCCAATACTGTGTTACTTGGTGATTATATCATGTCTACATTCTTTAATTTCTTTTTTAAATTACTTCATCGAGCCAGCTCATGAATACTGGATATATTAATTGCCTGAAATAGTGAATCCTGTTAAAGAGGCAGTGAGAAGAAATGGACATTAAGATAGCCAAAGACACTTCGTTCCTGAAACCGGGTCACACTTGGACAAACAGGTTCCTTTCCTAATAATCAGTTAGAAGCAAAGTAACTAGCCATTAATCAAATTGACAATCATAATGAAGATTTTACTATATTTTAGAGACATGCATTTAAATATATACAAAATCACCGAGTACCATGCTGAATCTTACCCTTTTGTTTTATAATTATGCCTGTTGATATATGATTTGTGCATTGCTATGCAAATCTATTGTTAAAGATTCATTGGGATTATACACATATATTTTAGTATAAATGAGACTGTGTTTAAGTTAGTCTCCAGTTTCTTTAGCTAATTTAAACATGTTAATTTTACCATGTTCTCATACCATAGTTCAATTTCTGCACTTCCTCTCTACCTAGTCAAATTCATTAGCAAATCCATCCCTATGATTAATAATGCATATCAAATGTTTTAGTTTTATTTTTTATTACAAAAATCTAAGTATAATTGAACTTTATGTACATACATGGTTACTTTCTTGTTATTTGTAAATGATTTCATTAAATGAAATATAAATAATCTTATGCTAACAATAAACTATAATTTATAATAGCAACAAAGTTATAGATGTTCACTATTGTATATGAGGAAATCTGATCACCACATACTAGGATTTGTAAGAGTCTTGTCTCTCCCTGACAACCAGGCTGCATTAAGAAAATTAACTCTTGTGAGGTTAAAGGTGTGAGTCACTTAGTTATGATCTAGAAGGATAAGTGAGGTTTGAACTCCCTTACCTAATGTCTCTGAGTTGGGTTGAAGCAACTATACTTTTTGATCATTACAGTATCTTCTATTAATTTGAATAACTAATCATGCAATTGTCCTCATATATCAATAATCTGGACAATGTTATTTCATTTTTTTATAATAAATTCTATTCATTTTTTGCTTCCTATATTTATACCTTTGTAGTGAAGTACATGTATACTTTTTAATCATTTCATCTTTTTTTCTAACTTCACAATGTCCAACAATGTTCCATTCAATAATGAGGAATTTTTTCTTCTAGTTGAAAGTGGTATGCCAAAAGAAATGGTCATAATCAAATGGCAAACAGGATTTACAATTAAAATATTTTTAGCATTTTCTGCCTTTGTCCACCAATCACTGCCTTGACTAGTAAATTTAGATTCCTGAAAATATGAGTTAAAATTTAGTTTATCTATCATGATTGTAATTACCTATTAAAAACATCATTTTCACACATCTTTGTCCTGTTTTCAATAAAATTCTATTGATCTTTCAGTTAAAAATTAACAGGAAACAGAAAAAAATCCATATTTTTCATTTTAAACTTAAGAGTTAAATAGCCAGTAAACTAACCTCACTGGCTTATAAATGTGGGCAAGCAACCCATATGCTTTCTTATCATATAAATAATCACATAGTAACAAAAAGAAAATATGTAATGGACATTAGGAATTTGGTCTATTAAATTTCTTTAAAGCTTTAAAAAGAAATCAAATGATCTCTTTTCAATTAACAACAAACTTCTATCTACACACATATATACATAAACTAATAGTGTGCTACAAATAAATATTTTCTTTTCTTTTAAATGCCATAAATTTTATTTCAACATTTTTTAGTGTAATTTTTATTAGATGTATTCCTTACTTTATTTTAAATTCATTGTTTGACAATCAGAAGTTTTGAAAAATTTCAAAGCTTATAAGAATTATGCTGTTTTATCAATTAGACAAAAGTAATTTACTGAGAAATGACCATTTTACAAAGATTCTTCCACTTCTATTTGGATCATCAACTTTTTAGATTATCAGATTACATATTCAGAAAACTCTAGTATGGAATTGAATCACACATCCTGGATCATGGATTTTTTTATTGTTAAAGTCATCATTGGTCCAGAAACTGAATAACAATGCTTACCTAAATTTTTATCTGCCTTCAGATGTATTTCATGAATATAAAGAATTGCCTTCTGCTAGTGTGTTTTTATTAAACATTTATCATGGCTCAATCATCAAAATTCTTAACCCAGAATAATTCAGGAGAATACTTTAACCAAGAATTTTTCAACTCAGAAAATTTAAAAACAATTCAACAATTAAAATTATGAAAGTGTAATTTTAGAAATCATCTTAAATATTATTTTATAAAGTGAAATCACATAGTCAAAAGTCTCAAAGAATTTCAGCCATTAATATCACAGAATAATTTTTAAAAATCACCCTTATTAAATATTATTAATCAAGTGACATCTATATCCCCAAGATAAGCATGATATATTTTTTATGTTGTTTTGTCTAAATGTTTTTCTTTTGCATGGCTTATTCTATTTTTTTTAAAGAAATTTAATCCTTTAATCAGATCAAAAATTATCATATTGATTTCTTTAAATTTAGTAATTTTATATAATTTTTGAAACATAAAATGAAATTAATAATTTGTTTTTTATTAAGTTTTAAAGTTAATAAGTTTGGAATTTTTACTTAAACATAATCTGATTTTAATTATGTATCAGTGAATAATACTATTATAATAAGTTTTAGTTTAAAATTAATTTGTTCATTAATAAAACTTGTTTATGTGCAGTTGTTTGTGTTAAGATCACTAGCACTACATTCAGAAAAATTCTAGGTAATATCCCTCTGGGTATGTTCATTTTTATTATAATTAAGTCAATACAATTATAAAATTACAAAGAAATAGGTCTGAGTGTAGATGTAAGTTTTTGTGTTTTCAATATATCAAACATTTTTGGAAATAGGATATTGGATTGTATATTTATATCTGTGACCAACATTCATAGATGAGATATCTTTCCTGATTTTTCTGCACACCTCATACTTTAACATTATACATTTGCTCACATCAACTTTGATAAATTGTAGACAATTTAATATTTTAAATGCTAATCTTAAGATTGAAATCATTTTGAGTAGATGTATGAAAATTTTTGTAAATCCAAATATATGTAATAATAGATATAGTCAACATAATTATCTACAGACATACTGTACGGTACATTATTTGAGAAAGATTCTCTAAATGTTTTAAAATAATATTTTTTTGTAATGTATGATAACTATATCTTAATTTTTATAAAGTTTTGCTTATAATTATCTGTTATATATCCTAACAATAAGATATTACTTTAATAAATATATAAAATGTATATACATTCTTCCTTTTTTTAAAAAAAAACTTGTTTATTCAATACTTTACTATAATTTTATTTTTTCATCATAACAACATTACAACTACATCCTGTAGTCATTATCAAGTTTCTTTAGACAAAATAAACAAAAACATAAAAATAATAAAATAACAAAAGAAAAAGGAAGAATGTATATAATATATATTTTATTTTTTTATTATGTTGGATCTATAATTTGAAAAGAACAAGAAGAAATGAAAAGTTGTGTATATAATTTTGTTGATATTACTTTAGTCATTTTACACTCTTAAACAATCCATTTGAATATTATAAATAAAATGCACGGTAAAATTTTACATCAATTTAAATTTAATGTTTTGATATCAACATTACAAATCTCTGGAAACTAAGTAGTCATGCTTTAATTTTAATTCACACACAATAAACCTTTTATTATATTTACTGAAAGATATTTTTATTATCAAACACAAATAAATCTTTGAAAATATGTATATTACCATATAAATTCTAGATGAAGCATACCATACATGATTCATACATTTGCCTAAATAAAAGACTAGAAAATATTATAACTACATAAAGTGTATTATGGTTGTTATTCTAATCACTGGTCAGTGTTTGCATTGATTATACATTATTGTGAATATTTTTATACCTCTGCCAAAGAGATATAATTTTAAAATAATTGATTTTGCATACATTATGTGATTCTTATTTAAGATTAATTTTATATTGCATATTAATTGCATTTATATTCTTTTCACATATATTGCTATCTAAAAAATTATGAACATTAATTTTGTATTGAACACATTTCTATTAAATTAATTTTGAAGTTTTTTTTACTTATGAAATATATGATAAAATAAAATTTTTATTTAAAATAAATTTTAAAAGCTATAACAAATGTTATATTTCAATGTAGTTTAGGTTGTGATTCAATGTTTGTGAGGTGGCAATGAAGATTCTTCGATGGAAATATTGTTACTGATATGGGCAAGTAATATTGAGAAAACTTAAAATAAATAGATACATCTATTGACTTTAAAACAACAACCTATATGTAAGTGTATGTTGAAGTCATATCAGAATAAAATTCTGGTAAAATTATTAATAGAAGAAAAAAAAGTCTATTTTCTATATAAGCTGAAACTAATATATGTCCAATAGCATTTTAATGATCTATGCATAATACATTTTAAATTATTTTACTGTATATATTTATATGTAAATATTAATAAAAATATTACTCAATATACAAGAGATTAAACTTAAAAATAATTTTGATAACAAAGCATACATTGAAACCTTTTTGGTAGTAATTATTCACATTTTTAAATATTTCTTTCATGATAACAGTTCTAATGAGATTAGTGTTAGATGCTAATGTGTTTTATCAAATTGCCCACTACAATTATTGTACTAAAACTTATTTTGTTTTTATTATTAAAATAGGCAATGTTTTTGATGAGGTCAGACCAATTGTTTCCATTACTAAAGCACCAGGCTTTAGTGGAAAGCACAATAATAATATTAATGGTTACAGTTGAATACAGAATAGTTGTGCTTGCAAAAGGTAATCAATATGTTATTTTTATTTCTTCTATAAAATATTTGTTGTTCAAAATCAAAATGAACATTTTTTGCTTGTGGTGGGTAGTTGCAAGTAGTTGCCTTTCTTAGGATGCCAAATAGGTCTGGGTAAAATAAAAAAAGATATACTATGATTGAGTGCTTTTGCAGCATAACGCCACTGTTTTTTCAGTGATTAATTCTGCATCACATTACATTGCTATTCCCAGATGAGTGCAGATCAACATGGAACTTGAAGAAATAATTGATTCATAGTAGGATTTGCTAATGCTTAATTATCTAAAAAAAATTCTATGTTGGTGTAGAAATTCTTAGTTACTTAATTTTTTAAAAAATACAAATTTCCATTTTTTTTTAAAGGATTATTTTGAAAAAATGACATTTATATAATCAAAATCATAAGCTAAATATAATAATTAATTATCCAATTGAATTTTCAGACAATGTCATATATGAAAAAATGATACAGAAGCTGCAGTTTTAAGTCAGTTTTCGAGATTGATTAGTTTTGGCAAAGATATGCAGCATCGAAACTCAGTTTCATTTATAACTTAAGTAGTCTTTTTTCATGACCGCCATTATGTATATAAATTCATTTGGACAATTAATTATTATAAACTCAATTTAGAAAGAATAACATATACATATAATGTTTGCAATCATTACATTTCATCTTTAGATAAATTTAATTGTCTTAATTAAATAGAATACACATTTAATTTGATTTTATGTTTTTAAGTATAACTGGTCTTAATTGCAGAATTAGAGCAGTATCTACAAATAAATACAATAAAATTTTTAAATATTAAAAACATTAGATATTGTTGCCGAGGTAACCTTTGAAAATTAATCTGTAAAATTAATAATATTTTAAAAAGTTTTAATGTTAGATTAAAGCAACAAAATTTTTGAAAGTAATTTTTAATATTTTAAAAGATATAAAGTTAAAATTTAAGCACTTTTATTTAATAGAATCACTTGTTCTAAAAATTTAAATAAAAAATGTAAAATAAAAAATATTTTAAATTTTAAATTAGTTTACTTTTATGTAATAACAACAAAGTCCATGAAATTTTAGAATTTAAATTGTAAATATTTTAATAAAGATTGAAGTTTGATATTAACAATGTGCCTCATAAAAATTGTCATTCATTTTTAAATTTTTATACAAATTTCTCTCTTAATCTTAGTTTCAAGTGCTATTAGGGATCAAACTTAGAGTTTGTATTTATTTATGCCATATTATAAATCTTATTTATGTAAATTAGATTAAAATATACTCTTTTTTATTTTTATTAATATTTATGCATGTCAAATATAAAAATAAAAGTTTTCATTTTTGTTTCTGATAACATTTTACTTATATTTAATATTTTATTTTACATTCCATATTATTTTTTAAAAAGTAATCTTCCTTAAAAGTATTTTACACACACACACATATATATATATAATATAACACAATATGTGCAGGTATGTATAAGCTAAATGAATTATTGTTAACTTGAAATGGGTGGGGGTAATATCATTGTTCTTTTGAACAGAATTTCTTATTACTCCATTTTCTTACCATAGTCGAATGCTTCTATTTTTTTTCGCTTCAGCTTCTATTTTCTTTTCCACCTCTTTTTATATATATTTTTTTAAAAAATAAACATGTTTTTTTACTTTCAAATATTTTGTGATTAATATCATTATCATTTTTAATTATTCTTGACCTACTGTAGTATGTAGATTGCTCCAAGTTTAATCCAGTTTTTTTCAATCTCTAATCTCTTTTTTCAACATTACACAAGCATACCTCTTTATTTCATCCGTCCATCTCACATATGGTCTTTTTCCAGCTCTTTTAAAATTTTTTGTAATCTGGTTTAAATTTCAATTGTCTATCTATTAACATTTGTTCTAAGAATATGTCCAACAGATTACTTCAGTTTCCTAATTCTTACAATGATGTGAATATCTCTTTGTTCTCTCACATATGTATTTTTTTTCAATCCCTTCTTGTTTCTCCAAACATACATTTCTTTATACTTAGCTGTATAATCTAAAATATTTTTATTGCTCTTCTTTAAAGTGTCCAAATCTCAGATCTATAAGTAAGAATTAGCAAAACACATTTATTAAAAATCTTCCTTTTTAAACACATAGCTATATTTCCTTTTAACATTAAGTTATTTCTACCAAAAGTGCTCTATTAAAGTTTAATTCTATGATTAATTTTATGCATTGTATTTACATATGTTTTTATAACCTGATCAAGGTTTTGGTAGTTATTAATTTCTTCTAATTCATCATTATCAATCTTTATTTTCTTTTCTTTTTTTTTTTTTGAGAGAAAATCCATTGAACATTCACTTTAATCTTTTTTAGTATTTATTTTTGGTCCTACTTTCATTTGATAACTCTTGCAATGTTTCCTGAAGTTATGGAGCATTATTTACTAAAAACAAGCATATCATCTGTAAAACCTAGATTATTTAAATAATCTTCATTTACTTTTACTATCTTAACTTTCCATTTTAATCCACAAAGTAATTCTTGTAAATCTACTGAAAAAGTTTTGGAGATATTAAATCATTCTGTCATACAACTCTTTCAATTTTAATGTCCTTAATATTATTATGTAATGTAATAATTATTTTTATAGTTTGATAAATAATTTTCAGAATATGACAATATCCTGGGTTAATATATTGATGATCCAATGCTTTTATTATTGAATCAAACACTTTTTATAATCTACAAATTCAAGACATAATAGCAACTCATATTCATTGTTTTTTTATAATTTATCTCAATGCATTGATGTTATCCATTGTAATAAAACAATTTTTAAATTTAAGTTATTCTTTTGGTTTATTACAATCTAAATTTCACTGTAGTTGAGTTATAATTATCTTGGTAAACATTTTAAAAGACTGATAGGTCTGTAATTTCTATTATCATCATAATCATCTTTTTTAAATTTAAGTATTAATACTGCATTCTTCCAATGATCTGGTACATCCTTATCATTTAGAAATTTGTTACATAACTTTACCAACAATTTTTCTATTCCTTCAACTGTTTTTTTGAAAACAATTCCATCATTTTTAAAGGTTTTCTCTTTTTATAGATTAATTGCATGTCTCACTTTTTCATTTAAAATGTTGGACAGCCAAAAGATGTAGTAATTGTAGGAAATATTTCTTCTTGTTCTTTATGACGATATGATCTTTATAATTCTTATACAACTCTTCCATACATTTCATAATGTCATCTTTCATTTTAGCAATCTAACAAGATGTTGTTTTATAACTTTGAGATTTTATTCTCTTCTACACTTTTTCTTACTAATTCACAAGTATATTTTCTTATATCATTATTTAATTTTTTTGTACCATTTTCTTTCCTTTATAAATTATTTTATCCCAATAAAAATTTTACTGGTCAATTGCCACTTTTTTGTACTATCTTTGTTCTAGCTCTTAATAGCATATCAGTTACTTTCCTTTTGATTTACTAAAATCTGAAACATCTTCAACATCTGTTAATATATTAAAATGATTTGAAAATTCTAATTTAAATTTAATGCAATATTTCAGAATGTTAGGAATATCAACTATGAATATTATTATTTTTAATAATTTTTTTTTCTAACTTTTGCATAAACATGTATTTTACATCTCAGAAGCTTGAAATACATTGTTTTTGCTAATCAAAATATTAATATAATTCTGCTCCATCTTTATTTAAATGCTTTCATGTTCCATTTCCATTTAGCATTTTTTCAACAAAAGAATTCATAATATAAAGGGTTTTTTCCTTCAATCTCCACAACTCTGTATCCTCTCTGATTCTTATGTCCATAATCAAATTAGCTTCCAGCACTTTCATCTTTCAATTGTTTATCAATTCTAGCATTAAATTGTTTTATAATAATTTAAAATGTTGTTTGATCTGATTAAAAGTCTTTTGTAGATTCATATAAAAATCTTCTACTTCTTCATCAGAGTTAAAACTTGAGTCATAAACAAAATTATCTGCATTTGGTATCTTCCATTAAGTTGAATAACTAATGTTATCACTCTGTTTGATTTCTACAGTACTGTCCTTTTACTTTTTATTTATAATAAATCCACTCTGTATTGTGATTTCAATATTTGAGCATTTGTATATCCACTTTTTAAATCAATTGTGTTTTTACCTTTTCTTCTAATTTTACAAAGTCCAATAATGTCTCATTTAATATTAAACTTTTTTCCAATTTGCATAATCTTCCATTACTTGAAAGGGATCTGCAGTTGTATGGACTTAAATAAAAAGTTATTATTAAATAACAGCATGTCTTCAATCAGAGCATTGTTGGCACCCACTGTTTTTGGACACTGACCTCTTCCTTGCCTAGTGACTTTACAACTTTCTGAAATAAGAGTTATAATTTAATTTTATTTATGATAATTACAAATATATATTTAAAAAATTTCATTCACACAGACATTTGTTCAGCATTCAGAAAAACTCAACAACGAATATTTCAGTTAATAACTATTTGGAAACTGAAAAGAAAAATTATCGTGTTTTGGGGGTCTTAAACGCAAAAAAAAAAGCCAATATACTCATCATGCTGGTTGATATCAGTGAGCAGCTTTACATGTTCATCTAGTATATGAATATTTAAATAGTTTAAACAGGCTTTAGCCTATACTCAAATAATATCAGCTGCAATGACAAGAATGTATGGAGTGGATATAAGCAATTTGATCTATTTAGTTCCTCTAAAGTCTCAAAGAAAAATCAAAGAATCTCAAATTATTTAACAGCAAACTACAGCCATGATTTACAATTCTAGACCACTAATATTCATTAATTCCTTATTTGATTTACTTTCAAATTTGCATTATTTGCATGAACACTGCTCTGAGTAGAAATTTTTTCAACTGGAAGAAATTGTTACTGTAGCAAGCAAATGAATAGATATAATTCATCTACAAATTATTAAATTGTAATTCGGTTTAAAAATCATCATTTTTAAAATAAAAATAGAAATATTTTCACCAAGATTTTACAATTGAAAAAAATTCATTCTTCATAATCTTATATAATAATTTATGATCATAAAACTCTTTCCAAACAATTCAGATATATTTAGACGCTGGGTATATAAAATATACTTGTATTTAAAAAATTACAAATGCATTATTGAATCAGAAAACTTTCTGTTTGTTAATAATAATGTTACTTTAATTTCAAATACATAAGATATTATTGGTAGTGGGTAATACATATTATTTAACACATTAAAGCTATAAAAAACTATTATAATCTTTGTACTGAAATAATGTTTAAATAACAGACATATGAAGTCAGGGAATTGCAGTCTCCTGATCAATATTAAATTAATATACAACCATAGAAAAATGTAAATTCTGTATAATTGGATTTATTGAAAATTACAAACACTCAAATCAAATTTAGTTAATATATTTCTTTAAAATGTTATTTTATATTTTAACCTTCATTCCAAATTCAACCTTTAATTCAAGTCATTACCTAGCAACATATAACTTTGAAAACGAAGAAAATAAATATCTTATTTTTAAGTGCTTATCATCAAAAAAATTTTTAAAAACTTTTTTTTAATTCAATTCGCATTTGGCTATTTAAAGATAACTAAACTGACTCGGAGTTAACTTCAAAGAAGCAAGCCGATTATTAAAAATACTTATATTTACTTTTTTTTTTTTGGTGAAACTTTTTTTTATGCTTTTCAAAATCATAATCGTAAAATTATCATAAAATTTTCTTAAAGAATTAGTATGACGCATTTGAAGCATCAGAGTCTACCTGAGTATTTTACTGAAATATTTAAACCTTGGCAAGATTTTAGGTTTAACAGTCACTATTTAAACAGACAATGTTTTAGAATAAGAATTACACGAAAGATATAAAAATTATTTGACTGAAAAATTGTAATGATGGCATTTTCTGTACATTTATTTATATGTTGGGCATTGGACTATTTAAATTTTTTAATTCGATTGTTAAATATTTTTAGAAAAATTCAGACATTATTTATGCCTCTCTAAGTACATTTATCTGTTTATAATAGCATGAAGGTTAGTATTGAACATAATATTACTCTCTCCTCAGTTTGAACTGGTGAATTTTGGATTAGTGAATCTCAAACTTACGATAATACTTTAACTGACTAGGTTATTCTATCAAAATTTTTGACTAAACAATCTAGTTGGTTAGACTATCATCTTATATTCAGTGTACATGAATCTAAAGATCCCTGGTTTAATTCTCAAATTAGCTGTGATTTGTCAGATCAGTAATATCTGAATAATAGGTTATAATTTTCATAAAATTATATTGGGTACTAATATTATGTGTATAATAGAAGATTTTTATAAGGTTGTACAAAAGGCTTTTGTTCAGAATAAACAACATTTTAAAGTTGTTATGAAAGATCTAAATGCTAGACTTGGTAAACAAATGAAATATGAAAGTGCTGTAGGTAAATTCAGTTATGGCAATAGAAATAAGAGAGGACATAGACTTGTAGAGTTTGCAAAGAGAAAAAAAACTTTATATTATGAATTTTTTTTTAGAGAAAAATATTAAAAAGAAATGGACATGGAAGCATCCAAATGAAGATACAGCAGAATTTTGATTAACAGAATATACATATTTTAAGATTGTAATGTTCTAATAAAGGCAACACAGGCAGTGATAATCAATTAATAAGATGTAAGATACATGTAAATGCAAAAGTAGAGAGACAAAAATTATTAAGAAAAATAATATTTACTGTTGATATTCCTAATCTTCAGAAACATTCTAATAAATTTAAATTAGAACTTGCAAATCAGTTTCAGGTATTAGTAGATCTTGAACATGATTCAGATTTGAATGAAATTTGAAGGAAAAGAACTGATACACTTTTAAAAATTGCAATAAAGATAACTAGTAAAAAAAATAGCAATTGACAAATATAATTTATACTGAAACTAGAGAATTTATGAAGAAAAGAAGGAATATGAAATATAAAAATAATGCATTAAAAAAGATTGAATATCTCTAATTTTGTAAAATAGTGTGAAAAAAAGTTGATAATGATATATGATAGTATAATTGTGAACTAACAAGAAAATCTGTAGGAAAGAATAAGTCTCATGAGTGTAAATCATTATTTTGGTATTGGTAATAAACTTATATCTGCAATAAGAAAAAAAGATTGAACTATTACTAAAAAAAAATGGCACCATGAAATGTATAGAAGAATTCTATCACAAACGATATAGAAAGAACAAGTACTTCCTATGTCTATTATATTTTCTGAATTTCCCAGGATTTTAAATGAAGAAGTGAGAAATGCAAATAAATTAATGAAGAAGAGAAAAGCTCCAGGTAATGATGGAATTATGATCTATATATTAAAAAAAAGCAGGCGAAGAAATAGAAAACATTTTGGAAAAGTTATATACCAAATGGCTAAATGATAAAAATATACCAGATGATTGGAAGAATACAGTATTAATATTAATATTTTAAAAATGTAATAAAGAAATTATTAGAAATTACAGACTATCAATCTTTTATCAGTTTTATACAAAAAAATTTACCAAGATAATTGCAACTTGTCTACAGAGAACATTGGATTTCAACTAACTAAAAGAACCAGCTGGATTTAAAAGTGGTTTTAATACAATAGATTATACCCAAGCATTGAGAGAAGTCATAGAAAGAACTAGGAAAGTTAACATTGATAAGGATGTAAGACAGAGTGACAACATATCCCCAAAACTTTTTACAGCAATGCTGCAAAAAGTATTTTGTGGATTAAAATGGAAAACTAACAGAGTAAAAGTAAATGGACATTATTTAAGCCATTTAGATTTGCAGATTATATAGTTGTTTTTGCAAATAATACTTCAGGGTTCAGGAAATGTTGCAAGAGTTATTGGATGAAAGTAAGAAAATAGGACTAAAAGTAAATGTTAAAAAAGACCAAAGTAATGTTCAATAGATTTTCTCAAAAGATGAAAATAAAGATTGATTATAATGAGTTAGAAAAAGTTAACAACTATAAATACCTTGGTCAGATAATTACTATAGATGGAAACATAAAAAATGAAATTAATCATAGAATTAAACTTGGTTGGTGTGTTTTGATAAAAATAACTTAATATTAAAATGAAATATGATTATGTGTTTGAAAAGGAAGGTTTTTAATAAATGTGTTTTACCAGTTCTTACTTATGGATTTGTGACATGGACACTTAATAGAAGAGCAATACAGAAATTTTAGATAACTCCAAGAAGTATGGGGAGATGCATGTTAGGAGTAACAAGATGATGTTGAAATTTCAATACATGGGAAAGAAAAAAAACTAGTGTTACTGACAACTTTGAAAGAATTAAAAGATAGGAGTTGGGCTGAACATTCTTCTAGAAGAGATAATAATGGATAATTGAAGTCTAAAACTGTATTCTAAGAGATTGTAGAAGACCCAGAAAAAGACCACATATGAAATGGATGGATGAAATAAAAAAAAAGTGCAGGGATGGTGTGAAGAAGAGAGGCTAGAGATTGGAGAAAAAGGATTAAACTTGGAAAAGTCTTTGTCCTGCAGTGTATTGATAATAGTTGATGATGATTATGAATATGTGTTTTATTACTATCAGGTAAATGTACTTAAAAATGTATAAATAAAGATTAATTTTTTAGCCAATTTAACAATTCAAATAGATGATGGGCAAAGTTTGCTTCATTAACATATTTAAACAGACAATTAGCTATAATGGAGGTATATTAGAACTCAATAGTTCACTGATTCTATTGTTTTAGCATATGGTGGTATTTCCTTTATATTTTATTGAATAAAAATAAATGCCGTAGAATGGACTTTTTGCTAATCATTTTTTATCACTTGCTTCAGCATGTTTGATGTATTCATGATATTTTGAACTACTTTATTTATAATATGTAATTAAATAATACAAAATATACTTATAATATTAATATATAAAAGAGACATTTATCATTAATATATATATATATATATATATATTGTGGCCATCTGAATGGGCACAAGGGTTTAAGATACCTTGTATCTTAAATAAATGGTTATATTTTATTAAAAAAAAAATGAAATAGCCTTAGAATTTTAAATTTTTTTTTGCTGGAGATTTCTTAAAGCTTAAATATGGATTGCTTATGAAGTTTATTGACCACTTTATAGGTATCCATTATTATTAGTATTATTGTGGTTAATGAGGTATTTAATGTAAGGAAGGGGGGTTGTTTATTAATGGAATTGATACATCTTGTTGGAAAGATGCAAAGTTATTCTGTGTTAGTATAATATTATTTGAATGATTTCAAATATCCTTTATTCGTTAATTCTTATCCTTTTGTCAACAGCTAATAGCAGTTTCAATTATATTTAGTTAAGATAGTTCAATATTTAGGTTGTAATACATGTGTATGCATGTATGACTCTGCATTATGTTTCATTTCATTTTCATCTTTAATAACAGCAAACAATAGTACATTCACAATAAAAACATTTAAATTACAGTAGTTAACTTAAATAATTAACAAATATATATTTCTTTCCAATGATTAATAGATAGTTAGATCAATGAATTATTTTATAAATTGAATAAATTATTAATCATGTTTATTTGATAGTTAATTAATATTCATTTTTCTTTCAAGTTTGTAAAAGCTGTTTATTTTATTATTTGTATTTTTTTTTCTTGTCTTCATTTAGTTTTAAAAATCAAAATGATTTTTTTTTTGAAAAGATTTGTTTTTGCATATGTAATTAGTTAGTTAGCAAGATGCATGGGAGTAACCTTTGGAAAAGGCAAATGAACTTTGCTAAAGAGAGTTTTTTTTTTTTAACAAAGATCTCGAGTAGAAAAATTGGCTCTTTGTAATGTAATTGTAACCAGTAAACAGTGGTTCATGTATTGTAAAAATTAAAGCCAGTTGCTGAAGTCAAATTGTCTTTGAAAAGACTTTAGAGTAAAGACTTCCAAAGGAGCTTCAGAACTTTATTATTGAAAAAGTTAATTAAAAATGCAATTCTAAGGTTTTAAAAAAAGATGCGTCGGTTTGATTAACTCTCTTCGATTTAAAAATGTGTGTTAATAACATCCAGTCTACATTATTTCATTTAATTGCCATTTTAAATAAGAATGGTTTACATAAATATTATTATTGTATCATTAAGCAACATGTTTTTTTTTGATATATATGGAAAATGCATGCAGAACTGTTCTATAGAATATATTTTAATTTCTCACTATTTTTCGTATAGTGTTCTTTGTGAAGATTATACACAGACTTAAGGATGTGCCTATTTTGATAGATCATACTATGTTTAAGTTCATCATAAGGAGATAACAGTATTCATTTATTTGATATTTCTGGAGCTAATATGTATTTTTAAAATTAAGGAAATAAAATGTAAGCTACTTCTGTTTAAATTGAATAGAAGGACAGAAATGCAAGTAATTTTTGTTCTCGTCAATAAGGACAGAATATAAAACAAAGCATTATTAATTATGGAATTACTAAGGACAATTTAAAGTGTTAAATGCTATTCAGAAAATACTAAGGATAATTGCGTATTTAGTCCAGAACTACAATGGAGAATTTGATATATTTTCAGTATAATAAAGGAGAAATTAACTGCTTGTGTGTGATTTGGTACCTTGAATGGATATGCTATGAACACTGAAAGATGCTGGGCATATTTAAGTTATGCTTATATTTTTTTAAGTTTTACTGCAGAAGTGCATTTTAGTTTAAATTCAGTTTGGAATGTGTCCCATATTGTTTCATAAACCTGGAACCGAGCTTTGCAAATGGACTTTAATTTTAAGTTATAAACTAATAACCTTTGTGTCTTTATTTTTTTTATTGCTTGTCATAATTAATGTATATGATAGGTAGATAGGCTTTATTTATTATGTTATTTATAATCTGGGTATGTTGACCATCAAGAACGTTTCTGAAGCGTATTTAAATGAGGATTATGCCGGTAAAAATTGATTGTGTTTAAATAGGTCTTATTGTTTCCTTATGAAGGTGAAAGAAATATTTTTTTAAATATATTATTAGAAAGGATTACATTTATTTTGTATACTTTATTATCTCAAAGTGAAAATTTTGTTCTTTGTTTAAAACAACGAACTTATAATAGAAATAGTTTGTTAGATATGAAAAAAGTTCGTTCGTAATAATTAGAACCATTAAATTTTAAAAAGTAACCTAAAGTTTATTAAATTAAAAGTTATGCCTTAATGCAATATTTAATTATCATGTTACCTGCTTAGTGTGTAATTTAGAGTTAATATTATATATACTTTTTACTCGCGGGTGTGTGTTTGTTTTACGCTAATATAAATAATATCCCCCTCCCTTTTTATTTCATTTTGACACGCGTATATAAAGTATAGAATTACTGAAATTAAAATGAGAAATAAATGCTTTTGAAATATACTACATTCATTTAATAGAAGTATAAAGTATTAAGATTAAAACGGGAAATAAATATTTTAAAATACAGTGTATTTATTTAAATAATGTTACAAATCATCAAATTATCAGAATAAACACGATTTTGTGCTATAAATGAAAGTTATACGTAATTGAAAGTGATTATTAGTCAATTAGAGAAAGTTGCTTTGCTGAAAGCCAAATATAAGTAATTTGATTTATTTGGTTAATCAAGAGTAATATCCTCTCAAAAGTATTTTTTTGTGCTAATAATATAGCATGTTATTTATTTATTGTCATATAGATGAAACATGTAGGCAAAGCCTGTGTTCGAAGTCAGGATATTTAAACTTTGTTATTAATTTGCTTTGATAGTAGGGATAATCCTAAACTGATGCTAAAAATAAAAAAAAAATTATTTGATAATCTAAATATATGTAAAACAAATAGTCCATTTGTAAATATTATGTTAAACCAAGTTTATTTGTTATAATAAATGATTTGTTTAGTTATTTAAAATCTTAAGAACTGTGTCTTGAGTTATTCTTGTGTACATTCGTATTTCCATTTCCACATCTCCACATTTCATAAATCTATTATAAAACAGATATATTATTTTAGAGTTATAATATTAAATTTGCTAGGGTCTGACAATATTGTATTTCTTAATCCAAACATTATAAACAGTATTTGCCAATTGATAAAGGTATTAGAAAGGTTGCCAGGTCAATTGGTTTCATTATATTTTATCATACTTTATAATTATAACTTATGGGCCAATGCAGTTTATTTAATTCAACTGTGTTTGGTAAATTTCCTGAGATCTTATTGTTTATTTCTTGATTGGCATTAAAGTAGATTTTTAGATTATAATATGCCAAGTCATAGAATTGTTAAGAGTATAATTATAGCAAGCTGATATATGTTATACTTGGATGAAGGAAGAAATTAAGTCTAAAGTGTATTTTAATAGACTGTACTAAGTAAACATTATGATTCTTTATTATACAATTAATTAACAAAGGAATTTACATTATATTAAATGTTTTATAATATTTCTTCTTTTATTCATTTATTATTATATATCTTATGAACTGCCTATAGCCTCCCACTGAGCTGAGCTGAACATAAACTTAAATATAGAGTCTCAGTAATAATTTTATATTATATATTTTGTTATATTGTTCTATTCATTAATAGAACTGGTGCCTGGGCATTTCACTCATATAATGTATATGAGTGGTTTTGGTTATAATATATATATATAAACAAAACAAGTTATAAATTTCATAACTTGCTCTTAGCTTGCATTTTATGATCATTAGATGGAGCTTTACCAACAGCTCACTAACAAGCTTTGTTTACATAAATGCTGAGAGAGATAGAATTCAATATCTCTTTCATTGTCTCCAACCATTAGACCATGGTTTCAAGCTAATTGGCCCACATCAGTAAAGGGTAGGAAGACTAGAAACTAGATCTCAGTGTTTATATAAACAAAGCTTGTGATGTGATGTGGGCTATTGGTAAAGCTCCATCTAGTGATCATATATATATATTGTAATGATAACAAATGAATGCAGGAAAGCTTGTGAATGGAAATTTCATTTTTCTGAAAATTGTGTCACACATTGAAAGTCAAATATAATGGTAACAAATAGATAAAACATAAATAGTGAATTTATCAAACATTCAGGCTAGCCAAATGGAACAGTCAATAAATACAAAATAGAAGCTGTCATGGTTTAGTCTACTGTGGAATGGAGAATAAGCAAATAAATTCTTTAAATTATTAAAACAGTTTAAATTATGAAGGAAATTTTATTGAACTCAAATCATATTTTTTAAACATATAATAAATAGACCTCTCTACATCATTAATAGTAGTCACTCCATTTGCATTTTAATAATTTATAATATTATTTATTTTCTCGTGAATTCACTTACAACATTCATTACTGGTCACAATATATTAAGATGTGAATGATTATCAATAAATGGGTGTGATTATTTAATTATGAATGATAAGAGAGAACAGATTAATTTAATAAAAATAAAAATATTATTAATATAAAACAATAATAATAGAAATAAATAATAAAATATTCTTTGTCTAAAGGTTTAGTTTTAGAATTGCTATGTCAATTATGAATTCCACTACTATGTGCTGCAAGCAATATATTAAGATACCACACAGGTTATAAACTAGACAATATTGTTGAAATAAATATATAATTTGTAAACTTTACTAATATGTTTTAATGGTTTGTAATATATTTTAATCACAAAGCAAACATAGCTTTAAGACAGTAGCTCTCAACTTTCCTAATACTCTGACCCTTTAATACAGTTTTTTATTTTGTGGTGACCCCCAATCTTTAATTTTGCTACTGTTATGAATCAAAAATGTGTCTTTTTCAATGGTCTAGGTGACCCCTGTTAAAGGGGTCATGACCCACAGGTTGAGAACGACTGCTTTAGGAAATTGTATTTCATAAATATACTTCACATTATTCATCGTTACATTAAATAGCTATTACTTAAATATTTTATATTATATTTTACATTATAAATTTTAAAATATCCTTCTTTATTATAATTATAATATTTAATTTGCATATTTTAAATACATTCTAAATTTGTATTCTAATAATGATTAGAGGTATAAGTTTTCTTTGATATATTTATAATTATTTCCACAAAAAAAACTTATACCTATAACATACATAATAAAATAAAACAAACATACTTTTCTCTAGATAAAATAATAATAATAATTGTTAATAAATATTATTTATTTATTCTAACTTCCCTTGGTAACTAAAGATGTTTATGTATTAACTAAACACATCATGCACCTTAACTTAAATTACTTATTTAAAAAAATGCAAATTACCTGGTAAACCTTTCTTTTTACTAGCAAAGAATGATAAATAAATTCTTTAATTCATGAATATACACTTTTATGAAAAAAAAAAAAATTAAACTCTAAAATCTTCAAAATTTTGCTGAAAATTCATAATATCGTCCTTTGCACATTGATGAGCTATACAAATTATCATTATTTCAAGAAATGAGTGTTCCATGAAAATTATCAGTTTTGACAATTTGCTTTTTTTTTTAAAAAAAAAAAAGTTTCACTTTACTTAGTATGTTATAAAATATATCCTGGTTTTTCTTGAACATTCTAGTTTTTAAAATATTTTGTAAACTTATAGTGTAATACTTTACTTTTACGACTTTGCTCCATTATATTCACATCAATTTTAATTACAATTACTTTTATACATACACTAACTTTTGTGCAATTCCAATTGTTAAAATAAAAAATTCGAGTCTAATCTGAGATCAAAAGCTTAAATAGTTTTCTCCCAATGATGTCCCACTTTCGTCATTACTATGAATATTGTTTTTATTGCAATTATCCTATAATCTCCAGTTCTACTCGTTTCCATGGTCATTCATTATAAAAAATTGAATCCACTCATTTAACCACTCTAGAAAATTTCTTTTCTATAAATTACCATTCCGAGGTATTAAAATATCATTTAAAAAAACATATAAAATAATATTACATAATATGTTTTAAAAAATAACAAAAATGTATAACTTTACAAATTTAAAACACAAAATATATTTAAAATCATATAATTAAACATTTCTTTCTATTTATCTACTTTATTCTGTAATCATTTCTTTTTAAATATTCATTTTAAATAAATTAAATGTTTTTAAAATATTGTGTTGAATATGCACAATTTAATGTTTTTATAATTACACCAAAACATATAAACACTTATTCATGCATACATATAGTGTTAACAGTAATCTAATATTCTATTTATTTTAAAGATAATTTTTGAAATGTATGCAATAAATATAATCTGGATAAGTGAATCTATAAACATGGAATTTGTGTTCTATTATTGATACACATAAAAATATGTATATAATTTATTAATATTTCGAATATAATATATGTTTGCTATTAATTATATTACAACCTCCATGGAATAAAATAGACAACATAAACCTTAAAAATTACCATGGAATTATAAAAAAAAATTGTAATATAATAACTTAAAAAACATTGTGATATTTTAAATTACGATCCGCTTTAAAAGCAACAATCAATAGCAAAATTAACCGTTTTAATTAATTTTAAATTAATTTAGATAATTGTCAAGTTGAAATTAAGCTAATATATATATATTGAAACAGTAAGATTCGTATTCGAATCTTAAGTTTCACCTTTTTCTGTCGTCTCTCACTGACCGTCTATCCCGTCCAAATTTAAACTTTTTGGTATCGAATTGTGTGTGTAGCAATATTAAAAATGTATAAATATATGTAGAATTCAGCATAAACACGCACACATTTCGATCTCAAATTAAAGGCAATAAATAGGGATAAAATAATATAATTTAGATTTCTTTTAGTTATATAATTTGGTATAATTTTAATCATTTATTTTGGATTATAAAGTTCGTATTTATTGCTTTGTTTAAATTTCGTTTAATAATAATTCTAAAAAAATCTGATGTAATATTTAATTAAAAGTTAAAATAATCTTATGTTTCCTTTTTGTCTTTGAAATTTAAAAGCATCGGTCAGTGATAGATAATAGATTAATTAAAGAAAAATTCCCCAAAATGTAATTAGTAAATGTAAAATGTAAACAAGAGAACGACAGCTTTCTTTAATTAAAAACCAACAAAATGCATTGATTATCCTCAGGGCAGATTAAGTAGAACCTAAAAATATCTTAACAAAAATGTGAGAGATCAAGATAAGAAAAGAGGCCATCTTAGACTTGCTGGAGACATTCACTTAAACTTTAGCTTTGCTCTCGATCACTGAGAGTCTCCAAAAATATAAAAATAATTTGTTCCTGCCAAGGTATGACCGAGTAAAGCACCTAGATTATTCTCCATCGGGAGATGGCCTATCGGATGCCGAACTTTCCATTGCCCATCATAAATTCACCATGAAGATCTGCTGCCTGAAATAAATGAGAAAGCTGCTACTGCTGTGAAAGTAAATGAAATATCTAAATACAAGAAAGAATTGCCACTCGTGAACTGTTGCTGCTAAACTAATGGAATCAGAAAACTTCTTATAAAACAGGTACCTGTCTGTGTTCAAACTCTAGAGTACTCTAATAACATGCTATAGCTCTTCTTCATATTACTTATCTAAATTATAAAATGTAAAAACTATCATTTGTATAACTAAAATTGAATAATTAATGTAATGTGTAAATGTCTCAAATAATCTAGCTTACCTCACTCTATCTTTCTTGGGTGCGTATTTCTATAATCTACATTTTTATCTATAGTTATTATTTAATTATTGCATGCTCATAATTGTCTCAATTTTCAAAGTTTAAATCTACGATCGCTTAAAACAATGAATGCGTGTAAAATTTTCATTAATATTTACTTTCCTAAATAACATAACTTTCATATAAATCGACACACATTCAGTGCACCATTTATTGTAATGCAGGGTCTACTACTTTGCAAATGGCTGGCATATTAGTTGTAATAACTCCCAGTTTATATAGGTTTGGTATTTATTAAATCTTAATGAATAATTCTAGAAAATTGCATTTCTTTGAGAGTCGCCAACATTCTTTAGTAAATGTTGATAATGTAGGGCCGAGTTAGAAATCTATTTAAATCTCATCATAATCGTTTATACATTATACATGTTTTACATTTTAGAGATGCGATGACCCATTCCGCCATGAAATTTCCGGATTCTTCAGGGTTGAAATTAACCCCAGTTGTCCTACACAAGCGGGCATAATGGGTGCTCCTGTAAGACTTGACAACGTCATGCAGCCAGCCGGCAAAACTGCGACATGGACCGCTTGTCCCTGGTTATGCTTATGTGACACCTTACTTCGTCGGGCCAAAGCAGAGACCAGCCCAACAGTCTTATAAACTCATTCGTGGCATTGCAGTTTCAATATACTGCCATTCCATATCACCTTTCTAAAGCGTACCACGTGTTCCTTTACTTAATTTTATTATACTATATATCACTCTGCCTCTGCATTATCTTCATAATTCACTCTCAAATAAATGTTTTCCCTTAGTTACAAATAAATATTTTAATTAAATAAATATATGTCTGCCGTTACTCTTATAACCCATATTTTAGACTCTTGCATTGCAAAGGTATAAATCCCTCCAGGCATGCATTAGAAATACTTACCCGAGAATTTTAGGTAGCTAGATTACGCCCTCAAATAAATAATTCCTTTTGTAAACAAATAAATAATGTATTCTTTAAAATATAATCATGTTGCAAATCCCACTACTGAAGCTGTTAGTCCATAAAATACTATTAGTAAATGATCTTCTTAAAATGTGTTAATAAATAATTTTAAACTATATGTCTGCAGTTATGTTTCATTTATTCGATACCCATTCTATATAATATTTCCTCGATTATGTAAATAGGAATGTTTAATTAATATTAGTTTGATTATTGGCTAACTTGAGAATAAAATCATGAATCTCTTGCATATCCCTGACCACCGTGCCTAAGGAAATATTTACTAATGTCGCATCAGATGCATTGTTTTGTGGATTGCATTGTGGAACTGATAAACTATGTTCGAACTTAGTACCACGGGTGGCTTTGCTACTCGATAGTGCTGCTGTTCTGTATGGTAGTCGAATTCTGCACTATGTTTATGAGTCACATGTTTTCTGACTGTTACAATATGGAACCAACATTAGCAGGTGTAAATTCAAATCCATCTACTACATTTTATATATAAAATTAATCAAAATCAATAATAAATTATGATAAAGCAGTCAAAATACCAATAAACATAAAAGTAAAATATATTAATTATATAACACATAACAATTATAACAATATATAAAAAATATATACTATATAAAGATATGCATCTTATATGTTATAATAATGGGTAATATAGTAATTTGTATATATACATATAATATTGTAAAAGTAAGCTCTTCACACGTATTATAAAATAGACACACTCTCCTGTCAATAAATGTTTTAAAAGCACATAGAGCTTATTTTTTAAATAAACCAAAAAATTTCTATATTATCAATTATTACATATATACCCAAAATAATAGGGTTCTATATCACAGATAGTTAAAAATAAAAAACTTTCTCGTGATATATAATCTGAACTTGTGTAAATAATATATTAATTTAAAAGTCAGGCTTGTAATAAGATGAAACTCTCAATTTAAGCATTGTCAATAAATGTCGATTATTTAAAGAATAAGTTTTAGGATTGGGGGGGGGTACATATGCTTTTAAAACATTTATTGATCGTGCACTGTGTTTATTTTCTAACTCATATGTGAAGGGTATTTTACTTTCACAATGTTTTATGTTATAACAGTCAAGACATGCAACCTAATAAACTTATAAATTCCAAGAACTAAGGAATGACAATACAATTTGCTTATGTGGATGCAAAGTATATAAATAATTTATAAATAATACCACAAACAATACAAATCAAAACATTTATTTCCTAAGGCTGCCTGTATCCCTTCACTCAGGTACGACACTTGATGAACTCAAGCACTTTTTTATTATTGTACATTTAAAATGACTTTATGAAACTAAATCTTCAGTATTTTTATGGTTGCCTAAATATGATTATTGAAATTTAAGATTATATCATGGTTAACTCATTATCATATAAAACCTTTATGTGAAACTAATTTATTTAGCAGTTGGTATTCACACACACACACTTGCATTTAATTTTAGTTTATTTAATTGAATTTCAAATCTTACCTCCAACTGTTTTACCCCTTCAAATGAATTGCATGAACTATGTAAAACTATTAATTGAGAGTACACTTCTAACAGAATGGCAAGGGGACTGTGACATTTAAAAACTATAAATTATCCATTATGATTTCATCAGAAAAGCACTTTTAAGGCTAAGATTAGTTTAACTTGGAAAGTATAGTTGCACAAAAATCATCCTATTGCTCAATATATACATATAAAATATACACTCATATATGATGCTGTAATAATTAAAGAAATAATATTAAAAAATACATGGACATAATAAAAATAAGATACAAGAAAATAGAACTTATTATAGTCTTCTGATTAAAATATTATTAAAATAAAATAATGTTCTGTATTAAATTAACAAAGAAAAAAATGTATATACAAGTTATTGACATTTTACCAAGGCAAATTATGATAACAGTTCAAAATGATTGATTACTTATGTGCAGATGAAGTTCCCAGGTCTGATCCTAGCTATTTTAGTAACATTAGGTTGTATAGCTTCACAGGAAATTAATTTTGTTGTTACATGATTCTTTTGGTAAATTTATTTTTGGCAGGCAATGTTTTTTCCCATTATTCACAGAGCACTTGAAGTTACTTCTTTTTATAAAATACCTTTGAACATTTTATTTGGCAAAACTGAGTTAATTTTGGTTTACTTAATTTTGGTTTACAAAACATTTCTCATTGATTCACAGAATTTTTGTTGCTAAAAATAACTTATATGGCAGAAATACTTTTTTTGAGATACTCATCTCTCTGGGATTTCAGTTACACATTTCTCCTACATTGATAGGCAGGTTTTCTTAATGATAAGTAAATAAATGGCTTTATAGTAATAATTGAACAAATATATCATAGTGGATCAATTGCTCTAGTTGACTATTCTCTGCATTATCATTTTTATGGTTTTTCAAGCAGGCATTCCAATTAATTGTTTTGAAGAACTCTTAAAACATTCTTTTACAAGGTTTTTATATAAAATTTAAACAAAGGATTTTCAGAAAATTCTCTAATTAAAAGTTTTTTTTTTTTTAGAAAATTCATTAATTAAAGGATTTCTAGAAGATTAATAAAACTTTTGTTAATGATGAAATTTAATTAGATATACCTTATTTCCACTAAATTTCTCTGGATAACTGTTGTTTACTTACAACATCAATCTTCACTTACGTTGTTTTGTGCATGCTTATGTTTTAACCCCCCCCCCCATGTTACGTAGATAAGAGGAAAAAGAATACCTTCTGCTAACAAAATTAAAAGTTTTTAATTCAAAATAAAACCTAAAAATAATACTGTATTTTATTAAACATTGATTTAAATCAAATTCATATCATTATTTTAATTTACTTTTAGTATATTCCCAGAAGAAAATTGGACAAATAGTTATGTTAACAAAAATGTAATTAATTTAATTTTTATTTAAATCTTTTCTTGTAATACATCTGATTTTAGTTACTATTACCTTTCTAAATATGCATTTTTAATATTTGAAGTAATATGAACTAAATAATATAAATAAAACTGATATGAGACTAATTAAACATTTCAAATATATTCCATACATTTCCATTCTTATTACCCAAACAGATGGTTTTAGTTAAATATGACTTAAACTTAAGTATATATATGCAGACACATATATTTAGTGTCAATATATTATAGTTTTTCATTCCCTTTTAATTGATCAGTTATTAATTAAACTTGATGTTTTATATATATATATTCATACAATTATCTTTATTATAGTTAAAAAAATTAGTTTTATATATTTTTCTTTTCTTAGGTTTTTTTTTATGAGTATAAAGGTTTAATATATTTATATAATATATTTTATGTCCATATGTTAAATAGTTATGTTTGTTTGCTGTTTCATCTAATCATTTTTCTGTACGTGCATGGTAAATCATATTACAATCTTTTATTTTATAATTATATTAATGAAATTTTCAGTTATTCTTTATACAAAAAGATTTTTTTTTAAAATTTCTATCTCTTCAAAACCAAGTTTATCTTACAGACCAAAGTAATTTAACCATACAAAGATATTTGTAATTCTTTCATTAGTTTCTGAGAAAATAATAATTGTAATATTTTTAACACTAAAATAAAGTAGTATGTGGTTTCTGTTTTATGTTTAATTTGCATTTGATGACGGTAGTCCATTTTACATCTCTGCTTCTGAACCATCTCTGTAAATAAGAATAATTAATAAAGTCCAAATAAAAGTGCTAATAAGATAATTACAATGTTTTCTGAGCTAAATTGTAATCCATAAGCAAAAGTTGTTATTAAATGTATATTTTTTAAAAAATCTGTTCTTACATTGCTTATAAAAAGAAATGTGATGATAAATTATTTACAAATTACTTATTGAAATATATATAATATGTTTTAAATAGAATTATAACTTTTTATCTTACTGTGAGAGTGAATTACAAATTATTTGTTTATAAGAAATTTATTTGCTAACTAAATGCATATTTATATTTTTACATTAACAAATAAATAATTAGATATAACAAAAAGCAAATACATTATTGTAAATAATAAGAAATTCTCACTTGTAGAATACTGCAATGCAAACATAAATCTACAATATCATGAATTAACATACAAATAAATAGGCTAAATCCAGTTTCCTATACTGGACATGTATTTCAAGTATAATCACTCCATTCAGTTTAGAAACATTTTTGAATTATTGGCTCAAATTTTATTTCTTTACTTAAAGTATAGGCAATTTGCAATGTCAACTAAAAACAGGATAAAAATATTTCCTTATTATTTGTAAATTATGTATAATTCCTTTGCATAGTTTACTGCAACAATCGAATTGTGGAGTAAGGAGATCAAGGTCAATGAATCATGGCTTCAGCCATCACTTTGGTGGATTAACCTTTTATGAACTTCTGAGCAATGAATGATTTATTTTTATTTTCACTGCATGTAATTGAAGAACATCACAACAGCTAAGATATATATTTATGTCATAAACATTAAATGTGCTATATATATTATTGAAAGCAATCACAAATTCTGATATTTTTAATCCTTTAAAGAAAATGTGAATTTAAGATATAATAAATCCAATACATATGCTTTTGATATCATAATTAGTATGTATGAATGCATTAATCTATATGTGAGTTAGTTCAAACTTTGAAAGTCCCATAGTCTTTCTAAATAGTCAACTAACATTGAAGCAAATAGTTCTAAAATGTTTGAATATTTAAATCTATAGCCTATGTAAAGGAGTGATTACACTTGATGGGAGTTTATTTGTCTAATTTGATTTCAGAATGCAGTACAAATTGCCATTTGTAATTGGTTACAACAATTATATCAGATATTTCTTATTACATGTGTGAGTGCATACAAGTGCAATTATTGCTTTGAGGATTTTAATTTAAATCATGCTAACTCTAAATCAAAATTATTTAACTAAACTAATAAAATCTCTAGGACTGAACACACTTTTATCATGTTTGAAATAGGTGCTGCATTTATATTACATATGCTCCATGTAAACATGCTTATTATGGTTAATTTTTATTTCGTGGCATGATTGCTTTTGGAATAAGAAATGTTTTTATTGTTATAAATTTCTCAGATAAAAAGTGTTTTAGAAATCATCAAAATTAGCTAATTTATTATTGTAGTAGACCATGCCTTCAAATTCAATGATAATGCTCATAACTAATAAATAAATATATACTTCTTCAAAATAATATTCAGTATATAAATATTTTCATGTACACACATGTGAATAAATATAGTACTTAATATTATTTATTAAAACAATAATATTCTTAAATTAAGCAATTACTTTTACAAGTCTACTAATATATCGATATGTAAATTAATACACTTTACACCTACACTTTTTTAATCCAGGAAACATTTCCAAGTTTCATTCATTCTGAACTACTATACTTAAAAGAAATTATTTTAAATGGTGTACAGAGTGAGTAAGATGTAATTTACATATAAATTGTTATTGTTGATTAAATAAATTACTTTTTAGCTACTGATTCTCTAAATGATAGAACAGAATTAAAATATAACTTTTTATTTCATATTATTACTGACATCTTTTATATATTTATATCTTTATTCATATATAAAAATAAAAGTGAAAAAAAAATATTATGTTTTAATATTGCATCATTATTCAGAAATTCCATAACTATTTTATATTTTCTGTTTAAAAATTGAAAATGCTATTTTTTTACACATTTTTAAAGTACATAATAAATCTTCATTTTTCTTATCAATCTTTAATGCTGTATGATGTTTTCTGATTTCCAACATCATGCTCTTTGTCAGTTTATACTTCTTTCTAAAAAAAAAATTTCTCTAAGTTTTTTTTCTATTTTTATTTTTGATAATTTTTTTGGAGAACCATTTTTTTGTCTTTCCTGGTGTTGTCCTGTTTAATATTCGTTTCAGTAATTTTTTCTGAAGCATTATTTTTACATATCCATACCATATATCATGATCTGATTTCACTTTTTATAGTTAATTCAATATCAATTATTTTTCTAATTCTTTTATTTCTTATCTATTTCTCTTCTTCACTTTCCTGTTGATCTTTATCAATAACCCATCTTTATAACTATCTTTTTTTTCAGCTGCCAATTAATTAGCATTCTCATCATTAAAAAGTACAATTATTTAAATTATGTAATGTGTTTTGAATCTCAAATAAAAACAGGTGATTTAAATGTTTTTACAAAATTAATTAATTTCAGGATATAAAAATATATAATCTAACATTATATTATTAATTTCAGAAAGATAAGCTATGCTCTGGATAAAAAATAGTTAAATCAGTTTTTATTATTACGTAATATGAAAATTATACATCTACAAATGTTGTAATGTATATATATTATGCTTTTTTGCCCAAGTAAAAGCTGCTTAATCCAGGTATTAATATTTAATTAAGATCAATGATATTTTTCTACTGCTTGATATTTCTTAATTAATTACAACCTATCATTGGTTATAGCTTGACCATGAATGTTTTTGAGTTGCTTACATTAATAAAAAAAAGTTAATTGAATGATTAGTTGCTTAAGAGATCATATGATGTTCAAGTACTAAAGACAGTTCGATCTTTTATGCATGAACCTTTAAATTTCATGTTTATTACTCTATTATTATAGTACACTGTACAGCGCTTTGTATTACAAAAATGCATAACTCATAAAATGAAGAAACCAATGAACAAAATATGTACCAAATATTTAAATTTTTTAAATTATTGAATATTTTAATTAAATCAGTGTATGTATTCTGTAAATGTATGTATTGCTATAAAATTTGCTTTAGATGTTTTTATTTAAGTTTTTGTTTGAAAATTAATATACATATTCTTAACTGGTTGATGGCTTTTTTCCACTCCATTACTTACATTAGTAATTAATTTGTTTCTTTATGTAGAAGTATTAATTTCTCATTTATCATTTTTAATTTAAATTAATGGACATTTTTGTTTATCTTTTTTTTTCTTCTTTCTCATATTAAAAATTCTTGCTGACTGGACTTTTTTTTATTTTGTACAAATTATGAACTTATAAAAACGCAGAGTACATACAGATATCAATCAATTAAATTTCCTATTTGAAAAATTAAAATAACAATGCATAAAAATCTTTTGAAGTCCAATACTATAATCAGTTAAATCATTATAATAGCTATTGCAGTTATTATTAATTTAACACTTTTAAAGACTTGATTTTAATATATATATATACTATTTTCACATTCTTATAATATTTAAAACGGAATCTATTAAAAAATATTCTGCTAAACAGTTTTTATAATATAATATATTTTTACATTAATGAATATTATATTTTTATCAGTAATTAATAAATAAATAAAAATATGATGAAATATTTTTATTTATTATGAAGAAGAAAAAACTTTTTTTTTAAGATTTTACATTTAATATATATTTTTCTTACTTTCAATTTATAAATGTAATCAATAAAATAGTAAGTACTTCATACTTTTAGAATGCATTTCAATCAATTAAACTTTGTCATATAAGCTAAGCCCTCTTTAATCCCCCAAATGCTGTACATTGTTCCTGACAGAGATATTTTAAGTGCTGGCTCTGGCTAAGCATTTATCATAAAGCTTGTAGATGAATTGACAATCCTCATTGTTTATAACTTACAAGCTTAAAAGATAGGGTCATGTGATCTATGACTCTTATTTTGACTATTTATAATCTCAGCCATAAGTCTTATGCAATTTCATATTGCTAAGACTACTAATATATGGTATGGCTGAAGATCTATCAGCCCCATATACCTATTTGAGTTGGATAGCTGGGTTTGAAGACATGTAGATGTCTGAAAATTTCAGATTTTCCACTCAATAGATAACTTTTAGATAGGTACTTGGCTTTGGATTGGTATTTTTATAGTAAAAAATAAACCACTTCTTACCATATTTTTGAACTTTTTATTTAGAGTTATTTAGAACAATAACAAAGCAAACTTAAACCAACCATTATATTTTAATGTAAATTGATTTTGAGATTACTGATATTTAAGTTTATAGAGCAGAGATTTTCCACTTATTTTTAAAACTCTATAATAAGTGAACACATATCATATATTGTATATTATTTAACATTATATATTATTTAACATTAAATATATGACATGTCTTTATTTATTATAGAGTTTTAAAAATGTGTGAGACATCTCTATTCTATAAACTTAATATCTGTTATTTAAAAATCAATTTACAATAATAGTCTGCTTTAAGTTTGATCTCTGACTCTTTGTTCTGGATAACTCTAAATAAAAGATCTAAAATATGGTAAGAAGTGATTCATTTTTTTATTGTAAAAAAATATTTAACATTGCAGATGGAGGCCAGTTAAAGTATTATAAATAAAATAGACTTGGTAAATTTCACATGCCATTATATATTATAACAAAACCCGTATTTACCTCTCACTAGACACGTATGTACTATCAAATATGTATGAGGCGTATTAATATTTAATTAATTAATTCGACCAAAAAAATATTATTATTTAAACTTGTGGTCATTCTCGCAACTGTGATATATCCCCAATGCGTATTTATGGTTGTCCAAGGACACCAAGTGCCAAATTTATACGGAAATAAGTATTACACGAAGTAGATATATCACCAACAAGAATACTATTTATGGAATGTGAGAGGGGTTCTGACCACCAGCTAGCTCAGTCTCATGGTCGGGTGATGTCATAGCCATGAGTAGCTATGAATGGGGTAAAGAATTCACTTTTATTTATATTTTTAAGTCTAAAAATATCTAAACAATCCTAAACCAAATAAAATGATTTTATAAACAATCAAACTGAGTCAGTACTTTACTTTCTTGATATATGTTTATTGAATAAAAAAAAATAATAATATTTAGCACTCTGTCATTTTTCCCTTTTTTTATCGCAATCATACAGCATTCTCTCGTAGATCTCACAACATATCTTAAGTAGCGAAAATCGATACTACGAAAGTTTGTATCATGTGACTTTCAACCCTCGTTGCTTTCGTATGTCCATAATGGAGCGACACTTTAAAGAATTATCATAAAGTTATTTCACAAGTCACCTTTCACTGATTATAAAAACACAACCATTTCTTTTTTATAAAGAAGATTTTTAACAGATTAATAATAAGAGTTCTTTACCTGCTTTCCTGGGAAGTAGCAGAAGCAATTTTTATTTATTTTATTTATTGTTCTATAGTTCCATTCCTCAGATAATTAGGCCATTCAAGGTAGCGATCTTAGATTTTTCTATGTCCGTTGGCTGATGAGGTTTATTTGATTCCATGCTGGAATTATGTGTTATTCGAGGTATCCTGGTTTTATGGAAGCAGCTACAGTAAGTTGGGATCAGGGGCTTGGATCCAATGCGGATTTTCTTACCCTGACATGTCTGTTGAAACTACCATTATATAGTTTTAAATATTCACTCGCTGAGTTGTTTACTATTGTAGCTCTGCCAGAAAAAAGATCCTATGCATTGTGGGTGGCTCACTTTTATAGCCCCCTCCATTGTTTCTAGAAGCTTCTTTTTACCTCACTTCCGATCTTCAAGGTGGAATAACCAGATCCGTAGAAGTGTGATAACTTGTGTCGTCATTTCTGTTTTAAATATCAGAACAATAAAATCCCGTTCTGCTGGATAACTCTAGTTTTTCAACATGAAACAAAAAAAAATCTCATTTCTCTCTTTACATGACATTATATTTATTCAATTTTAAAATATTATTTAACATGATTTACAAGGGAAAAGGTGAATATTTTACTTTTCATAAATGTATCATGCATACTATCACCTATGTTGTGTAAAGGACTTTTATGTTAAATGTTATCTTATTAATTATGTGTAAAGTGAACTCATGTTAATTGTTAATAAATTTGTTTTTATTATTATTAAATTTTGGTCTCTGTCTCAGTATGTTTTTTTGGTTCATTAATTGTTAATTATATTATTCAAATCAGATATACGGTACCATTTATAAATACAGATCCAAACTTGAAAATGCAAAGATGCATTAGAATGGCAGTTCAAAAGATTGGAATTGAATTTAACTTAAAATTATTTGTTTGATTTATTTAAAAATTAAGTTCATTTATGACTGCATATTATGTAAATTATTATATTCATGAGAGTGTACATTATTTTGAAGATGATTTTAAAATTGCATTTGTTGCTGAATATCAGAATGGCATAAAAGATACCCTTTCCATTCTTGGTATTCAAATATCATCCTAGGTAAACACTGTTCTTTTAAATTTTATTGTTTCATGCTTTTATTATTTAGATTTAATATTTCTTTAATTATTATGACTATTGTTATTATGGTACATTAGGATGAATTAACTTATAAAGGAAGTGTATGTCTCCTATAATCTAAATTTATTTTAGTCTTTAGGTGAGAAAAAGAAAAATCAATTTAAAAATGTCAATAAATTTCTCACCTAATGAATAAAATAAATTACTGCTCTAAGTAATACGAATATCTATTTGAATTGCCATGATCTGATCTAACCCTTGGAAAATAAAAGTTAATGTACTTTTCTTATAGTACAATAGAATTGATTTGATAATGCTACACAGATGTGATTTAGATAATGGGAAAATCATGTAATAATAATGATAAAATGATCTCAGGGTTCTTAATAAACAAATTGAATATATTCTGTCTTCACATATTGTTGAATAACTGAATGACATCCTAATAGACTATAGGAGACATACACTTTCTTTATACATTAATTCATCCTAATGTACCATAATAACAATAGTCATAATAATTAAAGAAATATTAAATCTAAATAATAAAAGCATGAAACAATAAAATTTATAAGAACAGAGTCTTCACCTAGGATGATATTTGAATACCAAGAATGGAAAGGGTATCTTTTATGCCATTCTGATACTCAGCAACAAATGAAATTTTAAAATCATCTTCAAAATAATGTACACTCTCATGGATATAATAATTTAAATAATATGAAGTCTTAAATGAACTTAATTTTTAAAGTATATCAAACAAATAATTTTAAGTTAAATTCAATTCCAATCTTTGGAACTGCCATTCTAATGCATCTTTGCATTTTCAAGTTTGGATCTGTATTTGTAAATGGTACTGTATATCTGATTTGAATAATATAATTAACAATTAATGAACCAAGAAAACATACTGAGACAGAGACCAAAATTTAATAATAATAAAAACAAATTTATTAACAATTAACATGAGTTCACTTTACACATAATTAATACATTAACATTTAACATAAAGGTCCTTTGCACAACATAGGTGATGATATACATGATACATTTATGAAGAATAAAATATTCACTTTTTCCCTTGCAAATCAAACCAATTCTTTATAAACTTTTAGCTGCTATTATTGACTATAACTTTTTAAATTTTGGCTTAACATATACTTTAGCTAAATGCTATTTTATTCTATTAACATTTGTTTTAAAATAATAATAATTTGCTATTATACTTGCTTACTTCTGCACATAATATTAATGGTGTTCTACTGTTATAGAATAATCATGTAGTAAGACTTTTAGAACATAATTTACAACAATATTTAAGATATACTTTATGTTCATCTGACTATTATTAATTGGCATAATTAAATAATTCTATGTTTATAGAATTACAAAATAAATTAGAAATTTGACCTTTAAATTAATACCTATTTAACTATTTTAGTAGATTATCATGGTAATACTAAGTATTATTCAAGGCATAGATAAGAAAATTTTTATCTGGCATTGTGTTAATTAAATAAAATTAAAATTGTAAAACTTTCAGAAGCCACATACACAGCACACTCTAATTCTATATCCACATAATAAATTATTAAAGAAACATGTAATGACTTTACCAATCCATCAGTGAATTACTTCTGGATGGTGAAGACAATAAACATATATGTGCACATCTTACTATGCTATTATAAAATATTAAATTTTAAGAAAATCTGTTTCTTGGTTTTATTATAACTGCTGGCAAAGCACAACATTACAATGTGTACACTAATCCCATTTCTATACACTATGGATAGAACAGTGCTATTAAACAACTAGATATTTCAAATACAAACTTATGAATTGCCATAACCATTATTAAAGCAAACATTAACTTTATCTACATGGTGAACTAAAACTAAGACATCCTCATGAAGGAAAGACTACTCTGAGCCACAGCTACTACATTGAAACAAATAATGGCCTACTCCAACACACATTCTAATAAAAATATATGTGGACATGGTCCTAGCAAATGGAAGTGGAATATAAACCATACTAAAATCCTGATTAAGGATACAACTGTTTTAGCTAAGCATAAACTACAATTATAAACTATTAGAACAAAACCTCTCATGAAAAAATCTCTATCATTGGGAGAGCAATTCTCAATCCTCCAAAGTACAATAATTAACATATAAGGATAATAAAATCAAATGCATCACGTAACAATAAAAAAATGGAAATAACATTCTAAACACAACCACGGCAAGTTGAAATAAATATCACTTAAAACTAGAGATAATTTATCTCTAAAAAATTCATACATGAAATAATGCACTAAAATCAACAAACAAATACAAGACAAAGTAACTTTTTTTAAAAAAACTTAGAACAGCATAATAAATTTTACAAATAATAAAAAATGCACATATAACAACAATTGGCAGTATAATATTTTAGAAATAAGTGGATATCAATGACAAAATGCAAAACAATACTAAATGTAATAACTATAAATATAATACCTTATTGGCATTATAATGAAATCACTATGTTACATTAGATAAAACTTTTTGCGAGTTTCTAATAAATATTACGTACATATCTATTTACCCAAAAATATATAACACGTGTATTGATAAGATAGTATTAATGAATGTTAAGCAATACAAATTTGCCTTAACTGGATAAGTATATTAATATAATTTACTTCATGGCAAATAATTAAATAATAAAATAAATTGCATAACATAAGAATAAATGCATAAAATTGTACCTGACAATTGATAATATCTTCACGTAATAATAAAAAAAATATTCTTATTTTTTTTAAAAACACTATAGTCCTTCAGCCAACATCTGCCATATTGAGTTGCTTGATGTGGGAAGACTCTTTGGATGGTGAATTATGTTAAAACAACGCATCCATCATTTTGTAAATTTGAAATAACATACATGTCAATGACCTTCCGGGATAAATGGCATATACATTTAAAAACATTTAAGAATTACTTGAGCAGATTTGACTTCCATTCATTTACCTAAGTATTAATTGTACAAAGTTCACTATAGCTTGTTTTCTTTTATTTTATTTAAATATAAAATTTTATTAAGGAGATTTTTTGTTTTTACATTTCTGTGGGTACATTTCAAAAGCAAAACTTTTTTTTAAAAGAGCATTTTCGCATTTTTCAAAGTTATTATTATTTTCTTTCAAATGAAAATAAAATTGACTATAGTAATTAAAAAATTATTTTTTCTGAAAAGACATAGCATGAATCATTTTTACATTATATAACATTTTTAAATAAAAGTTTTTCTCCTGTATTCTTATTCTTCATTTTTAAATAATGATTTTAAAATATTTAATTATGATGTATATAATTTTTCAGCAATAGAAATAATATCCTTTAAACTATTATATTTAATGTTTTCAGAACTTTCAATGAATAAGTTCTTTTCCTAATTGAAAAACATTTAAGTCAAGCACATAACTAATATAAAGAAGAGAATAATTACAATTATTCTTTTTGTCATTATCAAAGGTTAATTCTTTTAAAGTCTAATATAATAAAACTCCATTGAAGCATTTCTTCATTTTACCACTAAAATAATTTTTAGCAGTCTATCAATGATAGAATTGAATACTATTCAATTAAAATTGCACATATAACATCAATGTGATCCAATAAACAGATTAAAATCTTCCTTTCTTTTAAATATTATACTAAATTTAATTAATTCACTAATGAAGAGTAAGTAAGTGAGTTCAATAAAGGCAGGAATATTAATAATAAATTAGTAAAGTACAGAGTTCATACATATTCTTGAAAATATGAAATTATTCTACCTTTATATTGAAGTTATCCTATTTTAGAATTATTGCTAAATAAAGAACAACAGTTTTTAGCAAGTATTTTTCTAATTTTCCTGGACTTCCCGATTAGATTAAGCATGAAGAACTCAACAACTGTCTGACTCTAGCAATGCATAATTATTTAAACAAAAAAAGCATTTATAAAAACAATATTTTTATTTTTTTAAATTTTTTAATTTTTTTTTTTTTTTTTGGGGTAAAAAGGAGAAGGAGGGGGGGGGAGGGAGAAACCAGACAGAAGACTTCCTCCACACTTACCTACTTATATATTTTCATATCTTAATGGGCAGGTAATCATTTACCTAGTTTTTTTATATTTATTTATGCTTCTAGTAACAAATATTCTAATCAAGACAAGGAACTAAAAATTAAATTACAAAACAGTAATTATCACATGATAGTTTTGTAGTAAATTTTATTACCTCTGATTGACCTTTCATAATTTATTAACAAAATAAATTAAATAACTGATAAATATTACCTTTTTAAATTATTATTAATAATTTTTGTTTATTAGAAGCTCAAATATTATTTCACTTACATTTGTATTTTAAATAAATAAACTTTAACATTATTTATTTTAATAAATGGCATTTTAAATTAGTGTGTAAGCATACACATTCAATCACACATATCCTGGAAATTAATGCAATTATTTTTATTATCTTGAATTTATTATGCTGAATATTAACCCTCACAACTTTATTTTATAATTAATAAACTAATTTCATTCTTTATAACTTTTCTAATACAGTTAATTAACAAATAATAGGCTAACTATTTTAATAACAATATTTTAAAGCTAATGACCTTATTAATTAGCCAATAATTTATTAAGCATACAAAATTAATTTTAATAAACCTCCCTAAGTATTTCAACTTAATAATATAGCATATAAAATGAAGTACACCTGGGTCTCTTTTTGTGTGGATTTTTAATGCAATTTTGAAGTTATGCAATTTATGTTTCTTCTTAATATTTTTTATGCAGTTTTCTTTTATGTGATAAAGAAGTTTATATTTCATTTAAAATCAGGATTTCCCCATTTTATACACACACATTATATTTTACATACTTTAAATTCCTGTTGGAAAAAGGTTTGTCAATAAATTTAGATACTGTAGAAGATTTAGAAAAAGATAATGAAACAGAAGTGGAACCTATCGTTTCACAGCAAAAATGATTCAAGAAAGACTTCAACTTTCTAATCAATTGGACAATCATTTTTTGTTAATGACATGAATTATGAATGAGCTCTTAAATTCCAATGAGAGCTAAATAGTTGTTATGTTTGGGTATCATGAGCTTCATAAACAATTAGTAAAATCATCATCTCAAAGCTTAATCAATGATTACATTGTTGACAGAAAACTATTAACATTTAGATTGAAAAAAATTTTATTGGCTGAGTGAATTAAAGTTTTAAACTTTTGATTGGTTCAATTACAGAATCAGCAGTAAAAATATATTTGTCTTTTAATATTAGATTCATTTTTAAAAAGCAAATTAATAATTTGTCTGATTATGAAAGTGAAAGTTTTTTCAAAAATAAATTTCTATTTATAATTATAAAAATATTCTATAGTGGAGATCCTAAAAAGAACATTCATAACCTATTAGAAATTCTGCATACATCATCAATTTATTTATCAATTTATGCTCATGTAAAAGTAAAGAATTTTTACTAAAATCTTAATTATTTTTTCTAAAATAATTATATTTTCAGCATATTTTATCAAAATAATTTATAATATAAAAAAAATACTCTAAAATATACATTTTCATTTTAAATATCAAAACAAAGAATTTGGAGCTGTCAAAATTGTTGTCAAGCACTCCCTGTAAATTCACTATGATAATGCAAAAATTGATAGCTTTAGAGTGACTTGAAGTCATGAATGAAAATTTTCAGTTGATGCACTTTATTAAACACAACATAAGACAGAAGTTGGCACTAATTGTATTTCCTCTTGTGACAAATCTGATTTCTTATCAATTCACAAATGTACCCACATATTGTCAAATAGCAATAATGATTAAAATATATATGAAAAAAGGTAAATTAAATTACAAATAAAAACATAATGTTTTGAATAAAATGTAAATTAAATTACACATAAAAACATAATATTTTGAATAAAATTAAATAGTTAATAAAAAAAGTAAAAAAAGTTTGTCTTGTAACAATTTTTTTTAAATATTTGAATTTTTTTATTAGTCATACTTTATTTTCGTTTTTTTTTTATGCAAATTTTAAAGTAAGCATTTATTGAAAATTATGAACATTGTGTGATTTCTTTTATGTGGGTTTTTTGCAGAACCTATCTACCACATAAAAAGAGGCCCAGGTGTATAACTGTTTTAATTCAACTAGCTTTATTTACAGGTTGAATAAGGATTGATTTTTTTAAAATCCCTACTATATTTTATTCTGGTTTGAATATGCACATACAATTAAATATAAAAGTTATCAGTTTATAATAAATTTATGTTATAGAAACTAAATAATAATTAATTCTAATTGTGACATAACATGCATAAGCAATTTATATAACAGAACTGATATAATCTGTTTTATGATCATATCTAACTTTTTATAAAATGATAACTTGTTATTATTTTCTTTTTTTTTAATTTTTAGCAAAAATTTTAAATAAGGAATTCAAATACAATCATGGCAAAGCACATGGTTACTATATATATATATATAGGATTATTATGTGTGCATACAAGTATGCTTACAGTTGATATTTTTAAAAAAATACTATTAATATAGTAAAATATATTTTCTTTACAAGTAGACTAATCTTTGTTTTTGCTGATCCTTTTTTCCAAATTCAAAATGATTTTAAAAATTTAAAGCAGCACTATTTTTCTTACTAAAGTATATCATCTTCCTTTATAAAAAGCTGTGTGTATTATATATTTAGAGATGTTTTGATGACTTTTGTGACATTTTAAAAAATTATTTAACTTAATTTTAGTTTTTACTTTTTGTGTGTATATGCCTTTTTATATAATTTGTATTATTTTCAATGTTTATTCCCGTAATTTTAATATAATGCTTTGTGGCCCCAGATCTCTTCATCAATTTTTCTATCAATCCATCTCACACATAATCTTTTCAACATTCTTTAAACTTTACATTCATTATTTTACTATATATGTATAGAGTTTGATAGAAATTCTCTGTTTTATCTTAGGGAAACTTTTTTTAATTTAATAAAATATAAATGTTTTTATTTTATTATGTTTATAAAGAAATGTTATAGTATTGAATTCATAGTTATGATTCCATATCATGCATTTTAAATGTTCCCATTAAAACATAACAATAAAAATAAATATTTTTTGATTATAAGTTTAGATGTAATTTAATTTATTTTGATCTTTATACTGAGTGTTTATTACTTGCATTAAATTACTTTAATAATCATAAGAATTTGCATTAAAAATGTGCAATTTTTCCTTCTGTTGCTAATAATTTGTATTTATTTTGAGAATTCTCTCGTTCTGGTTATTTTTTAATTTTTTTAACTTTTAATAACAAAAGTATATATATATTATTTAAACAACAAATTTTTATTTTTGAATATTTCAGATTTGAACATTATCATCAGAATTTTAAATCATTTTATCATTTCATATAAACTATGAGTATGTCTGTCAATTTTTATTCCAGAAAAAAAAATAATAAAAAAGTCAAAACCTTCAAATCGTTGCATTAAAAGATTGTTTTATGAAGATTATGTAATTCAGTTATAAATTATTTCCTTATTTTTTTTTTATTCAGGAAAAAGCAAGAGCCACTAATTACATATAAGATTTACATAGATATCATTATATACAATGTAAACATAGCAAACATTTACAAAAACAAATCGTTTATGTTAATTGATTATAACTACAATAAAGAAATGCTTCATTAAAAAATATTGGTCTATTCTTTTGGGATAATGAGTCCAGAGAATTGGATCTAATTGCAAGCAGAGTCAGCAAATTATTTTCTTTTCTTCTGAGCTAATGTAATAAACAACTGTTATTAAACCCATATGAAAAAAAAATAGATTTTTTAAAAATATTCAACTTTACTATTGCATAACATGCTTTAATAAGTCATGACTAATAAATATTTCCACTCTTATTACATGCTGGTTCTTCATTATGCTTTTATAACATTTTGTGATGCAGCAAACGTACTTCTTACAAGTATCAATACCTTATCTAGTCGTAACTCTACACTATATTTTAATTTCAGACATTCTTCTAATAAACATAATCAAAATTATATCTTTATAAACTTTTTTAGAAATTATTCTTTCAGTATAGTTAAAATATATCTTTCCCATGAAAATTATGCTGAATTGCACTATAATTTTTTTTTTTTAAAAAATGTTATTAATCATTTATTTTCCATGTCCAATTTAATAAAAATGGGACCTAATAGTAGTGAATTCAATGCCATTCCAACTTGAAAATAAACTGATTTTATGCTCTTTCCACCATAATTTTAGAATATTATAGAATATTCTGAAATAAAAAAATTTCAATGACTTTATAATACATTATTAAAAGAGTCCAGTCTCATGTCTGTAAAATAAACTTGACTAATAATAGCTGTAGTGAAATAACTATTTTTATTTGTTAAATGCAGCTGCAATTTAAAGTCTGCATTAAACCTCAATCTAACAAGATATTTAATTCTTGAATCATATTTTTAAGTTAATAAATAATCGATAAAGCATCTGAGTTATATTAACATTAATTATTAAGTTATAAATTTTATTGAGAACTTTAAAAACATTTTAAATTGTTTTAAAGATACAATTTATTGTTAGAATTAGTTATACTCTTAAACTGTACAAACTAATTTAACCATTCAATTAAAATACTAGTTGTATATCTAGACCCACTAAAATTAGCTGTAAATGCTGTCTCCTTTTAATAAAAAAAAAGTCTTTAATGTGATGTGGTAATTATACCGTTAGCTTATCATGCCTATAACTGACATATCATTTCAGAAGAAAATTTGAAAATAGTTTAAGCATTTAGTTCCATAGTCCTCTAATTGGCCATTTAATATTGATTGGAACTTAATGATTTATCTGATTGTAGCTTGAGATGCAACTGTGTCTAATTTATTATCTTTTTTTGAAAAAAGAGAGTAGGGTAAGGTGAGAAGGGAAAAAAGACATTGTAACCTAGGTAAAATATTACCTCTGTATTCATGAAGCCGAAAGTGGTAATAAATAGCTTATTAAAATTACTAAATAGTGAAATAGTTTTAAAAAAGCTAATCAATTGTATCAATTTTGTTCAGATGATTTAAATAATTAATCATTTAACAGCCATAACCACACATAGCAAAATCTGATAATAAATACCAGTATAATATCTTATATTTTGAATGACGAGTATTTTTTAACTAAATACTTTCAAAAATTATAAATTATTTATATAAAAGAGTATTTGCATAAGGTGTTTCAACAGTAAGCTTTAAGCAAATATCCAACAATTTAATTCAAATTAAAGAAGAAAAAATATTGAAACAAATATTTAATTAATTTATTATCAAAGGATTAATTTTAATCAATATACAATATTATTTTTAAGTCAATCTAGCAATTATACGTTTTGCTTCTGCGCTACTCAGTATAGCGAATAAATCATTTAAACTCTTAGCCTAATTTGCATCATTTAAAATATATTTTTTCCTCCAAATTAAATCTCTCAACTACATATATGTTGCATAGTGTGAATATCAAAAACTCTGCTGTTTATTAATTATGAATTAAATCTTTAGATTTTATAGTGTTTTTTTTTTATTATTTATGTTTATTGATAACTTGCATTATTTCAGAGGCTACTATGGATAAGCATGTTATGTTTAGGCAATATTTTATTTTGTGTATTATATCAGTTGGGCATTTTTTATAGGTAAAAATATATACACGTTTTTAAAATTATTTTCATTTCATCTTTGCATTGAAACACAGTATTTGAAATACACTTTAGTGAGATGTATATAACTCTATTATATTGAAGACATGAGAAATAATTATTAATACTACTATAGTAGACATTTGACTTAAAATAATGACACTGGAGAAAATTGAATTGATCTACTTTTTTTTTTTTTACAACTTTTAAAAAATCGAGTAAATAGCATAGAACATATTAAAAGTGGTTTCCGTTTTATTTCTATGTCTTGAGGATATTCATTTTGGAAGTAAACCTTATATATATATTATTAATTTATTAAATGATATAAGAATACAGAAAGTTATGAGTTAACTTAATTGGCATACAATAGATATTATTAAAATTTATTAATTCTACTGCCTTTTTTGAGCTTTCAAATATATTTCGTAGCGATACATGAATACACAAACAATAAAGTTGTATACTAAGTAATGTTTACAAAAAGCAGACTCTAGCTTAGTCTAAAGCATGTAGTTAAAATTGGTTATGATGGGAAGTATTTTTTTTATTAAGCCCATCAATTCACCAATAATAAAACTAAAAACTTTTCTTACATTTTGAAAAATTATACATTTGGAAAATTCAGTTTTACAAATGGATTAATATTGTTACTTATATTAATATATTTTTATACAGAACTCTACATCTGTTAGGTTTTGATATTTGTTGAATGTCACTTAATAATTATTAAAGGCCTCCTGGTGTAATGGTGTGTATCTTTTTTCATATCTATTAGCGGGATTGAATTTCAGCTGACAAAAAAAAAAAAAATTCAAATTGTATCCAAGCTAAGAATTTTTTAGTAGGTAATCATTCTTATCTAAAAACTAAAAAAAAAAACCCCAAGACTAATATTTTGGACATTTCATGAAAAGAAGTAATATATTAAAAAAAGTATATAATATTCAGAAAGATGGATTATGAAAAAGGATGAGAATAACCAGAAATAAGGTGAATATACTCATCATCACAATAGTGAATGTTTCTTTGAACAATCTGAAAAACTAAACAGATGATATATTATCCTAGATAAATGCTAATATATAATTACCATTATTTCATGTTGATTTAATAACACATTAAGAATAATCCAAAAGTAGTAGTGGTTTCATTGCTCAGGAGTTCATAAGAAGCTTGAGCATTGGAAGTGACAGAACTAGAACAGATCCAATGACCATAAAAAGTATGCAATACACCTTTATAATAATAATAATCATCATCATCATCAAATGATTTATCACTTGAGAATTTATAAAAAGTTCAAACATCACAAGTGGGAGACAATCCATCGATCCTGAACTTCAAAGTATGCCAGTCTATCATCACACCAACACCATGAAGAGCATTAATAATAATAATGTGTGAAATTATTTCATTTTAAAGAAAAAAATAAGACTTTTAGACTGCTGCAATATATTTTTAAAAAGAAGTTTTCACTATTTTAAATAGTCATCTTTAATCTACAAAAATGTATATAAAAAATGTATCAATGCAAATACAATTTGTTTTATATGTTTAAATAGCAACAGAAAGGCACTTGCAGTTAACTGAAAGGGGATCCCTTTATTCCAATATGAGTCCTTCAAGAAACTAAGTAAGATAAATTAATGCTCATTTCATGCATTCTTGTTGGTGCAGATGTTCTATATGATTATTTATATAGTAAGTGAACATGAATGAACTGCTCATCAACAGACATTAGTCAGCATAATGAATTTATTGATTATTTGCCTCTGAATTTAAGATCAAAAAACACCAAGATCTTTCTTCTTAGTTGTTCTACAATTCTTAGCCAAAATATCAGTTGATTTCTTTGTAGGCAGAATGCATGTGTTTGTGAATGAACTTTTTTAAATAGATATTTACAAACATGAAAAACGAAATTAAATTATGTCTTTTATTCCAATATGGATGCAAACCCATAAGCATAGGCAGTAATTGGCATCTGAAGGCAAAGGAAAGTAAGAATCATAATGTGTACTAGGCTGCCATTTGATGACAATCTTTTATTTAGATACATATAATTTTATATTACTTTCAAGTGAAAGAAAATTGCATAATTTGAAAGAATTGTTTTAATATTAAATGGGACACTGTTGAACATTTGTGAAATGAAAAAAAAAAGTGAAGAAGCAATTGATTTAAAAAATAAACATGCATTTCACTACAAAAAGATAATTTTTTATTGGAAGCATAATTGAAGTTAAAATGGAATAATGAGATTGTGTATATTGTTGATACATCAGACAGAGACACAAGATTATATATTCAAGTTAATGAAAGATATCAAATACAGATAATTCAGGTTTATGCTCCACATGTTCCCATTGAAATAAAGATTTTCTTATGAACATACAAAAAGCTATTGATAAAACCAAACAAATTTTAAAATTGTTGTGGGAGACTTTAAAACTAAAACTAGTAACTGATTGAAAGATATAAGTGCTGTTGGTAAATTTATTTATGGTAGAAAAAAGAGAGATGATACAGACTTGAGGAGTTTGCAGAATAAAAAAAACCTATTTATTATGAATTCTTTCTTTGAGAAAAATCTTAAATAAAAATGTACATAGAATTTTCCAAATGAAGATACAGCAAAATTAAATTATATTTTGACTAACATAAAATATGTATTTCAAAATTGAAATGTTTTTAATAAATTCAACAAAGAAAGTGATCATTAATTAGTGAGATGTAAGATACAAGTTAGTGCAAACTAGAGAGACAATATTATTATGAAAAACAACATTCACAGTTGATATTCTTAATTTTCAGAAATGTACTGAATTCAACTAAAACTGCAATCATTTTAAAATATTAATAGATTTTGAAATTGGTTTAGATTTGAATAAAAGTAATAGAAAGATAATGAATATATTATGAAGAACTGCACTCATATAATTGACAAAGAAGAAGCAATTTACCTGTACATTTTCTATTGTGACAAGTTAGTGTATGAAAAAAAAAGAATAAACATAAAAATTTATAAAAATGATCCATTAAAAAGAATTGAATACATAGAGTTTCTAAAAGTATATATTAAAAAGAGTTCATAATAATGTAAGAAAATATAATTGTGAATTAACAGAAAAAGCTACAGAAGAGAATAAAAGTTTCAAAAGTATGAAACCACATATTGGTATTGCTAGAAAATTTATTTCTGCAATAAGAAGAAAAGTTAGTACTATTACTAGAAAGAAAGATAATATCATGAAATGTAGTGAAGAATTTTATAATATATATATATATGTCCACAGATGGCGTCCTACCAAGACTGCCAATCAAGCGTATGTTTTGTTTACATAAACGTCAGAGTAGTTAGTATTCACTATCTCTAACTATAATTCCACTTTCAGATCATGATTTCAAGCTATTTGCTATCGTCAGTGAAAGACAGGAATAAAGAAACTAGATCTGAATACAAACTCTGAGCGTTTATGAAACACTCAGAGTTTGTATTCAGATCTAGTTTCTTTATTCCTGTCTTTCACTGACGATAGCAAATAGCTTGAAATCATGATCTGAAAGTGGAATTATAGTTAGAGATAGTGAATACTAACTACTCTGACATTTATGTAAACAAAACATACGTTATAAACGCTCAGAGTTTGTATTCAGATCTAGTTTCTTTATTCCTGTCTTTCACTGACGATAGCAAATAGCTTGAAATCATGATCTGAAAGTGGAATTATAGTTAGAGATAGTGAATACTAACTACTCTGACGTTTATGTAAACAAAACATACGCTTGATTGGCAGTCTTGGTAGGACGCCATCTGTGGACATAAATACAAGCGTTAGCAAGTTTTTTAACTTGCATTTTTGTTTATCATATATATATATATATAGGGAACAAAAATGTATTTTCTACAATCATTACATTTTTTAACTGTCCCAGAATATTAAATGAAGAAATAAGGCATGCAATGAAATCCATGAAGAAGAAAAAACAGGAAATTATGCAATTATTATTTCTACCATAAAAGAAGCAAATAAAAAAAATGCAAAAATTGTTGGAAAAGTTATATATCAAATGTCTAAATAATAAAAAATAACTAAATGATTGGGAAAATGCAGTAGACAGTAGTAATATGGATCTTAAGAAGGATAAGAAAAAATATAATTACAGACCTGTCAATCTTCTATTAGTTTTATACCAAAATTTTTACCAAGATAATTATAACTCAACTTAAGAAAACTTTAGATTCTAACAAAGCAAAAGAACAAGCATGTCTTAAAAGTGGTTTTAGGCCAGTGAATCATATCCAAGTATTTAGAAAAGTGATAGACAGGACCAATCAATATCAACTGCCATTATACTTAGGATTTGTAAATTACAAAAAAAAAACATTTTTATAAGCATTTCTACAGTGATTAAAGTATTGGATCATCAAGTTAGAGATCTAGAATACTGTCAAATTTTGAAGATTATCAAAAGGCATTGGCAATGATTATATTATTTGATAGTACTAAGAAGATTAATATTGATAAAGGTATTTTTCAAGATAATTTTATATCTTCAAAATATTTTATAGAAATTTTATAAGAAGTATTTTATGTATGTGAGTAGAAACTAAAGAAATAAAAGTAATTGAAGATTATTTAAATAATCTAGATTTTGTAAATAATGTGGTTGGTTTTACAAATAATGCTTCAGAGTTCAATAAATGTTGCCAGAGTTATCAGATGAAAATAAAAAAATAGGACTAAAGACAAATGCTTAAAAGACTAAAATAATGTTCAATGGATTTTCCAAAAATAAAAAATTGAGATTGATAATATTTTAGTTAGAAGAAGTTAACAACTACAATTATTTTGTTTAGATTATTAATACATATAAAAATATACTGAATGAAACTAATTATATAATAAACTTAGATGGAATGCTTTGGTAAAAAATAACTTAATATTAAGAATACACTTATATGTTTGAAAAAAGAAAGTTTTTTTACTAATTATGTTTTACCAGTTCTTTCTTAGGGATCTGACATGTGGATACTTAGCATAAGAGCAATACAAAGACTTGAGTACTAAATGAAATATGGAAAGATGTATGTTAGGAATAACAAAAAGAAATTGAAAATGAAATACATGGTTAAAACATCAAACATATATTATTGACATTTTTGAAAAAAGTAAATACTAAACTGAAGCTGTAATGAATATATTCTTAGAAGAGATGATAACATATGGACAGATGAAATCTTAAACTGGATCCTAAGATATAAAAGACTAAAAAAATACTACATGTCATATGAATTGATAAAATAAGGAAGTTTTCTGGTGTGAAGAAGAGAGATTAGAGATTAGAAAACTGGATTAAACATGGGGAGACTTTCATTCTGCAGTAAATAAATAATGATTTAATTTAATACATATGCTTAAATATATAATTTATTGTCTAGAACTTATAAATTATATTATGTATACATTACTGTTGGTCTCAACTTAGGATATTTTTTGATAAGAAAAAAATAAGTCATATAATGAAAAGAAGTTTACTATATATTGTATTATTAGAACTGACACACATTTCTGATTCTATGAATTCTATAGTTAGATTCTTTTAAGTTCTCACTGGTTTCTATAGTATAGCATCATTTATTTAAATGTTATAACAAAATGAACTATCTTTTGGATTTACTTGAATAATGTATAAAGCTACATCATGAAAGTGATTTAAAATTTTGTATTCATAGGATTGTCAATTTTTGAAGATAATTATCTTTAAGAAGAAAAAACAATTAAAGCCATATTTAAAAACTACTTTAGCTTAATGATTTTACTCAGAGAAAAAAAAAATCTACTTTCAATTATTTTAAATTTGGCGGCACAAAAATTATTTTTAAGTTTTTTCTGATCCAAAAACTGTTGGTTCTCTTTTAGAAACAGCAATTTACTCTTGCTGTCCTACTTCTGAACCATCTATTGCAGGTTTAAATAATTGATGTATATTAGAAAATTATGTTGGTATAAAGCTTTTTTTTTTCAGTTTAATAATTTTAAATGTAGAATTACTTATAATTATTAAGGATATATCCTAACGTAACTATTATGTAAATTTTAAATTCTAATGAAGATTAGAAAATGATTTTATACAGCTGTAGATCTCACAGGCAAATTCAGTTTAGTTTAGGAAACCATCCGAGAGCCAATGTAACTATTCATCAAATATTAATTGATAAATGAGTATCTATCTATTCATAGTAGAATAGTCAAGACTTTAAATTACAATTGATCATATGAATGCTGATGTTCCTAATGGAAAAAGAAAAAAAGATTGTGATATGATGCAGCATTTATATTCTGATGAGAAAAGTGTCATATTCCAGATGCAACAGCTAAGATTTATCATGACCATTTTGATTACTCATTAACAAAGATGTAATTTGTATTATATAAATAACTTATTAATAGCTATTTGATTTTTATGCATTGATAATTCATTAAATAATTTTAAATGAAACTTATTGTTTGACTTATATAAACATACCACATTGTAACATTTACTTGTATCCTATCAAAGTAACATGAAAGTTCTGCTATGGAGCTGTTCATCATATGCATATATAATCTATCTGTATTTTATTTAATGGACTAATATAATGTCTGAATTATGTCTTTCAGTTTTTTTGTGTACAATTTATTTTTGTCTTGATTATCATGTTAATATGACATTTAGATTATGAAGTTCTTTACAGTTTACGTATGTAACCTATGTTTGTTTTATCTACAGCACAATGAAGAGAATAAATTATGGTGTTCTTTATAGTATGAATAACTTATTTTTGTTTTGTTTGTCATAACAAAATTATGTCTGAATAAAGTGGTTTATATACTATGTGAGCATAATATATTATTTATCTAGTTTGTTTATACTATGACATATGATTTAGGTATTTTAAACAAATAAATCCATCTTTCTGTTATGACTATAACAATGCTTATTTTATTTTATATTGACCAATCCAACAATTTTGACAAACCAGCAGACTTTTTGGGAGCTAAAATATATGTAAATTTATATGAATATATAAAAAACAGTTTATCTAAGTAAGATAAACATTACACTTTTGTCCATTAAGGAAAATTACACTACAGAAATATTATTCAATAAAATTTTTTCTTGTTTTACTATCTAGCTAAGAATTACTAAATATTCATTTACTGACAAATAATTAGATGGTTACCTGTAAAAAAAATTAAGCTTGCTTGAGACTTCAAAAAATTTTCTTCTATTACTTATATTTGAACCTTAATTCATGGACATGGCAAATGGTTATTCTAATCACTATGCCATATAACCCTTCACATTCTCCAAACATACATATGTATATAGTAACATGTGTAACTGCAAATAACTATAACAGTAATAAGAATTAGTTCATCAAAAACAATCTATATATATTTTTTGAAATAAAAATCACGATTTCAAAAATAAATAAAAAATGTGGAATTCAGTTAAATATTAGGTATACAAGGCTAAATAAAGAAGAAAAAAGGAGTTACAATATTATTTATTTGAATAATAATTAAATCTGTATGAAAATTTAATTATATATATATATACTCAATATGTATGTGGACAATAATTTTGTCGTATTAATGGAACATTAAAAATATATAATATGCTTTGCATTGACCATTTTTGTAATATATATATTCCATTAATATGCTTCTCTGCCTACCTGTCATGTAACCTTACATAATTTATACTTGTGGTAACATTTCAAATTTTAAAATTTAATGCAGTTACTCATGTCAAAAATGAATGATGTTCACTTAAATCAGTTTTATTTCATATGTACTATTAATTTTCTTTTTTGACATATATGTGTCTGTATATATAATAATGAAGGCTAATGAAATAAACTACTGAGTGAAAATGACTGTTTATTGTTTATTCATATTTAAATAAAAGATTACAAGGATAAATGTTCTATAGTTTATTAAATATAAATTAATTTAACCTATATATATATAACCAATTAACATCTTTATAAAAAATAAATAGTCAGTGTAAATTTTCTAATATATTACTTAATTCATAAAGACTAATCTTAAAACTGAAAAAAAGATTTTTATGCTGATAAGTTACCTCACAGTTTTAAATTAAAACAAATAACAGTTATAAGTTGAAAGATAATAAAACTTGGTAAATCATTTTTAGTTACATTACAAGTATTACATGTGAGAAATAATTGGCAAAGGTGACCATTATTGCATTATTAACGACCTCAGGAGTTGGGCAATAGTCAGACCTTATTTGGCTAAAATGTCAACTCCTTCTAAGTAAATGAACTTTGGTAGTGAACATTACAATATAAAAATATTCACTTAGTGTATTTTCTGTAGATTTCTTTAAAAACACATGATAAATTACATTCATCAATCACATATCTACTCTAATGACTCTAAATCACTACAATATGCACCATAATGAATAAAATAATGACTTATCTAATTATGGAAGAGACAATAATTACATCAATATCTTTAAGTTGTGAAAATTATTAGCTCAGAAGATCATGTGATATGGAAGTGAGAGATTAAGCTTTGACATAGAAATCTGCACTCTCATGCTTGTCTGTATAACATTGCTAATTGCTTAATGCACTTATCATTTATGATAATAGAGATACAAATGCTAAGTTTCAATAGGACTGGAATCCATGTTGCTGCTTTTGCTGGTAATCATTAATTTATACTAAAATATAATGGAGTAAATTATCGTAACAAGCAACAAATAAAATAATTTGTAACTAAGTATACAATGTTAAATATCAAGACGGCTAATAATAAAATTAAGATGAACAGTTTTTTTTATATAAAATTTTAGAACATTGTTTCACATTTCAAAAACATTTTCTTAATGTTTTAATTTTTTTTTCATTTCAGTGCCATATATTTAACTGATATAACCATATTTCTCTATTGTAAAATGAAGATTTTTATTAACTGCATTTATTGATCATAAATGTATTCAAAATTTTTAAGGATGCATATAGTAAACAAAATATCGAATATGATTATGATTTAAGCAGACATATGCCTAAAAATTTTGGTTTATTTATGACAATATTTAAACTTATTATCACTTAAAATTAGTTTATCTTGTACCCAGTTATTTTTTTTCCCTGTTTTTTGGAACAGATTAAAAGTAATAATTAATGCTATAAATGGTACAAATCTTCAAAGATGATTGATAGAATATGCCAGGAGATTGGAAATCTGTGGCTTATGAGTCACATATAGCTTTTTGATCCCAGTTTCACAGTTCTTTCTATCATAAAACATTTTTTATTTTATGTTGTAATTTGTAAATAAATATTTTAATAATGCTAGAAGAGAAAAAAAAAAAAAAGCCTCCCCAAAAAATCATTTAGAAAGCTTTTTTAATCTCATTTCAAATTGTATTTTTAAAGAATATATTATAATTAAAGGGGATTTGAATGCAGATATTCAAGCACCTTTCAGTCATTCACTATATCTCATAAAACTAATACACATGACCACATATATGTGAAAAAGATAAATTATCTCCAATATCTATATTTTATGCTGAACTAGCAATCATCAATTGGTCAAGGTCATCATCTCCCACCCATATATATATATATATGATAAACAAAAATGCAAGTTAAAAATACGATATATGTATATATATATATATATATATATAATCAGTGCTCAGTTTATATTAAGATAACAAATCTACATTTAATTGACAGACTACAATCCTCTCCACTCTTCAACTCTTCAGCCATTCATATCATTGAAAATCTGAAGATGGAATGCTCAAAGCTCTAGTTAATGATAATATTATTGTCATACCCATGTTGATCTTAACTCACTCTGACCCTTCATATATGGACCATAATATGCCCATTTAAATTACATAGAAGAGAGATGTGTATTTAAATATATATAGGAGGCATCAGAATAAGTTAAGGTCAACATAAATATGACAATAATATTGGCATCAACAATGGCTTTGAGCATTCCATTATCAGATTTTTAATGATATGGTTGACTGAAGAGTTGATGAGTGGAGAGGATTTTAGCCTATCCTTTAAAGTTTTCAGAGTTTCTATCTTAATATAAACTAAACACTAATTATAAATATTGGTTGTAGTGGTACAGAGATAAGAGGTTAACCTGGGGTGATCATCATCATCACTCCAGTTACTAGCGGTCAATGTCTCAAAATTTAAAATATAAAATACAAATGTCATATATAAGTAATATAAAAATAATGAATGAATAAGAATCAATATAAAAAATATAATGAGCATAAAATCACTCTGTAAGATCATTCTGAGAAACCAGAACAGCTAACTATCTTAAGTATAAGAATAATTAACTATATGTTCATCAGCATTAAAAATAAGAATATATAATATTCATTCATCATCATGAATGATCACTAATCAAATAAATCAATAGTCAATCTGGTGACTGGATTTTAAATGGGTCTACTGTAGACCAGGCTAACTATTTAGCCTTTGCCAGCTTGGGGAAATGATTTAAACATAAATCGGATGCCCAAACTTAAGTGCTATACTATTCAATCAGAATATACAACAATAAAAACAATAATGCAAGAATATTAAACATGCTGATCATTATCAATGCTCTGGGCATTTAACACCATTAATGTACTGGCAAACTATAAATTTAATATCTAATAGAGACTAAACTAAATAAAATATAATGCATGGACTATAAAGGATATCTCTCCTGTGTCAATACAGGATTATTATCATCAACTGGATGTTCCACTAATATAAACCTCTTTCATATAATAGACAATTATGCACAAATCTAGCTCAGAGAAAACAAACCCTATAACTGTTACTGTGACCAGAAGATGATGTAACACATAATATCCTAAAACTCTTTAGAATTAAGTTCACTGGAATAATTTTAACTATAAAATATCAGTTCATTAATAACAATAAAAAATGAAATTAAGGTTTCCAGAATATGGCTACATCTATATAAATTCAACATTCTGATTTTCATTAATATATAAAAAATTTGCTATTACTTTGTGATTTACATATGTGTTTTAATAAATTTACATAAACACCCATATATCAGATCACATACATGCAGTATGATATAAAATTAACATTTGAATTGTCATATAACAAAAAAATGATTAATTTTGAATCATAATGGGTTTACATAAAACACTTCTATATATATATATATATATATATATATATATATATATATATATATATATTGTGCCCTTTTGTATGGGTCACCATCTAATTTTTGTGCTAATCTATTAAAAATTTTAAATTTAAGATATATTTGAATATGTGATGTTAATTTTGCTTATGGTAATATTTCAAAAGGTTTAATTAAAGCAATCTATGAATATTTGATATGTGAAATTGTGCTGATATTGAGAGAGACATTTTAAATGATGATGATTATAATATATGGTTGGGGAAAAATGGCCATAATCAATACTGCATTAATATATTTAATAAATAGGTGTTTAAAGCTAAAGGTGTTTAAAAGACAAGTAAAATTAAATGCATATGTTTATTGTTGATAAAATAATATTATAAAAGAATATAAATATTTTAATTATTGTAAGTACTTAAATAAAAGACTAATATTTGATTTTAATAATATTGGATAATTATTTTAAAATCTATTATAATATCTTATTTATTTAAAAAATATTTATTTTAAAAAATGCAATTGTTAGTTTATTTTTAGACGATGACAAGCGTTTCTTGTGTTGTAAAGAACAGATGTTTGTTAAATATACACACACATGCTTGGAAGTTGTTTAGTAAAGTTGCAGAACTATTTTAAAAATCATGTTATAAATTTATAAATAATACGTGAGTTATCACGAGATAAAAATAAAGATATTCAATGTGAAATATTAAATCTGATTTTAAAATATTGTTTTAAAAATATGACGTATAAAAAATACTTAGTTTATTTAAAAATAATCTTATAAAAGTTAAAATTAAAATCAAGTAAGTAAGAATATTTTAAAAGAATGTTTAATAAATTTAAATGAACGATAAAGATTATTTTAGAAATTTAATAATGTAATAAATATTAAATATTAAATAAGTCATTATTTATTTTTAATTTTGTGTTGTTGGTAAATATGTAAATAAGCCAGCAAGTTGATTGTTTAATCTACCAATCAAATGGGAAGTTTCTTCCGGTATAAAAGCTCAGTTCAATTGTTAGGAGAGGACTCTGTGATTGAATTTTTAAGTTAATTGTGTTATTTAAAAAAATAGCTAAGTAAATTTTATAGACGCTTTTAAAATCATTTTTCAAAATTATAAAAGTGTCTTTGTAAATAAGTTATAGAAATTTTAAATGATAAACATGCAGTGTTAATTTAATTTTTCCCTATCGGTCGTCTCTATTAAGCTCAATTTACAAGCAAATAGTCATGGGAACATCATATATAGTGAAAATATATCGGAAATTTTACCCTAGAAATATGACAAACGCTGGATTAGTTCGGAAAATTACGAGATGGAGAAAAGTAATATTTTGGACAGTATATAATTTTAAAAGCTAATTGCTATTGACTATTAGAAAATAGATATTTTAAAGAATAAAATACTTCTTATGAAGAAAGTATTTTTGCAAGCTATAAATTTAAATATATATCTTAAGTAAAGATATTGGAAATAAAAGTAGTTTTTTATAAATACTTGCCTTGTTAAGTCTTTATGTTTAAAAGACTGAATATTGATAATTTTGGAAGGCAAATAAATTGAAAATATAATTAGCTAAAAGTCTTAATATAATAAAAATTATTATATTGAAATAATTTAAACGCTGGTCGTTTTTAGATGAAGAAGCTTATTCTTACCTGGATATTTTATTAAGAAATGCGCAAGTAATACGTGGATGTCCAAGTCAATCAAAATAATTTAATGAGAATTTTATAAACTATATACTAATTTTTGAGAAAAATAATAACTTTTAAATAATATTCTTTAAAGAACTAGATCAGGATCCTATAAACTATTTTAATTTTATTTTATTTTCTTGTGGGGAACTTATTTTTTAAAAAAAAGAACGTTTTTCGTTTTTCATAAACTTTTAAAAAAACACGTGATGGACCGGAAACAGGAAATGGTGTTCTAGTGAATGTGTGCCTAGGATTAAAGAACTTTATGGTGAAAAGGAGACATCGCTGGAGTTATGTAATATGAATTCTGTTTTATTTATCTAACATAAAATTTAAATATTATTAATCTATTAAAATAAGATAGGTACATATCTTTAAATAATAACTAAAAATAATATAATGATTAATTGCATAAGTTTATTTTATAATTAATATAACACAGAATATTTTAAAGAATGATCGTGAGTGTAAATGTGAATTATTTTATGAAGCTGTAATTCCGAAGAATATTGGAAGATGGACTGTACATTAAATCATTATTGATGGTAAAAATTGTATAATAATAATAATTTTAATGTATTTAATATGTTTTCTTTAGATCAACCAAATGATATGATATTGTTGAATGGATGTATGAATATTTTAAAAATACACACACATTATATTGGCAGTGACAGTTTTATTTAAATATGCATAATTTGAATTTATGATATAAATACGATGCAACATTACATAAGAAGTTTAGAAATAATTATATGATTCTTTCGTAAATAAATTTTAATATTTTGTTTATGTTATAGTATTAGAATTATATTTATTATTCATAAGTAATTATTTTATTGCAAGTTAGGAAGAGATTTAAAAGTCTATATTTTATTTTGTTTTATTGGATAAATTAAGTTAAGTTTTATGTGGAAGTTTATATTTGGATTAAAGATTTACCGAATATAGATGATGAAGTATAAATAGTTTGGATAATTAGTATTTATTTAAAGTTGTAGGTTGTTTTCCCGGAAAATTTAAATAAGTTTAGAAGATGTTTTGTAGATAGAAATTTATTAAGAAGGAGTAGAATAACACATGGAGTAGAATAATAATTTCACATAGAAAAGAATCATAGAATTTATCTAGTAATACTTTATGAATTTGAAATTGATGAATAATTTAAATATTATTATTTTAACAATACATGTATGTAATGCATATTTGATAAAACATATAGCATAAATTGCATTAAGTGAAATATAAAGTTATAATCGATTATTTGTTATTACATTACGAAGATACATTAATTTCTCTATTATAATATTAAAGTAGTACTAATAGTAAAGTGAACACATACTATTACATTATGGAATGAATAACATTAATACTTAATTGATGTAGCAATTTAATTATTAAAGTTTTATTGTTTACATATGCTACATAAATAGTATTTACATAAATTTATTTGTAATAATTGAAGCTTACTGATATGTATTTAAAGTGTAAGTTCGAAAACATACTTCAATGTTATTAGTACAGCATTTTAAAAGAATGTAAATTATTTCTTAAGAGTATAAGTTAATAACAGTGTAAACATTTTGTATTATTATTTTCTTATATTTTATTTTCTTTGTTTTCCTAATTTTGAACTGTAAATATTGTAAATAGATTCTTAATTAAAGTTAATGTAAATAAATTTGTTTAATTTGTTTTAAAAGTGTGTCGAGTTCATTATTTTGCACCACAGCATTTGACAACAGATAATTTGAACAAACATAATATTTGCACAATATGAATTTATTATTATTATTTAGAAATAAACACAATATTTTCCTGATTATCATTTATGAGAATTGATTGACATTAACACATCATATTACAATGGTCATAGAGTAATTATAATGCATAATATAAGAGTACAATATTATTTATTGCCACAGATTATTAAGTTATAAGATTTTGATCTATTCTAAAATTAAGATACTATATGAAAATAAAAGATAGACATATTATTATTATTTAATGATTGATGATATAATAGGAATAGATAAGGTTAAGTTATACCCTAAGAGTATTATTATTATTATTATTATTAAAATAAGTTAGGTGTATTTAGGTTTGATATAAAATCCCATATCATACTTATTTACATGAGTTATCATTACTTTAAGATAATTAGAAGAACCTGAGATTATTTAATTATATTTTAAAAATTAAAAGTTAAGATTTATTTATTTTATTATTATTAAAGATAATTTATTTTATTTAAAAGCCATAAGAATGCTGTAGATGTAGTAATAGGATAGTAAGGAGGTAATAGTATTCTTATGCCATTGAGACAATGTCTTGGGAGATATTGACTCAATGTAAATCTACTTATTACTTTGTAACTTTACTTCACAGTCTCATGATTTTAATAAATACTTATTTAATTAGTACATACTATAGAATTATATTGATTTTAATAATTAATAATAAATTTAAGTAGAATATGATAGTATAAAAGTAAATTAAAGATAGATATGCAAATTTTAATTAAGCATTATAATTTAATTGAGCTAGTCGTATTTCAAACTATATTATACATCGAGAAGTAGGGGTACAATATATATATATATATCAATGCACAGATGTGTGATATTATAATTTATTAACATATTTGAATTAATAAACCTATAAATGAAATTTATTTTTTATAATATGTAATTAATGACTAATTAAAATACATATGTATGTGCATGCTAACATTTATATCATATATTTCAATTTGTCAAAATAATAAAATTATTAACAATATATTTTTCATAATTAATTCCATTTGAAAAATATACACAAATTTTTTTCTTCTTTTTTTCTTAAAAAAAGTAATATTATCATTGACAGGTTACTGTTGATTAATGATAAATGTCTTTAAAAATATTCCCACAAGTTTTTTTTCTTTTCTAATCTAAAATGATTTTTTTTAAGTTTACTTTTTCTTTTATAGAATATAAAATTATCTATGAATTATTTTTTTCTTTAGATGTTTGATTCAAGCAAAAATTATTTACTTGTACTTTGTCATTTTTAAGGAATAACTTAAAACAACTCACCAGCTGCACTTTATATAACTACATGGTACATTTATCTGTGGTTCATTGTACATAGATAAAGCAGTATATGTATAACTAATTTTTCAGCAAACTGAACAACTCTGGGTAATGGTCACCATCAGAAGAGGTATAATCTGGTATGACCTGCAGTTATCTCTCGTAAGTCTAGGATTGAACAGATTTCAGGCAACCATCTTCATCCACATTAGGGCTATGGAATACTGGACACTGATCCTTTTTTCCACATGAATTCAAACTCTACCATCATGAACTAGTAGCCACTGCTGGGTCCACTATCTCTTATCTTCAATTATCTCTTCATGGTAGTTCTGTTAATGAGAAAAACCAACTACACTTTTTTTCCTATTTTTTAGTCAAGATGGGGAAAAATACATTAACTAGAAATGTTTTTCCTATTTTTTTAATTTTTTCAATTCACTTTATTCCTTTTAAAAGCAACTTTGGAATTTTATTAATGTATGATCTACAAGCATTACTTTAAAATTTTTTTTTTAAAAAGATAGAGGAATTTTATAATTATTAGTAGATATTTTATCATAAAATATACTCATTTTAATTTCAAAATCAGAATTCAGTAAAAAATTAATTAGACCTTTTAAGAGTTTAATTTATAATAACATTTTATTTTTAATTCAAAATTATTTCATTGTTTAGTGTTATTCCAGTGAAATATAAAATATCTACACAAAAAAATTGACTATTTATTTCTACTTTTCCTTTCAACTTTATATATGTACGCACACACTACATGTTGTTGTGTGCTATGAAACCCATAATGGTTTCAATATATATATATATATATATATATATATATTGAAACCATTATGGGTTTCATATATATATATATATATATATATATATATATATATAATGGAGATGATGATCCAGACCAAATGATGAGTTCTGGTTCAGCATGAAATATGTATATTGAAGAACATTTGCCTTTTTCATATGCATGTAGTCATGTGTATCAGTTATATAAAATAGAGTGAATGGCTGAAGGGTATTTGAAAGCTATGTTCAAGTGCTCTTTAAGTACATCTGGCTTAAATATTTACACTATACTTGTATTTATATAGAATGTATTATAGGTTGTGATAATGATGCCTAAACTATGAACATCTAGTAAGATTCTATGGATAGAAAATTCTCATTAACATAAGATTATTTGCATTAATAGAAGCAATTCATTAAGTATAACTATAATATAATGTCATCTACATAATTAATCAATAAATACTTGTTAATAATAAGATACCTGACTAGATCTGGACATTTTTCTTCAATTGACAATCCATTACACTATTTGGGTTAATAATATGTTATTTTAAATAACTTAAGATTTGCAATTCAAACCAAACTTTTTACATATTTAAATATACCTGATATTATGGCCAAAATTATATATTTAGGAAATAGTAGTTATAAGCTAACTGAAATTACTTTTGATTTATAATATATAGGGTATATGAGCATAGACTTTCACATGATCCACCACTCTCCATTCTATTTAATAATACTAATACCCTCAAGCACATATATGCTGAAAAGATAAATAATCACCAATATACATATTTATAGCAAAAAAATAATATACATTCAAACAGGCTTTTTTAGTTCATATTTAATACCAACATTAATCATCAATAAAGCATATTAAATGTATTCTAAAAGTTATAGGATACTGTTTGATATATTTAACATTATTTTAAAAGGATCATGTCATTGATTAGTTTATAATTTAAATCACTAATATATATATACATATATATATAGTAACCCTCTCCCAACACCTCTCCTACCTTTTCTAACAACAAATACCCAGGGTCACCAACCCTATTGATCATAGAATAAACTACTAGTCTGATTTTGCCTTAAAATTATTAATGAGGCTTTTAAATGATGTTCTACCTTAGCTTAGCTCAGTTGGGGGCTACAGATGTCTATAGGGTGAAAAATTATATTAGATGTGGCAGGAAACATTATGATTAATAGGAACAAAACACCTATTAAGTTCTAAAATAATGTAATGATCCGGAGAAAGAGAGCTTAACGTGAATCTGCACTACAGCACCATCTAGGCATTTGCACCTAGAAAAAATTATAAAGTAGGCAGATACTAAGTAAAAAAAAAAATTCTTTTTTTTTTTTTAAATTTTGATATCCGGTCATTAACCCAAGTCACTAGCTCAGGGAGTAGCAGAGAGTTAATAATATAATATCTTATCTAATTATATTTCAATATTAAAAAATAAATAAAATAAGCCACTGCCAGTAATTAACATACAAACATTTATTTACGCACATATATATATAAAATTTAACATTATTATTTTAATATGTTTATTTTAACATTTAACATTATTTTTACTTTCATTTTAGATTTTTAATTTACATTTTAAATTTTATACTATTATTAGTTCACACAGATTTGTTTAAAAATGTTGAGTATAGATCGGTTACATAGATTCCACAGTCAAAAACATTTCAAAATAAACATGAACGATCAAAATACAAAATCATTGATACCGTCAATTGTAGAGGAAAATTTATAAGTAACCCAATAGCATTCACCATAAGATGCTTGCATTAACACCAATAACTTAAAAGACATCCGAATAAATACATTTTAGATACTCACCATAAGGTATCAGTATTTACCGAATGTCTATATATATTTTGATCGAATATGAAAACCAAAAACATAATCAACCGGTCACGAACCCATGCAAGTGTCTATACCCAACTTAAATTTAATGCATCTTTATGTAGAGTGTCGAGTATGAATAGACTACATAGATTTGCATTTGAAAAGAAAATATTCAATTCTTGTTTAACCTTAGGCCAAAGGTTCGCAGTCAAACCAAACTTCAATCCATCTGATATATAGATGTGTTCAATGTAACACGAATACGACAGCACAATTAGGTTAAGAGAAATCAGACAAGAAGAGCGATAAAAAAACTCCATCGAAAGGAACAGCATTCTACATCTTATAATCCCTTCCATAGGCAAAACGGAAGTGTGCAGCATATAATAGCGATTCTGCCCATAGCGAATTTCATACTACATCTACTAATTACACCAATATATCCAATCCATTGACCTAATTCAACTACGAAACGAATAACCTAAGATTACCCTCCTCTAATATAACTTTACAAATCTATATAGCCATTCACGCCCGACTTAAGTTTAATATTTATGTAACTAGTTTAATGAAAAACAGAAATCATAATAAAACTTAAAGAACAAATAAATAAATAAATGGAAATGATTTTACAAAAGAAATACATTTAATAAAATTATAACTAATTAATAAATAACGTTGGTCAGATAGGATTCTATTTAATAAATTAAAGACTGAGAAAGTTTATATTTTAAAGTTCTTAGTGTTTCAAAATGTTTTTAAAGTTCTTATGATTTTTTTTCAACATTCCTCTTTATTCATTGCATGCCATTTGGAATCCACATTAAATTCCCTGATGATCCTGTTGTCCTCAGTATAAGATAAGCAATGTTTCATTTTTCCATTTTTATAACAACTGAAGGAATTGAAAGTGCGTCTTTCAATCCCTTCACCTCCAACTCTCCGACTTAACACATCTCAGTCCTCTCTTAATAATCATAATAATTTCCAACTTTTCCTTTTATATTAATCTTAAAGATTGACTCAACATTACATCATCGATGATGGTGGTCTTTTCGCTGAGGTCTGATTCCATAGGGATTTCTTTTTATTTGCTAAAAGTTTCTACTGTTTTCCTATCTGACCATTGTTTATACATTTAAATGCCCAAGGGCTTGTTCACTTGGACTAATTAAAATAATCATTTCCATAACATTAATTAACCTGTTTTCCAAATCCAAAGATATATTTAAAGATAAATTTAAAGATATAATTTTATCTCCAAATCTTTTTAAAATTTAGTTTTAAAATACTTTTTCTTTAATAAAGTTTTATTTTAATAATTTTTCTCATCTGTGCGATTTATATATATACGAGTTTAAGGTAGAATTTATTTTCAATTTTTCTGTCTTAAAAAAAAAATTTTAAATGCGAACTTTTTATTTTAATGTTTGAAATAAAAAAAAATAATGTAACGTCGTCTGTGCTCATTACAATAAATAAAGAATTAAAATTGGTAAAGTTCTACTCTTTAAATTGACAAGTTATAGTCTATGCCTCAGCTTCTCCCATCATCCACATGCACTGAGCAACCTTTACTTTGTTAGAAAATTAAATTAATAAATAAAAGATGTAATGCTGATCAACTATATTGTATATCAAATTGGAGTAAGTACAAAATAACATAACATTACTTAACTTTTAATTGTACAGTAATTTAAACTAAGTAACTGAATTAATGTCTAATCTAAATAATAAGTCAATATCCCAGGGAATTAATTTATTGCATGGCTTAGTTTTAAATCTATACTTTCCAACAACTACTAATTACTATTACAAAAGTGATGATACAAATTAAGCAATATCTTAACAAAATAATGTTAGTTAGATAATGAAAGAAATAGGGTGCATTTTGATTTCAACTGATCATCTAAATAATAACTAATGATACAATTTTAAGAGAATCATTAAATAATCAATATTTCATACAGTGTCTGGATCAAGAAAAGCAACATCATCAGATCTGAACATGTTCATCAATAAATTATGGAATAGTGCAATCATATCATATTAGATATGTAAATGTGTGTGCATGTGTGGAAATATTAAATACGAATGCATGTCAAAGAAGAATTCTGAACACAACTTTAAATGAATAAAACATTTATATACAAGATAATTTAAACAAACATTTGTTTTTATAATTTATGCATATACATGTTTTGGAGGTTTTTAACATCAGTGGTTAAATGGTCTACATAAGAGCAAATAACATAAAGATAACTTTCTATATTTTATTTTAACATATGTCAGTTATCAGTGCATTCTGATAGACTTATGGAAGAAACATTATAATTCCAGTCCTAAAATAATAACACAAAACTAAACTTCTTGATATTTTACTTGCAAAATTTTGCTCAAGTTATCAGTCAATTCTGATAAACATATGACACAAAAAACATCATAATACTACACTAAGATAATTGAATATAAAATTATTTTTGGTATTTTATTTTCAATACACTTAAGCTATCAATCACTTATGATATGCTCATGAAAAATAAAACTCTATTAAACACTGACATTAAATTATAAGATGAAACTAAAATTCCTGGCATTTTACTTCAAATGCACATCTATAAAATTAGAAGGGTTTAAATCTAAGAGTGAGAGTAAAAAAGTAAGAGTAAGAGGTCAAAATATACTTTACAAATTAAATGAATAATTTTATTAATTAGCTACACTTTGTCTTCTTTTACTTGCTCATTCAAATGAGGATGGAACATTATGAGAGTTGATGGTATGAAATCTAAATAATTAATTTAAATGATTTGAAACAATAATTAAAGAGTTACACATTAATAATGAATTTTCCCATACCTTCCAAATTAATAATTTATGCATGTGTCTGAATTATACTATCTGTTATAAAATAATTAATATAAATAAATCTGATCATTTTACTTATGAAATTGGGAAAAGTATCATAATATGGATGATGGCAATGGCCAACCAAGCTTTAATACAAATTCTATTTCAGCTGTTCTGTGAGAAAAATCAATTCTACTTTTATTTTCCTTTTTTATCTGCAAACTATTTCACACTTGGCTATGAATAAAAGATGAAAACATTGGGGCACATGAGGAACAAAAAACTTTCATAACTCCAAACATTTAAATAACAATATGCAATAGCTCCCAAGTCTAACTTCTGAGACTTAAAACAAACTGGTGTGGACACAGTCTCATCACAAAAATAAGGGAAATGTACTACTTGGTTTCTCATACTATAATTCATAAAATACAACTACTTAATCTGGAGAATATAATCTACTCCTAACAAATACTTCAACAAAATAGGGGAGAGTTTTCTCAATCCCAGATAATATACTATATAATCCACCCATGTCAAATACTCAACTAAATAAAGGAAGAGCATATCTCAATTCCATATACTATATAACATAAATAACTTCATTCTGCATAGCCACTAAATACATTTCAAACTAAGCATAATAAAGAAATAATAAATTCACACTGAAATAAATCTCTAATCTTTCAACTTCTATTGGCTCATTTTCATTGACTGAAACCGATAGGAATTAAATCATTTTTACCTTTCAATTCAAACATTATTATAGCTAGATTAAATAACAGAAATGTATATATGAGCATAATAATGCACAAACAATTTCAAATCATTTTGGTAAGAAATACTTTAACAATATTAATTAATAAATTGTAAAGCTAATAATGAATAAATCTCTCATTTCTGACAAGCATAAAATTTTTAACTTGGAAATATACTAATTATTATTAAGTAAGCAAGACAAAATAACTTCTAGCAAGCAAAGACAAAATATTTTTTTTGTATTTTGCATTGACACAAAATCGAAACAAAAGTTTGGTTTGGGATAAACAAACTTTAAATTCTGAGTAAGATACTTATCAAGAAATAATTATTTTATAACTTCTTGAAAATGCAAAGAAAAACAGTAAAATTTTATATAACAAGCTTTTTTCAAAGACAAACTGTTCACCCCTTAACAGTGAATGCATGTTTCTATGGCTATAAAAAAATTTTTTTTCATGGCTAAGCACACAATAAAAATTATATTAAAAATAATACTAATTACCTAGTATAATATTTTTCCATATTATACTTTGAGTGAGATGTTCTTAAAGAGAAACAAAAAAAATAATAATAAAAATAAAATGAAATCGTAAGACAATTTTTTTTACACCTATCTATCTATTAAGTGCTAACAAAAATAATAATAGTTCAATCATAGTCTGTAAATGACATATTTTAGTTGTATACTAAATGATGATGATCATGGATATCCCATGTATGGACAAACATATAACAATTTCCTGCAGGGGGGAAAATAATATTAATTTGGATCCAATTTATGCAGCATTCCAAAATTTTTAGCAATAGCTAATAAAACCGCTGGTGATATTACATTTGATAAGTCTTTATTGTGGTCATAAAAATTTACTACAATGTAGGTATGCAATAATTTACTACTTAAGTCATTAGATATCTATTCAAGCATTTGTTCTTAATTTTAAAAGACATTCGCAAAGTGCATAACTAATAATTTTATAAAATCCACTTAAATTCACGTAAGTTTATTAATAACACGTTTTAATAAGAAAATTCAACTGCAAATGAGGAGAACAATAAATAAAAGAAATTCATATTCAATTTTATGCTCTTCTACCCATTTATTCCAGAATATGGAGAGAGAAAGTTAATAATTAATCCATTAAATTATACATTATGCATTTGTTTTTAGTTTTTAAATACAAATGGTTAGATAAATGTTTTAACAATAATAATAATAAAGCAGGACAGAATATATTATTCACACACATCTTTCTATTTAAATTTCATTCCTCTGTAGTTAGAAAAATTTATTAATAAAGGGTCTCTGAGATGTTTAATGAAAAAGTTCAAAATTTTTCCAATATAATAAGAGTCAACGCATTTCAGTTACTTTCTTAACATTAGAATTAACTTTTAAAAAAAATAATTTTGAAACATAAACACGAATTTCTATTACTTTTTTATGTTAGAATTTAAAGTTAAATAGTTTTATAATATAGCACACATACTTATCTCAAACAATGGCTTTAGAATTTAAAATAGTTAGTTAAAAAGTAAGGAAGATGTACATTATTACTGTCATTTATGTTTCCATATTCTAGAGAATTAATAACGGTTTTTCACTTTCAGACTTGGGTCCTGGAAGAATCAGCTTGTAAAACAAAATTGTACTACTGAAACTTTTATAATGAAATCAGAAAGCAACATGAAGTTCAGTGAAGTTAAAATGAAATTCCTCTTTTGTAAATACATTTCCCTTTTTATATATCCCAGACTATTACCCAAGCATCTATTCTTCTAATAATCCAAGATCATTTGAAAGTTCAAAGGTCTCTAGACACATAATTGCTCCACCCTTTGCACTGAAATTTTAATTAGCAGAAGATTATGCAAGAAAATTTTTGTCTTGAAAAAGAAAGAAAAAAAATCATTTTGTTTTTTGCAAAAAAATATATATATTAAATTGAACTAAGAATAGAATATGTTGTAAAAAGTAACAGAATAAAACTAATGATAATTATTTTAGCAAATAAAATATTTAATTGTATAATTGTTATTTAACAATTCACTGATCAAGTGATCCATTAATTCATTTAAAATGTAACTAAGCTGGTTATTTAAGCTATTGGTTGTGAAATTAAATACTTTGATATGAGACATGATATTTGGTGGTTTAATAAAGTACATGAATAGAAAATGAAGCTGAAAGATGACACAAGCATACATGAACATTCACAATTACTATGCTACAGATACTAAACTAATTTGATTGAAATGAAAATTTCTATGATGATGAGTCAAACATATTGTACTATGTACACTATAGATTAGAATATTATAAGGGAATAAACCAGAGAAAAATCTAAACAAATATTAATATTGTTCTGCAGACAAATAAAACAAATTGGAGTGAACTTAAACTAAACTGACAACTTTTGTGATAAGCCACCCCTTCCTATCATCAATTAATTACTAAAAAAGAATATTAAACATATAAAAATCGTCAAATTATATCTATAAGTGCTTCTAACATAGTTTTTAGGTCAGCAATAAAAAAATTTAAAAACTTCTGGTTATTTCATTTTTTTTTTTTTTTTTAGTAAGATGTTATAAGCTGTTCCTGAAACAGTGCTACATAATTAAAATCAATATTTCTGGTATCAATCCAGAAGGTTACAATATATATATATATATATATATATATATATATATATATATATATATATATATATATATATATATATATATATATATATATATTTGTAATGGAACATACTTGCTGCATTCCATTTAAATTAAAGAAAGAAGGCCCCAAACATTGGGAAAGCCAAATATAATGGAATGTATCTTTATATGATCTCAATAATATATTTATATATCATTTATACATATAAAATTATTTACTACCTTTCAAAATTCACTTGTTTAGTTTTCCTTCAAAAGTCAACTTATTCCATTGTTTTATTTCTTTATCCGTTTAATATTAGAATGCATTCTAGTTAAAGTGAAGAAACTATCACGTTAGAGAAAATTGTCAATTCTTGGATTTATGTATATTTTTATCCTTCTAAAATTTCTTTCCTTGAAAAATAAATAAATAAATTGAAATGTTGAATCCAAGTATATTAATTCTAGTTACCTCCAGATTATTATTAGATTGACCATTATAGATTCCAGATAGCTATGTCAAATTTCGGCTTCAGACGCGATGAAATTCATGTGTTGAAATTTGCTTAGTTTTTCTTTTTAAACTGCCTTGGAATAAATGAAAGAAAATGGTGCAGCCTCCTGGCTGCGATATATATATTAGCCAGTCATGTTGATGTATTGATTACAGAAATTTATCTTATTCCACTATTCTTAAGAATGGCAATTTCAAAGAAACAAAGTACAACAAATTTTTATCCTTTTGTTTGTTTAATCACTAACCTAATAATAATGGCTTCTTTTTTGTTGTTGCTGTTGTTCCACGTGCTAGCAAATGCTGTTTTGAAAACCATTGTTACACATGTTTTATTTTAAACAATTAACATTAAAAAAAAATATCAAGCATATATATAAAAATAAATAAATTGAAAATTAATTTGACAGCTTTAAAAATATACATAAATAATAATATTGCATTTTTTTAATAATCACTGCAAATAAAATAATTTTTTTATATAATCAACAATTTATATGTCTCTATTTATTTATAATAATTAAATATTCATAACGATGTACCATCAACATATAAATAAAATAATAACTTCAAACAATAACTATACCTAATAACCATAAACAATAATAATACTTCATATATAAACATCAACTCAAAGAGATTTTTTAATTATAACAAATAATAATTTTTTAAAATATAGATAGACTTATCGATATTTACAATACCCCCTAATCCACCGAAAAAAAATGTCTTTGCAAATAACTAATTAATTATGAGATATTGAAAAACTTCTCAAATTTGTAATCTTTCTAAGGACTAACATGGTTTAAAGAATATTATTTTTCTTATTAATAACCATATTCTTTTATTTATATCTATCTTTCAGATCATCTAGATATTTGTCCAAGTTTTCTTTAAAAGAAAATAATAATCAAAAGTGCCTTTTAAATTCTTCTTGAAAAGAATTTCCAGTATGTTGAATTCTGTGAAGAAATTTGCTTTAATTTACAAGATTTTTATATAATGTTTTCATATAATTCAATTGTTTTTGAACAATTTTGAGATAAGTATCTAAAGATTTTGCTATGAATTCCTTAGATTCTACATCTATATCCTTTACGTACATACTAATTTGATCATAAACACTAACATAATTCTTAACTTTATCAATAACAGTTGCTATTTTATCAGATAATCTATTACCTTTCCTTTGACTATTTTGATAAACATCATCGACTTGAGTAAGTCTTTATTTTACTTCACTTGTTCTACGTTCAATTAAAAACAATTCTCTGGGCAATTTTGAATGGTATTCATTCAAATTTTCCAAATAATCCTTTAAAATCGCAAATCAGATGGATATGATACAACTTCAACATTAAAGAACTCTTGAAAATCATTTTGTTTTACACCATTAATATTATCCTATTCTATATTAATTCTTTTCACTTTAACTTTAGATTTACTTAAATTTCTTGTTTCATTTATATTTTCTCGCGGAAAATCTCCATTAAGCACATCACCACATTATTTTAAATTTGGCTTTGCCAATTTCTTTTTCCTTATCAATCATTCTTCTACCAAGATTCATATCAACTATCTTTTTACTCATTTTTTTAAATTTTACCTTTGCTTTCCCTACATTTCTTTCCTTGTCAATATTCTCTCTAAGAAAATCAATATTATTTATCTTTTTATCTATAACTTTAAGTCTAACTTTGGCTTTACCTACTTTCATCCTTCTATTACAATTTTCATAAAGAAAATTTTCTTTAGGTTTCTTTACCTTTTTATTTCTCTCAAATTTCAATAAGATATATCTTACCAACTTTGCCCTGCTGGGATACTTGTAAAATAAGTCATTTCTATTGCAACAATGATACAAATTCCCATTCAAATATCTATGCTCTAGTATATCTAAAAATATACTTTCTTGGTACCATACAAAATTACCATGATAATTTTCTTTATAAGATAATGTCTTATGACTAATATAATTTGTCATATCCAGACAAAATTTCTTAAATTCAACACTCATGTTACTTTATAGTAAACATTTTGCATGCACTCTACCATCATTGGCTATAGATTGAAAAGAACTACATTTATATATTGAGTTTTGCCTTTCAAGTGGTTTATTACAATAGTAATAATCCCTTGCATCCAAGTTATATGAATACACATGATCCATAAACTTCCTATGAAAATTCATACTAAACAACTTCTGTTCAAAACTCAGATTGTTACTTTTAAAATTGGTGTACAAAAAGAACTTACAAGAATATTTTTGATCTATCTTGACACTTTCTTTACATTGACTTTGAGAAACACATTCTGTTCTTTCTAGTAATTTTTGAGAGTTAATTTTAACCTTTTCTGGTGAACTTAATTCAACTTCTAAAGTTTGAACACCTTCATTCATTTTATTATAATGCATTTTTATTTCTCTTAACTCTAGAGTACTATTGTCTAACCATTGAAAACTTAACTGTCCAATTTCTAAATTCTGAACAGTGTCCTTTAATCTTTCACAACTTAATTCTACTTTTTCTGATTGCTTTTGTGTAATTTTTTTTTTATATATATAGAAATATTTGATGTAATGGAACATACTTTTACTCCATTATACCAATCATCAGTTAACTGGGACCAACAGTTTATAAATATCGATAAGTCTATCTATATTTTAAAAAATTATCATTTGTTATAAAAAAAAAATCTCTTTGAGTTGATGTTTATATATGAAGTATTATTATTGTTTATGGTTATTAGGTATAGTTATTGTTTGAAGTTATTATTTTATTTATATGTTGATGGTACATCGTTATGAATATTTAATTATTATAAATAAATAGAGACATATAAATTGTTGATTATATAAAAAAAATTATTTTATTTGCAGTGATTATTAAAAAAATGCAATATTATTATTTATGTATATTTTTAAAGCTGTCAAATAAATTTTCAATTTAATATTTTTTATATATATGCTTGATATTTTTTTTTAATGTTAATTGTTTAAAATAAAACATGTGTAACAATGGTTTTCAAAACAGCATTTGCTAGCATGTGGAACAACAGCAACAACAAAAAAGAAGCCATTATTATTAGGATAGTGATTAAACAAACAAAAGGATAAAAATTTGTTGTACTTTGTTTCTTTGAAATTGCCATTCTTAAGAATAGTGGAATAAAATAAATTCCTGTAATCAATACATAAACATGACTGGCTAATATATATATTGCAGCCAGGGGGCTGCACCATTTTCTTTCATTTATTCCAAGGCAGTTTAAAAAGAAAAACTAAGCAAATTTCAACACATGAATTTCATCGCGTTTGAAGCTGAAATTTGACATAGCTATCTGGAATCTATAATGGTCAATCTAATAATAATCTGGAGGTAACTAGAATTAATATATTGGATTCAACATTTCAATTTATTTATTTATTTTTCAAGGAAAGAAATTTTAGAAGGATAAAAATATACATACATCCAAGAATTGACAATTTTCTCTAACATGATAGTTTCTTCACTTTAACTAGAATGCATTCTAATATTAAACAGATAAAGAAATAAAACAATGGAATAAGTTGACTTTTAAAGGAAAACTAAACAAGTGAACTTTGAAAGGTAGTAAATAATTTTATACGTATAAATGATATATAAATATATTTTTGAGATCGATATTTTTGTTTACTTTTATTTTTCATTATAAAAATATAACGTTTTATAAATATTCAATTCAAGCGTCTTGTTTTCTAACAGCAATAAACATTTAACAGGTGTCAAAATTAACACTTAAGTAATTTAAGATCTTAAAGTATGGCTTATAAGTTTGGGTTGCATGTGAGTTGTTATGTATATTTTAATAAGTAGATTTATATTCGCAAATTTTTATTATAAAAATTTTTTATTATTAATTTATTTATTTTCATTTTTTTTTTTAAACTTCATATAATAATTCTTATGCCGATCAAAACAATAATTTATATATATATTTGCTGTATATAATTTTTTTTTTGAATATCTGAAAAATATAAATATGGATTTGTGTTTATATTAATGCATACTTGTTAGGCACAAATATGTCTTTATCTATTTCATATATATATACTTATTGCAAGGATATATGTATATTTATTATTTGGGTTTGTATTTAAAACATTGATATTACCTAAAATTAAACCATAATATAAAAATAAAGGATGTACTATTTGTTTCATAAATAATGCCTTTGTAATTTATTTGAAAGAGGATTAATATTTTATTCTTATTTTTCTTTTAGTGCCAAAGTCATTATGAAATTAATTGAATTCACAATTTAATAGAGGATAACTACATATTTCACTTATTATTTAGTCTTTAAGTTACTTACACATATTATTATTATTCATTGATATGTTTAGATATACATAAATTTACATAATAGATGTGTATATTGGATTTAATAGAATTCCCTTTGTTTCTGATATATATATATATATTTGATTAGTTAGTTATATCAACCTTGAAAATAAATTATAATGATAGATCTCATTGCTCTGTATGATTTTAGATTTATTTCATGTATAGCTAGTTGGAAGGGCATATTAACAATTTATTTAAATATAACTGGGATAATTTTGTCTTTTTTCATTTAAATTATACAATTTATTATATTAGGCTTTCTCAACAATTGGATTCATTTAGATTATATATATTCCATTACGTTTATCATCCAATGTTTGAAGCATTATTTTGTTCTCATATATTAACATTCCATTACATTTGAGGTATAATATGTTTATATGTTATATTGTCCATTACATTTGGAACCACAAACTGTTGGTCCCAGTTAACTGATGATTGGTATAATGGAGTAAAAGTATGTTCCATTACATTTGGCACCCCATGTTGGGCACCAAATGTAATGGAACATACTTGCTGCATTCCATTTAAATTAAAGAAAGAAGGCCCCAAACATTGGGAAAGCCAAATATAATGGAATGTATCTTTATATGATCTCAAAAATATATTTATATCTCATTTATACATATAAAATTATTTACTACCTTTCAAAATTCACTTGTTTAGTTTTCCTTCAAAAGTCAACTTATTCCATTGTTTTATTTCTTTATCCATTTAATATTAGAATGCATTCTAGTTAAAGTGAAGAAACTATCATGTTAGAGAAAATTGTCCATTCTTGGTTGTATGTATATTTTTATCCTTCTAAAATTTCTTTCCTTGAAAAACAAATAAATAAGTTGAAATGTTGAATCCCATATATTAATTTTAGTTACCTCCAGATTATTATTAGATTGACCATTATAGATTCAAGATAGCTGTATCAAATTTCGGCTTAAGACGCAATGAAATTCATGTGTTGAAATTTGCTTAGTTTTTCTTTTTAAATTGCCTTGGAAAAAATGAAAGAAAATGGTGCAGCCCCTTGGCTGCGATATATATATTAGCCAGTCATGTTTATGTATTGATTACAGAAATTTATCTTATTCCACTATTCTTAAGAATGGCAATTTCAAAGAAACAAAGTACAACAAATTTTTATTCTTTTGTTTGTTTTAATCACTATCCTAATAATAATAATGGCTTCTTTTTTGTTGTTGCTGTTGTTCCACATGCTAGCAAATGCTGTTTTGAAAAGCATTGTTACACATGTTTTCTTTTAAACAATTAACATTCAAAAAAAATATATTAACCATATAAAATAATATTAAATCAAAAATTTATTTGACAGCTTTTAATATATATATATAGACATAAATAATAACATTAAATTTTTTTAATAATCACCACAAATAAATAATCTTTTTTTTTTATAATCAACAATTTATATGTCTTTATTTATTTATAATAATTAGAACATATAAGTATTACTATTAAACATCTCACCATTAATAATAATAATAATAATAATAATAATAATAATAATAATAATAATAGTAATAGCTAAATATTCACAACGACAACAAATAAATAAAATAATAACTCCAAACAATAACTATAACTAATAACCATAAATAATAATAATACTTCATATATAAATATCAGCTCAAAGAGATTTTTTTTAATAACAACAAATTATTTTTAAAATATAGATAGATTTATCGATATTTACAATATATATATATATATTGTAATTGACCAAAATAACATAATATAGTGACTCTACCTACTGTTCTCACCCAAATATGTAATGGACCGAATACTTTAAAATGGTATATCCAGAGCCTTCTCTATGTGGATGCTATTACATCTCAGAGTTCAAACTCAATGAAGAAATTTGCCTTTAACTCTACTCAAGGATGGATTTAAACAGGATGGCAATAATGTGACCTCTATATAGGTTCCTAATGGCTTTTTACTAATGAATATATTAAATATGTGTACACATGTATAATAGATATTCTGGTGAGTGAAGTATGAATAATGTTTGATAATCTAGAGACCAGGTAAACAAAGATTTTAATTTTAAACAACAAATATTTATTAACAAAATCTGGGTTAAATTTATAATATTTATAACTTAAGAAAAATATAATATATGAATATAATAAAATATTGATTTTTCTTTACTATAGTATGACTAGTTGTGATTTAAATCTTAAACATATCAATCAAAATAAAAATTATAAAATTACAATGCATAATGTAGAATAAAGTACCTATTATTTTGAAAATCACCCTATATTATTAGATGTTTAATGTTTACTTTGATTATGTCCTCTGAATGTATATTAAAGTTATGTCTATTGATTGCTAATTTATGCTTTATAGATAGAATTCATTCATAAGACCATTAAAGATACAAACAGAAAAATATACTCATATATAATTACTTATTAGTAAGTCTAATTAATATTTAATTTTATATATTAAATGTCTCATTAAGTGTAGATGTTTAAAATTTTACCTTTTGTCTTTTAAGTTAATGTCCAATCTAATGCATCCAATTATGCTAAGACTTTATTTATAAACATATAATATTTATATAGACATTAAAGATTGCAACTTGGCCACAGAGATTGAAAACGTTGATAGAAAGAAGTTTAAATAAACCTCCTTAAACAGTAAATATAACCTGTTCTGAATGCAGACTAATAAATAATCAATTATAACATTACAAATTGTAATTATAATTTTCAAATTGCACCAAAAGTATTACTTAAATAATTAGTGAAATAATGTTCAAGGCTAAATTGATATATATTGTAACGGAAAGAAATTATTAATTATTAAAATATACTCATAATCTGTCATTTGTAACAGTATGAATAATATTGTAATGATGAATGATAAAAAGATTGATAAAAGGCTGATACTTTATAACCGATTACAATCTATATATTGATGAGTGATAAAATGATAGTTGCTATAATTCAATAACTAAACAGAATATATGATATGCTCTAGAAGTTCATCATTTATAACCAAGTAAAATTAAATGAGAAATGAATTTACTGTGTTAGCTAAAATACAATTTATAATTAAATAAGGATGACGCTAACATATAAATAAGAATATATGCATATCATACTCTATCTGGGTGTCTATATTTTTCAATTAAGTAAATATAACATTATAGCCCGTTTGCAACTATCCTAAACATTAACTCTGTTACGCTAATAATGAAATAAATAAATTATCTCATTTCTCAATACTTAAAATAACAACAATGAAAATTAAAATATCATCATTAAAGATTTAAAATATTTAGATATTAGGGAAGTCATTTGAACAATAAAACATACTGGCCATTGTCATCAAATAAAAATAATATTAAATATAGCATCTGAATAAAATTACCCACTTTGAGATTCTTGGAGTGCATTATGCTTATCTCCTATACTAGGTTCTTTTAACAAAGAATCCTTCCTATTCTTCTTTCCAACCATATAAGACCATTCATGGTCATATGCACACACTGGTGCTCTTCATGACAACTTATAAAACATATTACACAAAGTTAATAAGTTGGAAAGGGAATGGGATCACTTTTTATTCAGTTTAGCTAAGTATATGTGTTTTCCCATGAACGCCATTAGATTGTTTTAAATCTAGATAAATATCTGTTTAGAGTGTACTGAGTTCAAACTCATTCAGTACATTTTTATCACACATGACTTAGATGACTAATGAAAAAAAATGACACTCTTATATTTTACTCATGTCAATAAAATCATAAGATCCCCATATCACCAAAATTTTATATAGATCAAGACTCTTATAGACATTGCTAGCTCATTTTATGTATATTGATAAACAGACAAGTATAATCTTATTAATGGTTTCTAAACAAGCATCGTGAAGACCATTATTGATATTGATGGCCATTTAACTAGATTATTTATCACAATATAAAGGTAATAATGATGATGATAATAATAATGATGATGATGATATAATAATAATGATAATAATAGTGATGATGATACAAGCCATAGCTTTATAATGAACTCACAACAATAAATTTATCTTTATAAAGTTATAGGCATTTTTAAAAATCATCCCTTGTCAAAATGGGATTTAATTATTACATTCACTAGCATTTATATAAGTTTATGTTTATTTACTAAAATACTTTGATAATTAAAACTAGGATTCAATAATACTAGTGATGATGACTGATCATCACGAATCTCTATGCATGATATTCAACTTTCCACAAATTCTTATTTACTAAATATATTAATTATGTTAAACATTAGATTTAATGATTATAATTTATTAATGATGATGGCAATCATAACTCATGTACAGTACCATGTTTAAAAGGTGTTTTAATCAATAATACAATATCCATCTTTGATGAGGATGATCAAAACTCATGGACATAACATAATTTTAGCTTTCTTATACACCTATAATTATTAAAACTTGGTTATTATCAAGTGTAATCCTTAAATACCTAAATGTAAATCAACATTCTAGTTTACTTAACATTTTGCGAGCGCTTAATATTTGCAAGTGATTGCTCAATATTTACGAATGATGATTCTTAATATCTGCGAGCGATGATGATGATGATCATTTAAACAATATAATTAAGACAAGAAAAATACAACAATATTTTTAATAAGAACTCGGAAACCAATTAAGATATATAATTATATTTTATTAATACTATTCTTCTTTCCTTCTTTAAAATCAAATTTACTAATAGATAAATGGCTTATTATTAGATTAATTCAATATAGAACTAATACGAAATTTTATATACAAGTTCGTCATTTGGGATAATTTTAAAATAAGCTGACTTAAAATGACATTTAAAAAAATATATTTCATGGAATGCTTACTTAAGACTTTCCTAACTTATTATAGCATAAAAATAAATTTCATATGTAACTTGTGTTTTATTTCACTTCCATTCATATGTAAGCCTTGCTTTATAATTTCTCATATTTAAACTAATTATGTATAACCTATTCCTTTGACGTGTTTGTATAAGCAGTTACACATGCACACATTCGGTAATGTTAACATATATGTTTAAACTGTATACCCCTATATTAGAGATTAATACATAAATTACATATATAAAAAAATATTCTTGCAACCTTTTAGTAAAAGAAAATAAATTATATCAATTTTAATATGCAACAAGATAAAAAAAACATTATAAATGCATATATTTATAGGTTGCTCATTATCATAACAAATGAAGAACAAAAAAAAAAAAAACATTTCAATATTACAATATATAATATAAAAAAAAATAATAAAAATTTAAGTTTAAAGATTTAAACTGTGTTTGTGTTATGTTATGTGATATTGAGAATAACTATCGATAAACAAGCCTTCAATGTTTCTGTATCAAAGAAAAAAAATGCTTTGAACAATAAATTAAGGTTTACTTTTAATAAGCAATAATAAAAGATCTGTTAAGGAAAGTTCATAGTTACCCGATTACTTTCACTTTTTATAAATGTCCCGAGTTTGAATTTTCAGACTGCTTGTCTTTGCTCCATTAAAAAAAAAAGTTCTTGCAGATACTTTTAAAATAAACATGAATTAATTGACTTGCTTATTTCTTCAATTTTAAAATTATTTATTGTTGATACTTTTGATAATGCTGAATTCGTTGACTGGCTTCCTTCTACCATTTCAAAAAGAGTTATTTCAAATACTTTTAGATAAGTATGAACTGGTGGATTTGGTTGTCTCTCCCATTTTAAAAAAAAAATCATTGTAGACACTTTAGATGACTGAGGAAAACTTTAACAAAACTTTGGTTCATAGCTTCAAACCTGACTATATATATGGCTTTTATTCATTTTTCCTTTCTTCTTGGCTCTTGTCAAAGATGATAATGAGATGACATTTTTTGGCTGGTTTTAAATTTGTCCATTCTTTTGGTTACTATGGACTGGTATATGGGTCCACAGTAGACCAGTGATTTAACCCATTCTGTATTAATTCTTTAACTGCCTCTTACGAGGCAACTCATTGACATCTGATGTCACTCTAATTCTGCTAGTTTTAAGGCTAGAATATTCGTTTGACAGTTATTGATTAGGTTTTTAAAAGTTCTGTAAGATGGTGCCCTCTTCTGAATTATTTTACAAGTAAAAAATCAAAAAAACCGCATTTAAAACTAAACAAAGAAAGAAGTTTGTCAGTGATTGGCTGTCAGCCAGCTCTCAGCTGAAAAAGACATTCTGATTGGCTGGAAAGAACAAAGAAACCGCCTGATCAAAGAAAATAAAAAAAAACGCTGAGATTTTCATTTCGAATGCAATTTAAGTATTAAAAAAATATAATTTGAGAAATTAAAATAGTTTTTTAATAAAATATACTAAAAAAAACAAAATTATTTTCGAAAAATATTGAAGATTTTAGTAAAAATATTTAAGATTTAACAAAAAAAATCTTTACTTTTCCATAACGTAAAATTGAAAAAAAGCATTTGCGTCAGCACTTTTTTGTTTAGACATTCGCTTTAAGTTTGCCGAAATTGAATATATTTTATAATAAATAAATAGCAATTTATTTTTGAAAGAACTTTCATTCTCTTTCATAACCTGAAAAATTAGTAATATACTTTTTATAAACGTATCTGAGTTGAATTTAATATTATAGGCGAATATGTTTTAACAATAGGCTTTGTCTTCAGTTTGTGAGTTGGCCAATTAAAAAATTTGATTTTTACCTCATACAACCAATAATATAATTAGCGGTTAAAGGGTTAATCAGGAAGCAGAAAAAATGGTTTTAGTAATGCAAATTCATTATATTATACACAGCAAAATATATTAATATCATTTCATAGAACTGTTAATAACTTCTTCCAATAAATTCAATTTTGTTCCATTTTTTTTCTTCTTTATCTTAATTTTTCTGGGAATTACCTTATATATATGCACATCTTCGTCAATACTGACTTATAAAATGAGAGTCTTTTTTCTTCCTCAACTTTTAAAGTGTAAAAACAAATCAAATCGCTCACTCTCTTTTTAAAAAAAATGAGAGCTTACATCTCTTCTCTCATCATATTAAAAAACTGACTGCCACAGCTCTTCTCTAATAACATTAAAAAAACTGACTGTAGTAATATTAATGATTGACTTTCTTTTAAAACTACATATTGTTAGATCACTCTCCTCCAAACAAAAATTGAACTGCCTCTAAATATTACTTCACTCATTTTTATTGCGAATTTTAATCAAAGAAAATGACCACCTGGAACCCTTATCTTGAAATAAAAATCAAAGATCACAAGTTTGATGGTCTGTCGCAATTTTACAAGAAAATTAATAATCATGTTTTATTACATCAAAGCACCCCCTTTATAAAAATAATCTTAGACACAGATAACACAAACAATAAAGCTGGCAATCTATAGTCATTTGAAATGTGTTAAAAACATTTTATGTTTAAACAGACATTCTTATTCTTTCACACTCTTTTGCATGTGCACATTTCTTTTTTATCTCCTAATCTACTAATCTGATCACCTTATTTTACACTTTCTTTCTGATCTGCTTTATTTTAACAAACAAAAAAATAATGTTAAATAAGTTAACACATTATTTAATAAGAAAATATAATAAATCAATATTAAACATTATTACCTTCTCTCTTTACAACTGCTTATTCATTAACTATTTATATAGACTATATAATAATATATACACACATAAATCTATATATATAAAAGAAAAAAAATTTTTTTTAATTAACTAATATATCTGTGAGTTTGAAATGAGCCATATACATACATTTGCCTCACTCCCAAACAAAAAAAAATTTTCTAAATGTAAAGAATTGCTTAGGTCAGGAGTGCCATTGGCTTTAGGCTATGTACATTATATGTGCCTTTTACTTTTTCTGATGATTCCAGTACAAATGCATTTTCCCCTTTTCTTTCCTTGATATGGAATGGCTCTTCATATATGTTGTAAAATTTTTTGAATTTATGTTTCTGCAGGTTGCTAACATGAAAAGTTTTAACAAGAACATGATCGCCTACATTGAACTGAGTTGGTCTTTTTGGACCTTTAGCAATCCGTATCTTAGCCATTCCTTGCAAGTTATTCCTTGCTCTTTCCACTAGTGTTTCTCTACTTATTTATTCCTCCTTTATGCTGGGCAGTGGAGTCTTTAAATGGTTTGGTTCTCTCTTTCCATAATGTAGGTAAGTTGGGATATATTTTGTGGATTAATTTTGGGTGATATTAATATACCCAACCACTTTGCCTAATTGTTTAAACCAATTCTTATGATGGCCCTCCAAGTAAACCCTCAGCAATCTACCCAACTTCCTCATGACTCTTTCACAGGGGTTAGATTGTGGGTTACGAATGGAACTTAGGACATGTTTAATCCCTTGCTGCTGTAACCAGTTGTTCCACTCCTTGGAGAGAAAAGAGGTAGCATGGTCTGTTAGAATAGTTCTTGGTTTTCCCACAATGGTAAATTGTAAACTTTCTAAATTTCTAATTGCCCCTCGTGCATTGGCTTTGTAGACAGGATACGCAGCAACAAATTTCGAGAAGACATCATAAGTAACCAAGATATACTTAAATCTCCTATATGGTGGCAATGGCCCATAAAAATCTATAGCTAATAGATCATTTGGCTGTTTAGGAATAATGGGTTGCAAGATCCCTGCATATGAGTGACTAGTATACTTGGATTTTAAACAAATTTCACAATACGTAAGACATTGTAGTATTGAGGCATACATATTGGGCCAGTAGAATAGTCTCCTAATAACATATTCCACTTTTCTAGGTCCATAATGCCCATACAAGCAGTGAACATAATAGATTAATTTTCCCCTAATACTTGTGGGGATGTATATTCTCCATGAAGTCTCCTGATGTTCAACTGTCTGGTAATGCAATAAATCCTGTTTTATACAATATCTGAGGATGGATTTATTGGTTATCATTCTATTAACTGCATCACCTTTAATTTTTTTTAGACAAATAGGCCAATATTGGCTGTAATTTAGGATCTTGGCTTTGTAACTGGGGTAATTGACTCAACTCTTTTTCCACAGAATCATCAACAACAAGAGTTATTGCTGCTATATATGCCTGGTGTAGATTTACATGTTGTGGTTGGAATCTCACAGGATTCCTACTGAGAATATCTGCAACCACATTTTCTTTACCTTTACAATATTGAATTTGGTAGTTGAATTGTTGCAGGAATAGGCTTCATTGGATCAGCCTTTCATTGTTTAAATAGCTCCTATTCAGGAACTCTAGGCTCCTGTGATCCGTTATTACAACAATGTGGGATCCCACCAGGTACTGCTTAAGTTTTTGAAAGGCCCAAACCACTGCTAATGCTTCTTTTTCAGTTGTAGTATAATGTAATTCAGGCCCTCTCAGAAGATGACTAAGAAAGCAAAGTACCTGTGGTCTGTGATCTTGATCTAATTGGAATAAGATCACCCCCAGCCCATATCCACTGCTATCAGTCTGTATATAAAAGGTAGCTTCAAAGTTGGGATATCCTAATATGATTTGTTCAAGGAATTTAGTTTTAATGAGGTTCATTTCTGTGGAATGTTGCTCTGTCCATTTCCATCTGGTGTTCTTTCTAAGTAATTGGGATAGATAAATGGTGTCATAGGCAAAATTTTTATAAAAGCTATGGTAAAAATTGCAGACACCAAAGAAGGATCTTAGCTGCTTTTTATTTTCTGGCTGTGGAAAGTTCCAGATTGCACTTATTTTATCAGGGTTTGGTTTTATTCCATCCACTCCCACCAGATGTCCTAGAAATGGTATTTCTTGTACAGCAATAGTGCTCTTGGCTAGATTTATTTTTATATTTTTCTCCTTACATTCAGTTAAAAAGTTATTCAGATATTGGAGATGTTCTGCTGCATTGCTTGAGGCAATGACTATATCATCAACATATGTTGTGATGACATTTTTAACTTCTTCTGATAGTACTCTATCTAGGCATCGGATCAAGCCTGCGCTGCTATTTATAAGACCAAAAGGCATCCTTTCAAACACATATAAGTGACCCTCATGTCTAAATGCAGTATACTTTTGATCCTCTGGGTGCAAGTAGATTTTTCCAATAACTGGCAGTCAGATCAAAGGTACTGAAAATAGTTTTACCTCTAAATCTGATTAGCAACTCTTGTATGGTGGGAGGAATATCCCTTTCTGGGATGGTTAATCGATTTAGAAACCTTGCATCTAAGCATACTCTGACAGTGCTATCCTTCTTTCAGACAATAACCAAAGGGTTGTTATATGCAGATGGACATTTTTTTTATGACATTCCATTCCATTTTTCTAACTTGGGCATTGACTTCAGCCCTGTATTGATGGGGGATGGGGTATATTTTACATTGATATGGTTCTGAATTCATTAATCGAATTTGATGCACATACCCCTTGATAATGCCAGGCTTTCTGGAAAACACTTCCATGAATTTACAAAGAAGGTGAAATAGGTGAAATATTTTCTCTCCTAAATCAGGGTCTATACTCTCAATTTCTTTTAATTTATGTCTGACATCTTGCTGAGTGGAGGCCTCTTGGATTGTAGCAATGCTGACTTGATAAAATGGTACTACTCCTTCCAGGACTTCGTCTCCACTCTGACATCTTATGTGTTTGTTATAAAAATCAATCACACTCCCATGCCTATTTAAAAAATCGGATCCTAATATAACCTCATATATAAGGCCTTGCATGATCAAGAAGGCATGTTCATATGAGTGAGATCCTATTTGCAGGGTAAGCCATATTTGCTGGGTAAATAGCTTGGCCTTTTTGCCATTAGCTAATATAATAGCAGTTTGCTTCATAGGGAATTTGGGAATTTCCTCATCCTCCCTTAGCATTTTATGATACAGTGCCTCAGAGATTATTGACACCTGGCTCCCTGTGTCCACTAATGCCTTGGTTTCTATTCCTAAAATGACCAGTTTGATCTCTGGACAGCTACCTAAAGTATAACATGCTGGCAAGATTCATTGTCCAGATCATCACCTGTGTCCCAACCAAAATTTATTATTAAAATATTGTCCTTGTTCCCAAGTTAGCAATGGGCTCCCACAGTAGGGAACATTCTGTCGAGGCCCGTTTTAGTTTGTTGGACTAGCCTTTGTCATTATCTTTATGGACTTTTGCTACATCTTATGTGGAACATTATTACTAATTCCCGAGCAACTGGCTACTGGACTCCTATTTCTATTAATTATGGGCCTACTTTGCATTTGATGATGGGAATTATTCCCAGGCCTACCTATGTGTGGTTTACTGGGTTTTGTTGAAAAATGTCAGCCTAATTGGTTGTTTCCAACTCTCATACTGGAGACTTTATAATTATAGTTCTCCTTTCTCCTAGGATAACCTTCAGCCATACTTTCTGTAGCCCTTAATGCATCTAACATATCTGCCACTCTCTCTAGGGAGTATACATCAGCAGCTATTAGAGCCTGATCTACCTGTTTGGGGAAGTTCCTTCTGGTTATTCTAATGATTTGGCACTCAGATAAGGGACATGCTGTAAGCATTTTTAAAGTAACAGCCTGACTGTGGAAGAACTGAGTATAAGTTCCTTCTCTAGGGGTATATTTTTGCTGGCTAATTTTGGACTTCAGACTATCCTGTTTCTCTTCACTCCAGAATGTCTGAAGTAGCATACTCTTAAAGTCCCCATATGTTTCGGGTCTATAAAAGAGTGCACGCCATTAACTTTTTGTTGAGACATGAAGGTGGTTGCTCGCAACTGCTAATTTTTCTCGGTCATTTAGTCGACTCAAAGAAAACAGTTCATCGAGACCATTCAAATATTCTATGGGATTTCCCCCATATTCACCCCTAAAAACTTTCACTTGAATGTATTTAGCTATATGACTACTTCTTCCCTCATTTATTAAACTATCTTCCTCTTCCTCTGTCCTTCTGGGATCCTTCTCTACTATCTGCCCACTTTCTATTCCTATAGGATTATTTTCATATATCTCAGGCCCTAAACTTTGGGGTATTCTACATGACCCACTACTTGAGGTTGCCTTAACTTGCATTTCTTTTATTTCAGTCAGTTTGTCTTCCATCATAATTAATAATTTCTTTCCATTACAATATATATATATATATATATATATATATATATATATATATATATATATATATATATATATATATATATATATATATATATATATATATATATATTGTGCCATTACAATTTAGTCACTAGCCAAATTTATAGTAATGTGCATGTAGAAAAGGTAAAACAAAATCATCATCACATTTTTATATAATCATAAATGAAGCTGTAGGGCATCCAAGTTTAAACCCTACAAGGTCCAGTTCTAAAAGCTTTAAACAGAAAGAGAATGGGTCAACAATTATATGCTTTATTTGTTTGTGTGTTGATAGAAAGGTAATACACACATTTAAACTATTTAATATTTAATTTTTCTTTAAAAAGCAAAGTTATAATGCATACATATAGGCAATGTATGTGTAAATTATTTATTTGTTTTATATTTCAAATATTCAACATTTTAACTTTCTTTAAAACTAACCTATGCTAGATCAATTCTAACATTTTATTCTATACTTTTATTTTGCTTTTCTTTGATTATAATTGGGATTTAAAAGTTACAGATTTAATTAAATAATTGGGTTATAATTACTAAGCTAGCAATTATATTATTTAAGGTTAGTTTATGAATGATTTGAAAGAATGAAGGATGTGTGTACATTACATACAAAATTTTACATTTCCTAAATATTGAAAGAAAAGGAAGTATTAAATCTGTTAAATTATTTTTTTTTGTACAATTTTTTTTGTTAAAACAGGAAATCTGTTTAATCAGATATCGATCTTTGTAGTAAATTTTTTTTGTAAATGATTGTCACTTTGGAGCTATAATTTTTGAAATTTGTCTTATCAAGATCTAAAGAAGGAAGCTCAAAGATTTGAAGTGTTACCTGGATGTTAAAAAGAAAGAAAAAACAAAAGAAAGGAAATAAGAATTGAGTCTATTTTTTTTTTTAAAACAAAAGTGTCTGGAAAAAGGATTAAACTTTTCAGTTGAAAAATAATATAGTTGAAAATAAATTAGAGATCTAATTAAAACAAATTTGTCCAAAAATAGCAAGTGATGCTATCTCTGATTGGTTAAGGTAGCTAAAAATTGGATATAAAAAGCTGTCTTGAATTATTGTTATTGTGATTGATTCAGATATTAAACTATAATATTGAACGTTGAAAATATAAGAGATGGCGGGCTAGAAAAATTATATGTATATTCCATTTGCCAGACCATCTGGGGAAGCTGCACATCACATAGGAAAGGAAAGATGTGTCTAAAATAATATTCTACACCTTTCAACTGACCAGATAAATAAGATGTTTTTAATAGAAGGAAGAAAGCATTCACCTGCATTCAAAGAAGATGAATTAATCTACTGATAAATATTAATCATCAAGTCCAATTAATTGTTACAACAACTGATTTTAAACTCAAGAAAATTTACAAATGGGAAAACAACTGCTGTATTTCATCCACATGCTTGACAGGAAGAGAAGAAAAATTAATATAATGATTTCCAAATTGTCCACTAAAGCAAATAACCTCAATAGAGTCATCATCATTAAATAGTTATACACCTCAAGAAAGAGATTGTTCCCACATAGTAGCTGCAGAAATATAGACAAGTTTGAACCCTTGAAAATTCGCCACAAACAAAAGATCGGTAATATGACTTTTTATATCTATTTTCTTTATGATATCAGTCTTAATAAACATTTTAGCAATAAAGTGGTATATTTTTATTTAAAGAACTTTTAAAGACTATTCAGATCGATTAAAACAAGAATGTCTTACTAATAATAACTTTGAGCTTCATAAATGATCTTGAATGTATGAAAATGATTTGTTTATTAATTTTACAATATTAATGTGTAAAACAATTTTTTTTTTTTATGGTATTATGATTTTAGTTTTAACTAATATATTATTATTATTTTGGGTTTTAAATAATATTTTGTTATCATGGGATAAAACACGCACATACATAATGATATTTTATATGTGTATAATTGCGATTGAATGAGGAATAATGAGTAGTATTAGAATATTGGATTATTTTGTTTCAAGTTCAGTATAGATTTCAGCGCTTGGAAGGGAGGGGGAGAAAATAATTTAAGACTCTTTTCTAAAAACTTGCTCTTTCAATTTTACTAACATTTTTTTTTATTCTATTTACATGTTGGATTTTTTAAGTATGTGTGTTAATGAGCAGATAATATTTTTTGTCTTGAAATACTTTTCATGGTTAATGTGACGTCCAACTTAACACAAAATACATTTGAAGGGAAAGGGGGAAGAACTTAAAATTAATCTGAGGATTGTTATATAATCAATTATTATTATTATTCATGTCAATTTTCATATTTATCTAGAAATTTTTATGTATATGTTAGAAATGTAGTAATAAATATTAGTTTGTTTTATTAAACGAGGCGTATATATTTCATTAAGTGTAGTCTTTGTTAAGTGTGATTATTCATCATCATCAATGGTTGAATATTAGTTATTTAAGATATAAGTAAATATGCTAAAATTAAGCAATAATTATGCATTTCTTTATAAAATTTAGTTTTATGTTTAGGCTTAGTCCTAGAGCTGTAGTTGAAACCCTTGTCATTATCGTTATTATTATCATCATCATCATCGTCATCAACGTTTTAATTAATGAGCTGTTTAACTGTTTAAAGGCCATAAATAAATATTGATTTTATAATATTTAGTGATTTCTTAGTATTATTATAACCACATCCCATCATCTATTTCATGCAAGGATGAGTGAATTGCCATCCTAAATTAGTTATATATAATCTGAGCTAGTGAACTTATAAAAATATTGAAACACATTTGTTATGTTAAGATCTGAGAAATGATTTATGTCTAGTATACTCCACTTTGGTTTAAAGATGTTTTACTTTTACCTAAATATTAGTGCTTATAGTGATATGGCTCAAAAAGCAAAATCTTCCATTTTTTATTATAAATAAAGTACCAAAAAGGGATTCAAACCCGGTACATGTGAAAGGTTATCAGATATAACCGTGTCTAGATTCAGATAATCTAGTGGCGCCCTGCTAGACCATATTCACTTAGTATTTGTTTAAACATGCACTTAACATCAAACCAAGAAATGAAAGTGGATAAGATCTACTGCCTGTATACCTGAGTTATATTTTATTGAATTACTAGTGTACTCACTTCACGTGATTTCCATATACCTGAGTTATAATACTTGTTATTAATAATTTGCTCATAATTTGTTTATAATTCTTGATATTTGGACTCCTTTAAATATTTCTTTGAGAACTTTATTTAGGAATTTCATCTGATTCATATAATTTTCTAATATTTGAAATTTCTTATTTCTTTTAAATTTTGATCATTTGCTCAGGTATAATATCATATCTTTTGATGATACTTTAATTTTGGTTACAATGGACACCCAACTGGGGCCTGATATTTTACCATATACCTGAAAAAGAGAGTCTATAGAGTGATGGGAGATGTGTGGTTAAAAATAGAGAAATTTTTTTTTCAGTAAAATTTTTTTTTTGTCTTACAAAATTTTCTTGGCCAAACAGTCTTATTTTAGATGATGATGTTTAATATGATTTAATTTTTCATTGATGATGATAAAAGGGGTACAGCCATAAAACAGCTTGTTTTTTTTTTTTTTTTTTTTTTTATCAATTTTGAAAATAGAGATGAATATCACAACTTAAGACAAAGGTGAAATAAATAATAGATTTTTTTTTGTGGAACATTAAAATAATTTATTGCCAGATAGGATAGGCATAGTAATAGTGATGAATTATGGAATAGTAGTCTCATGTGTGTTTGGGGAGTTCATTTTGTAAAAAGTCTATGATTTTAGAGGTTTGATTGGATGGTTGATCGTTGGAGTTTGGTTGGTTAGATTGCAGTTTTGATGATGAGTGAGGAGTTTTGTCATTGCCTTGAGAATGCTATGTATTTCGTGTAACTTATGAATGATCAAACCCATTCACTGCTCCAACCCAATTTATATGTTATCTTTATTTTATCATGAAGCAGTTAACAGCAGACCTGCCATGATATCAGCCTATAAGTCTCCAAGAGAGAGAGCACGGCATAGTTTTCCAATCAAGTTATATGTTATTCTTATTTTATCATGAAGCAGTTAACAGTAGTCCTGCCATGATACCAGCCTATAAGTCTCCAAGAGAGAGAGCAAGGTTTCGTTTTTGTAGTCTATAATAAGCAGGGCATTCCTTGATACTTGCCACATAAGACTCCAAGAGAGAGAGCAAGGCATAGTTTATCTATTTTAGCCCCTAAGACTTAATACATCTTTTATTGCAACAGAGTTTGCTTCATTTAATCAAGGGTTGTGGTAGTTAATAGTGATCGAATTGGGATGATCTTCTGAGTGCTCGTGATGCATTGTGTGATTATAGTGCTGTGACTGAATTCTTTTATTTATCTCAAGATTGTGAACTGCTAGTCATTCTGTGGACTGTCAATATCTGTCGGATTTCTGGGAGAATGGATGAATGTATAATTTGGGCTATTACAGACAGACATGTACTATATAGATTGTTGTGGTGTAGTTCATTAAATAAGGATATTAAAACATTTTTTTTTGTTGTATTTGTAATGCATAATAAGGATATTAAAATTTTTTTTTGTTGTATTTGTAATGCATAATAAGGTGAAAATCAAATCAGTCAGTTGGTCAGAATAGGTGTCAGACAGGGAGAAGATGTGTGGATTTTTGATGGTCAGGGAAGTACAGATGGGATATATATAGTTTTATAACATGAGTGAACTAAATTATAGTATGGAAGAGGTTATGGAAGAGGAGAGTGTCCCAATCCCAGGGATCAGTGATCATTGTTATCCTGAAGAAGAGGATAGGGAAATTGCCTTTAAAAAAGCTCAAGAAAAAGAGGAAATAGAGGAAAATGCCTCTAAAGTCAGTAGCAATAATAAGGCCTCAAGTACAGAAATGGTAGATGAGGAGCCAGAAGTGGGCCAGGCTCAGATAACAAAGATGGCACCATCAGACATGGACATGATAATGCAGATGTTCAAAAGTCTAAGAGAAGATAATAAGCAAGGGATGGTAAATCTAGAACAAAAGATAGAGAAAAATAATAAAAGTATGGTAAATCTAGAACAAAAGATAGAGAAAAATATAGAAAGTCTAAGAGAAGATAGTAAGCACAGTATAATAAGTATAGAGAGTCTAAGAGAAGATAGTAAGCACAGTATAATAAGCATAGAGAGTCTAAGAGAAGATAGTAAGCAAAGGATGGAAAATCTAGGACAAAGGATATGTCAATCCATAGAGAGCATAATAGAAGGTAGTCAAAGATCACTAGTGTTAAAAGATAAGCTAGATTGTCAGACTACTGATAATAGAGAAAGGAGCGAGAGATTAGAGGAAGAAATAGGTAAATCAGCTAATATACTGATAGAGGAGAGTAGATCACAAGAAGTGGAAAGGCCAATAGTAGCCATAAAATCTAATCTCTCAGTAAAAAGAATACATGAGGTGATGGACAGAGAGCAGATTGGGATAGATCATGAAGTGAAAAGAAGGAAAAGAGAGTTGGAGGAAAAACTTCATGCATCAGATAAGATGATTGATTTAAGAGAGGCAATAAGGGAGATGAAACCAGTTATTTTAGAAAGAGAGCAAAAGTTTCAACAGTCTGTAGTTCTCAATCTAGTAACAAACCAGCATGTGTGGTTTCAAAAATCTGTCTTCTTAAATAGATTGGAGATACCTTATATATGGTATAGAGAGGCAATCTCTCTGAAAAATGTAAATGTCCAAATCTCTCTGAAAAATTCAACTGCTCTGGAAAAGTCAAAAATAAGTTATATCTGGTACAGAGAGTCAATCTCTCTGAAGAGTTTAAATGTCCAGTGTGTATCAGACAGAGAATCAATATCTCTGAAAAATTTAAATGCTCTGTTAAATTTAAGTCTGCCTTATATTTGGTACAAAGAGTCAACCTTTTTAGAGAGTTTAAAAATAAATTATACATGGCACAGAGAGTCAATCTCTCTGAAGAGTTTAAATGTCCATTATATATGGTACAAAGAATCCACCTTTCTAGAAAATTTAAAAATAAATTATACGTGGCCCAGAGAATCAATCTCTCTGGAAGATTTAAGGATAAATGATATCTGGTAAAAAGCCAACCTCTCTAGAAAACTTCAAAGTGCCTTATGTATGGTACAGGGAGTCAATCTTTCTAGAAAGTTTAAAAATAAAGTATGTATTGTATAGAGAGTCAATCTCTCTGAAAAACTTCAAGGCATATTATGTATGGTACCAAGAGTCCATATTTCTAAATGGAGTTTGTAATAGGAGGTTATATAAAATAAATCCTCCAGATATGTTTTATAAATATCCAGTCAAGATGAAAAATGGAAATATTAAAAAGGGACTGGATGTACAGGTGCATTTTTATGCAGACCACAATATGGTTTGAAAAGAAAAAGCCATTCCAAATTACCAAGAAAATAGGGGAGAATGCCTTTATGCTTGCTGCTCTTGATGGGAATAAGGGGACCTATAATGCTAGGAGTTTGATCCCTTATACTTCAGCAGAATAGCCTGGCAAAGATCTCCAAATAAATTATTTTTAGGTTTTTTTTTAATGAAAAATATATTTACCAGTAGTTAATTTTTTTTTTTATATATATTATAAGTGTTTATTATTATTAGTGTATTTATTAGTTAGGATTTTTTTTTAAATATAGTTAAAACAAAAGTGCTGATGATTTTATCCGAAGGGGGAGAAAGTTGTGCCATTACAATTTGGTCACTAGCCAAATTTATAGTAATGTGCATGTAGAAAAGGTAAACCAAAAATCATCATCACAATTTTATATAATCATAAATGAAGCTGTAGGGCATCCAAGTTTAAACCCTACAAGGTCCAGTTCTAAAAGCTTTAAACAGAAAGAGAATGGGTCAACAATTATATGCTTTATTTGTTTGTGTGTTGATAGAAAGGTAATACACACAGTTAAACTATTTAATATTTAATTTTTTCTTTAAAAAGCAAAGTTATAATGCATACATATAGGCAATGTATGTGTAAATTATTTATTTGTTTTATATTTCAAATATTCAACATTTTAACTTTCTTTAAAACTAACCTATGCTAGATCAATTCTAACATTTTATTCTATACTTTTATTTTGCTTTTCTTTGATTATAATTGGGATTTAAAAGTTACAGATTTAATTAAATAATTGGGTTATAATTACTAAGCTAGCAATTATATTATTTAAGGTTAGTTTATGAATGATTTGAAAGAATGAAGGATGTGTGTACATTACATACAAAATTTTACATTTCCTAAATATTGAAAGAAAAGGAAGTATTAAATCTGTTAAATTATTTTTTTTTGTACAATTTTTTTTTGTTAAAAGAGGAAATCTGTTTAATCAGATATCGATCTTTGTAGTAAATTTTTTTGTAAATGATTGTCACTTTGGAAGCTTATAATGAGTGAAATTTTGTCTTATCAAGATCTAAAGAAGGAAGCTCAAAGATTTGAAGTGTTACCTGGATGTTAAAAAGAAAGAAAAAACAAAAGAAAGGAAATAAGAATTGAGTCTATTTTTTTTTTAAAACAAAAGTGTCTGGAAAAAGGATTAAACTTTTCAGTTGAAAAATAATATAGTTGAAAATAAATTAGAGATCTAATTAAAACAAATTTGTCCAAAAATAGCAAGTGATGCTATCTCTGATTGGTTAAGGTAGCTAAAAATTGGATATAAAAAGCTGTCTTGAATTATTATTATTATTGTGATTGATTCAGATATTAAACTATAATATTGAACGTTGAAAATATAAGAGATGGCGGGCTAGAAAAATTATATGTATATTCCATTTGCCAGACCATCTGGGGAAGCTGCACATCACATAGGAAAGAAAAGATGTGTCTAAAATAATATTCTACACCTTTCAACTGACCAGATAAATAAGATGTTTTTAATAGAAGGAAGAAAGCATTCACCTGCATTCAAAGAAGATGAATTAATCTACTGATAAATATTAATCATCAAGTCCAATTAATTGTTACAACAACTGATTTTAAACTCAAGAAAATTTACAAATGGGAAAACAACTGCTGTATTTCATCCACATGCTTGACAGGAAGAGAAGAAAAATTAATATAATGATTTCCAAATTGTCCACTAAAGCAAATAACCTCAATAGAGTCATCATCATTAAATAGTTATACACCTCAAGAAAGAGATTGTTCCCACATAGTAGCTGCAGAAATATAGACAAGTTTGAACCCTTGAAAATTCGCCACAAACAAAAGATCGGTAATATGACTTTTTATATCTATTTTCTTTATGATATCAGTCTTAATAAACATTTTAGCAATAAAGTGGTATATTTTTATTTAAAGAACTTTTAAAGACTATTCAGATCGATTAAAACAAGAATGTCTTACTAATAATAACTTTGAGCTTCATAAATGATCTTGAATGTATGAAAATGATTTGTTTATTAATTTTACAATATTAATGTGTAAAACATTTTTTTTTTATGGTATTATGATTTTAGTTTTAACTAATATATTATTATTATTTTGGGTTTTAAATAATATTTTGTTATCATGGGATAAAACACGCACATACATAATGATATTTTATATGTGTATAATTGCGATTGAATGAGGAATAATGAGTAGTATTAGAATATTGGATTATTTTGTTTCAAGTTCAGTATAGATTTCAGCGCTTGGAAGGGAGGGGGAGAAAATAATTTAAGACTCTTTTCTAAAAACTTGCTCTTTCAATTTTACTAACATTTTTTTTTATTCTATTTACATGTTGGATTTTTTAGGTATGTGTGTTAATGAGCAGATAATATTTTTTGTCTTGAAATACTTTTCATGGTTAATGTGACGTCCAACTTAACACAAAATACATTTGAAGGGAAAGGGGGAAGAACTTAAAATTAATCTGAGGATTGTTATATAATCAATTATTATTATTATTCATGTCAATTTTCATATTTATCTAGAAATTTTTCTGTATATGTTAGAAATGTAGTAATAAATATTAGTTTGTTTTATTAAACGAGGCGTATATATTTCATTAATTGTAGTCTTTGTTAAGTGTGATTATTCATCATCATCAATGGTTGAATATTAGTTATTTAAGATATAAGTAAATATGCTAAAATTAAGCAATAATTATGAATTTCTTTATAAAATTTAGTTTTATGTTTAGGCTTAGTCCTAGAGCTGTAGTTGAAACCCTTGTCATTATCGTTATTATTATCATCATCATCATCGTCATCAACCTTTTAATTAATGAGCTGTTTAACTGTTTAAAGGCCATAAATAAATATTGATTTTATAATATTTAGTGATTTCTTAGTATTATTATAACCACATCCCATCATCTATTTCATGCAAGGATGAGTGAATTGCCATCCTAAATTAGTTATATATAATCTGAGCTAGTGAACTTATAAAATATTGAAACACATTTGTTATGTTAAGATCTGAGAAATGATTTATGACTAGTATACTCCACTTTGGTTTAAAGATGTTTTACTTTTACCTAAATATTAGTGCGTATAGTGATATGGCTCAAAAAGCAAAATCTCTCATTTTTATTAGAAATAAAGTACCAAAAAGGGATTCAAACCCGGTACATGTGAAAGGTTATCAGATATAACCGTGTCTAGATTCAGATAATCTAGTGGCGCCCTGCTAGACCATATTCACTTAGTATTTGTTTAAACATGCACTTAACATCAAACCAAGAAATGAAAGTGGATAAGATCTACTGCCTGTATACCTGAGTTATATATGTATTGAATTACTAGTGTACTCACTTTCATGATCTCCATATAATACACTGGTTATTAATAATTTGATCAACCTTTAATTTTGATATTGGACTCCTTTACTCAGATATAATAATATCTTTTGATCATCATTTAATTTATGATTATTTCTTATATATTGTAGACAACTCAGGTATGATAATATTTTTTGATGATACATTTATTCTATTTGATTCATTTAATTTTGGTTACAATATATATACATACAGAGGTCCCCAACCTTTTTGTACTTAAGAGCACATTCTATAGTACAGGCCAGGTGGTGGACACCATTTATTTTTTTAATGTAAATTTAAAGTTGGATATTGTTAATAATACACATAATGTACAAAAAAATATTTATTTACACTGTAAAAATATAGTATGCTCTCCAATTTGATTACAATCTAATACAATAATTTATAAGAAATTTTAAAAATTAAATTTATTTGTATCAGATAAATAATTTTTTATCATGTTAGGATAGCGGGAAGCACACATAAAATGGTCTGCAGTTGTCATGGTGCTCATGGGCATAGGATTGGGGACCCCTATATATATATATATATATATATATATATATATATAGTAATTGTATTAAATGTGGGCCATGAAATAATGGTCCTGGTTTAACAATGTCCCACAAGTTGCAGCACTTGGTAACTGAATAAAAGTGTGCTGAGCTCTTATTTAATAGGTCCACAGATTTGGGTGGCATTTGTAACTGAATAAAATATATCCTCTAAAGTTTAATGCAATTAAGGGCAGAATGAAGTATGAAAATAATATAACTCTTGTTATAACCTAATTATTGGTTGCCATTTATAACAGAATAACACATGAACCAAGAAGGAACAATCCTAATTTTTTAATCCCCATGAATTGCAACATCATTTGTGACAGAATAAAAATGATGAACTGAGTCAAGATGACTATCAACCAATAAATGCCAATGTAACACCTAATTCAACCTTTTTATAAAGACACCTGTATGGACACCATTTATAACAAAATAAAACGATGATAATCTTTGCTATAACCCCACTGATTTGAATAGCATTGTAATGAATTGGAAGTAAATAAAACCAATGTTTCAAATTATCCCAAGAAAATGAGCATTATTTACAATAGATTAGAAATGAAAACAATAATGATAAAATATAACTATCTCATAAATAGCAATATGTCCCTATTAAATGAATCACTTATAATAGAATAAATGTAATGACAAAATATGAGCAAAATAAACCTTGATGTTCTTCATGAATTAAAACATTGTTTATAATAATACAAACTTATACTAAATATTAAAAGATATTCATATTTAAACAAAATAAATTATGAATGGTTAAAATAATAACTTTAATATGCCCTATGAGTTCAGGAGCCATTTATACCAAAATGAGAATTATAGAGATAAAAAGCAAAGATTTTATCTTAAACTACAAACTTAAACTACCAATGATATCAAAATAAAGTGGATTAGAAGAATTATTATTAAATTTAACATCAAGCCATTCTTTTTCTAATAAAAGATTCAAACCATACAACCAAATTATAGGAAAAATCTAATTTGTATATTTTGTAAAGCGATTTGGATGATCCACTTTATCAAATGCCTTGGATAAATCAAAATAAATAATATCTAAACAACATTGATTCTCAAAGGCATTAGCAATGTGATCAATTATTATTAAAAGATTAGTTTCAGTTGATCTGCCAGGTTAAAAATCATATTGCACAGAAACCAAAATCTTAATTATGTTATTAACATTTATGTTATAAACACATATTTCAAATATGCATGCAACTGTATGAAGCACAGAAATTGGTCTACAATTATTAACATTATCTTTTGAAACATTTTTAAAATAGGTATAACTTTGGCAAGTTTAAGAGAGAAATACAATTTTCATTTGAACAATTAAAAATATAAGACAAAGGAGCAGTAATATATTCTGCACAACCTTTATAAATAAAAGAATGTATATTGTCATAACCTATACTTGAATGTTATTGTAGTACTAGTAGAAGCAGTATAATAGTACCAGCACCAGTAGTAATAATAATACATGTTAGCAAATATCCTGATTAATCCTCCTCCAATATGACATTTCAATGTAATATTACAGTTCCAATATCTACTTTCTGAATTATAATTTGACAATATTTTACTACTCCAGAGAAGGTATAAATATCAAGAAAACTTATCTGATATGAGACACATTTTGTTAATTTTTTTTTCCAAATGTCCCACTTATCCTATCAATAAGCAGGTATTTAATTTATAAGACATTATAAATGAACAGACTGCAGTTTTCATCCATGATGATGCAATGTAAAATAAACCAATATATATCATATACTAAAATAATTCATTAATCTCACAAAACTATATCAGTAGATGAAAATAGTACTTGTATACATTTTTATGCCATTAGCTTTTATATCCCATTATTGAAATGTAAGCAATATACATTTTTAGCAAAGGAAATATTCATATGTTTTTTTTTATGTAATGAATTACTTTTCATTATTCTAATAAATTATTATTCCTTACGAATCCTCGATAAATCTGTCCAGACTTCTGGATGAATATTACTTTTTGTATTCCATTATCTTATATAGTTAGTCAATGATCAAATATTTTTAAAATAAAAGTAAACATTATATGAACAAATTTAGATTCACTTCTATTGAAGACAAGGTGTAAATGAGTGAGGATAAATCATTCGATTCTACTTATAATCTTTTTAATTAATATCAGAAAAACTATGATAACGCTCTTTATTAACTCTTCGGTCAAATTTATCCAGCACTCCACAAATAAAAACTTATTACACAATAATAATTAAAAGATAAAAAATAAATATTTCATAATTATTATATAACAAATATTTATGTTTTTAAAAATACGAATAATATTCTTTCACTCCAACATAAACTAAACAATTTAGACTATATTCTTATCATACTACAATGGAAACATATTTTTACACATATCTCTCCAATATAATATTACATATATTATACAAATAAAATATCAAACACACTTAAGACATTAAATATTTATATGTATTGTTTGAAATCAACTATTGTGAATGTAATAACCAAAATTCAAATAATAATGAAAGAATAATAACTTTATCAAAACTATAAATTTTATTGTTTTCCTGAAGGTTTGTGATGATGGTGTTCTAGTTGTATTCCTATATTAGACTGTTTCCATCATTGAATATGAGTATTGAATGTCTTTAGAAAAATTTAACTTTATTTAAATGTTCCAAATACCTTCAACTGTTAGTAACCATAAAATATTACTAACAGTTGAATTTATTTGAAATATTTAAATAAAGTTAAATTTTTCTAAAGACATTCAATACTCATATTAAATGATGGACATAATCCAATATAAAAATACATGAACTTTGTTATTTACACATTCATTTTTTCTAAAATGAATAGAGTCAATTCACAATTTTTTATATTACAATAAATAATAAATGTTTCTTGTTTCAATATTATTGTTGCATATTAACATATTTCAATGCTTCTAGGTTAATGTATTCTATATTAAAATCAAACAAAATAAAAGAAATTTTACAATTGACATTTTATCACATATTGAAATTTATTTTTAATTTCAGTTGGTACAGTTTATATATATATATATATATATATATATATATATATATATATATATATATATATATAGTAACTAAATTATTTATGTGCCCATAATATATATGCCACTGTACCTAAATTATTAATGGGACTAATGTTCAATTTAAACATTATAATTCAGATATTAAATTCAAACAAGTTTTCCTTAAAATCATTGTAGCCAAAATATTAATTATCAATCAAAAGGGCATTCTAACTTAAATTAATTTCTACTTAAGATTTTTAATACATTGTAGCTGAAATATCATATCCACTTAATATTCTCACAATATATATATATATATATATATATATATATATATATATATATATATATATATATATATATATATATATATATATATCTGTGTCTTGAGGGAGAAAATGATGATGAGATAGATATAAATCAACTCCAAGATAGCAAAATAATATCATAATAATAATGATTAGAAACTAGTCACTTCAGTTATCTGATATCTGGCCTATTTCAAACCCTATTTAGGGAGCCATTGTATCTTCAATAAACAAGTAGGAACACATCATAACTTAAATAACTATTAAGACATTGTGACTTATGAAATAACATCAAGTGGGTGAGTACCTTGGTAACCCAATGAAAATATTTCCTCAATAAATCCAATAGTAAATTTTACACACTTTTATCTCTTGGTTTTATATTAAGTGAACACTTAAGTGAATAACAAGTGAATATGAAGTGAATATGGTGAATCAGGGCACCACTAGGTTATCTGAACCTAGACAAAGTTATATTCTATAACCTTTTCAAATGTACCAGGTTTAAACCCCTTTGGTACCTTATTTCTAACAAAATGTAGAATTTTTGATTTTAGACCCACATCACCTTATGCACTAATATTAAAATAAACACAAAACATTCTTAAGCTATAGTGGTGTATATAAAATGCATCAGACAGAAATTATCTCCTAGATTTTAATATGATAAATGCATTTTAATATCTTTGTAAGTTTTACTAGCTCATATTACACTATTAATTTAGAGTGGCAATTCACTCATCCTTGATTGATGTAGATGATGGAATGGTGGTTATTATAATATCATGAAATCATTATCTCTTTATGGCCTTTAAACATTTATCTAGCTCATTAATTGACAATGTGATGATGATGATGATGGTACTTCCAGTCACTGCTTTAGAACTAAATCTAACACGAAATTTAGTTTTTTAGAAATTTATAACTATTTGGCTAATTTTAGCATATCTAAATTAGAACTTAAACAGTTAATATTCACCAGTGATGATGCATGATCACAACTAATAAAAATATTCTTAAAGAATATATGCCTCATTTAATAAAACAAATTAACATTTATTACTGCATTACTAACATATACATACAATTTAAAGATAAAAATGAAAATTTATATGACTAATAATAATAAGTGATTATATTGAACTCATAAGATTAATATTAAATTCTTCCCCCTTTCCCCATAGTATAATGTATATCAGTTTGAATAATGAATTGCTAAAATTTTTCATCCACAATAAAAATATTTCATATAAAAAATAAACACTATTTTTGCACACATACTTTTATATTTTTATACATCTAAAATTAACATATAAAGTAGAATGATTAATGAGAAAAGTGTTAGTTAAATCTAAAAGAAAAAGATTTCCAGAAACAAGTTTTGAATTACTTATCTCCCCCTTCTCTAAGCTATTGAGATTGCTACTCTTTAACTCAAAAAAGAACATAATCTAATATTTTTAATACTATATGTCTATTTATTCTCACATTCATATGCCCTTATATACAGGTGGCAAGTATTGTTATATTGCCTGTATGTGTGTTTATCCCCATTATAACTAAAATATTATTTAAAACAAATAATAATACAAAAAAAAATCTTTTACATATTAACAAACATTTCATAAATTTAGATTAATATACAATAATACCCTTTAGAAAACAAAATTCATCAATAAGTGGGTATAATAATTTTAGCATACATAAAATCATTAATCAAGCTTATAGCTATTATTACTGAAGAAATTTTTGGTTTAACTTGGTTTTAGTTCTGAAAGTTCAGACATAAAAAGAGACAAAACTTTATTGCTAAGAATTTTACTAATAGTCCCTGATATCATAAAAGAAAAATATATAATGAAAATGTATATTACCAGTCCCTTTTCTTTTGTCGAGGCTTCCAAGAGTTCAAACTCAGCTTGTTAAATGTCTCTACATTTTGCAGCAAACACATACTAATCTGTACCATGGGTATATGACCAATTTCCATGGTTCACTAGAACAGTCTTTCTTTGCTTGATTTGAGGCTTGTAATTCTTTTATGGTGATGATGTTGAAGTTGTTTGCTTCAGTAGAAACCATTTGGCACTGGAACTGTTTGGGGTTTAAACTCAGTCATCTGAACTTGCATGGTTTAATACTTATCAATATATTATTTATTTTCATTTAGCTTTTAAATGCAGGTAAATGTTTTCTTCTACTTAAAATATGGATGAGCAGTCAGTTTCTTCAATCTGATTTCTCCCAATCAATCATAAGATGTAGAATACTTTTACTTCAGACATTTTTTTTATTATATGATGTGTTGGCCAACAGCAGTCTGATAGACAGACGAAACATATAGATAGATTTTAACCTGTCATTTCATTCATATTAATCTTCAAAAAATATTTTATATTTAAAAAAATGATTTCAAATTGATATCTTGCAGAATTTAAAGCTTGTCCTTTTCCCAGTTTTAATATTTAAAGACTAATCTGATTAACTTTCCCAGGCTCTTATATTTTTATTTTCAGTTAGACTGACCATATGTTTTCATTTAACTGCTTGTAACAAACAATATAAGAAACTTGTTCCTACATGATTTTCTGGCATTTTACTTTAACTGTTCATTAACAAAAAATATAAAAAACTTGCACCTACATGATTTTCTGGACAGATTATTTTGCTTTAAACGAACTTTATCTTAATGGTTTTCTTTCCCCCTTTTTTTCATCCTACTGACAAATTTCACACTACTATGAAATCTCCTGAGCCTTAAGAAATACAGATACAAACAAGAAGCCAAAACCTTTGAGTAAAAAAAAATAGTTTAACAGAATTGTCTCTTTTTTCTTTTTTTTAATATATGTAAATGTAGATTTATTTATGCAATACACTCACACACACTGTTATTCAAATCATTTATAAAAACTGGCCTATTAAAATAATCTGAATGCTTCTTAGAAACTATACTTTTAATATTTAAAATTAAATCCTTATAACTTTTAAACCCAAATTATACTCATAGAAAAAAAATAGAAATAGAGAATAAAATAGTAGAATTTAGCAAGTGTAGAGTAATTTTGAAGAAAGTTAATATTTGAAATATGAAAATGACAAACTAAAAATAGCTTGTCCACAGTCAAAACTGCCTATGTGTGTTATAAACTTACTTTTAAGAAGAACTATTGAATAACTAAAAGGTATGTACTACTCTTTTTGTGTTTGTGTCAACACACAAACAAATAAAGACCATAACTGTTTCCCCCACTCTTTTTCTGTCTTAGGCTTTATAGAACTTGACCCTGTAGAGTTTAAACTTGGGTGTCCTCGAGCTTCTTTTCCTATATAATAATGTGATGATGATTTTTGGTTTCATATTTCCTTTGATGCACATGACTACAAATTTAGCTACTGGCTAAATTAAAATGGGCACTATATATATATATATATAATTTTATATATATATATATATATATATATAAATATATATATATTGGAACTTTATATATATATATATATATATATATATATATATATAAAGTTCCAACCAGTAACCACTTAAACATTCACATTAATATATATATATATGCTGAGCAAGTATCAGATGTGCTTATGTCAGCATATTGGTTTGGATTCAAATCATTGACATATTTGAAAATTTTAGCTCCTAAGTTTGAGTAAATCATAAAAGTAAATATTATTGCTGAATGTACATGTACAATTCAATGCTTCTCATTAATCTTGTCAATATCCTAATAGGCTGGAGGTCCATTTAACACTACTATGATAATTATTGATTACTTGGATTTAAATAGATAATTATAAAGTAGAATGATATAAAGTAATACTGCTTTAGTTAAGATATTTACAAATGAATTAGGAGAGCCATATAATAGTTTTATCATATACTACTCTTTTGTATAAATGTTAAAAGTGTCTACACTAAAGTTTAATCATCACTATTCGGATATAGTATTATATCTATTTAGCTTAGTTTACATTCAAAACTTTATATTTGAAATTTCATATCATTAGTGTAGATAGTATAATATTTGTAGAAGCAAAAGTGGTTAGTTTTTAAATACCTATATGCAACTCTGTGTTTTTCATTTATGAAGACATTCTTCTGAATATTTTGTCACTATAATAAGTAGCTTATTGATTACTCATGCTTAGATATATGGCTGTAGATTAAATTGATCTAAAGTGTATTATTTCTTTTAACATAAATATTAAATATAAACAATTAGCTCATGTGATATTTAATATAATTAGAAATTAGAAATAAATAAAGGAAATTAACAATCTATGACAATATATTTAGCTTAAATACTTAAATACCTTAGATATCCAATTAACAACTAACATTGTTCTATAAATATTATTTGCTTTTTAACTTTTATATTCACATTTTCCACTTATCTTAGCAAATTACTTTAATTTAAAGATAGCCTTTTAATTTTTTTATTGCTATTCTTCACATTATTTGATATTTTAGATTTTTAAATGTCCGCATTATTTTACAATCAAAATAAATAAACTGTATTGAACAAAAGTTTTTCTTTTTAAATATTAAGTTAACCTATCAAAGGAAATATAATACTTTTGTTTGATTTTAATTAAATAGTGAAATAGATTTTATCTGCATTATTAAAACCTTATAATAAATTAATAATTTAAGAATAAAGTCATTTATAAAATAAAAATAATGATAAAGTAACTTTCAACACTTAAATTCCATTAAGTAATTATAATTACATTTAACAATATTTAATTTTTATAAATAATTATTTTTAAAGTAAATAACTTTATTTTTCTGAAATAAATATAATAATTTTAGTTGAGTTATTTTGATAGAAATAATTTATTCTATTTTGTCGCAAATCACTGGATGTCTATAGGATATATAGAGCAATTCTCAGACTAGATTTTTATTATTGGCGACCTTTAGTGAAAAGCAAAATAGTGCCAATATATCTAGCAGATATCTTTTGTATTATTTAAGTTAATAATTTGAGATTCAAAAGATCTAAATTTTTTAATCCAATTAATTTCTTGTATAGTCTGACATTACAATAGGTGGTGCTAATTGGAATGATCTTTGATCTTTTGTTAAGCATATAATTTTATCAAGTTATTATTACAATCCTTTATAGATTCATATAATCAATGGATATTAGGTAGTCAAATCTATATAGTTATTAAGCAAATTGGGTCAATTCAAAATTCAGTTTTTTTTTAAATCTCAGATAAATATGTTTGTTTTTTGTTTTTTTTTATAAAAAATGGCTCATTTCCAGAAATTAGTTTATGGATTTGAATATAATGTTACTTTATACCAAATTAGCAATTCATAGTTCAACAGAGGAACATATTGTGCATTATTAATTCTCATATAAATGAAATTTCAGTTCATAAATTTTTATACTAATGTTTGCACTTTTTATTCATTCTGTTTCCATTTTGTAATGCCTATTTCCATTAATAGCAAATCTAATTCTTTATAATTTCTGTTTTTCCAATAATAGTTTTCTTTAGATAACCATGTATTATTTTCCATTTATTCTTAAGATATGTTCTCCAGCAAGATATGATATAATTTTTTTTTTCTTTTTAAAAATATTCAACAAAACAGTGACCAGTATATTTTATTAAAACATTTTGAGATGAATAAATTATTTTTTCTTCTTTATTTAAATATCTTTCAGTGATATTATCTTACAATTATAATGACATTCTTAATTTTACTCTCATTATATATTTTAAAAATGTCTTGTTAAGAACCGCAACAGCAAACAATATTCAATTTCAAGTAAGCAATGTTTTATTCAGCTTGCAAATATTTATATTATGTATTTCTAAAAAAAAAAAACCCGATGTGACAAGACATTTTATAAAGTACATTTTGTCAGAAGTTTTATTTATAAATGTCAAAAAAATGCTATATATAGTTTTCAAATGACAGTAAGAATTTTGTTCTTTCATTTTGATATTGGTTTTTTATTTTCTTACAACTTACTACTTTATTGAGATTCAGTGGGATTACTAATTTTTATGCAATATGTATATATTATAACATAAAAGAAGGACATTGAGGCTCTTAACAAAGGATGACACTAGCAACCTCACCAAACAAAGAATCAAATAACAATTACAATGAACCAATTAACAATCTAATATTATACTAAGCTCAAGGTTTGAATGCCATATGCCACAGTAATAAGAGCAAAAATAAGGGTTAGTAATAATAAACATTATTAAAATAAATGCAATATATTAGCAAGTTAAAAAGATGAGACTTATTATACTATCTCTTTTAAAATATAGTATATTTTAATATTTAAAGAATGTGTCATTAAAGGATTAGGTTACTTTAATTTCTTTTCTACTCACAACACTTCTAAATACAATCCATTTTCCAATCATAATGAGTATCTTATTGTTATAATTAGATTCAACATTAACCTTCCCAACATGCACTCACATTTTAGCATTTTCTGATGTTTTTCTTTGTTTCACAAATCAACATAAAATATATGATTAAATGATTATTTATCTGAAAATAATAAATTTGTCTTCATTTCATAGATATTTTTGTTTACTACTGAAATAAATTTTAAATGTTCACATTTTGTTTCTGTAAATATTAACAAATGAGATATTAAATGTCATCATATCTAGAAAGATTATTTTCAGTTTATAAAATCAACAAAATATTTCTTAATTCTTATTATTTTTAAACATCCAAATGAATAATTATTTATTTTTCTTATATCTAATGAATTATGCTTTAAAAGTTTTAATTTTTTGAATATTTATTGCAAAACTGTGATATTTTTCATACTCATAAGTTTATGTAGATTGCTGACAGAAAAACTAACCTTGTAAATTGCTTCAGGCCATATTCACATTAGCTGCTAATATAACATTATATTTTTGAAAATAAAGTATTTTAAGTGAAAATAAGTTATTAATAATTTATATTTCTTGATATCTAATAAATATAGTGTAAATTATTTTAAAAACCAAACAAATTCACAAATAAACATGTTTTTGGGTCATTGGAACTACAATGTTGTAAAATGCTGAACTTTTTACAGCCTTGGCAACAAATAATGGCTGAACATGTCAGGGGCCTATGTCTATTGTAAGAGTAGGAATTTTGAATTTCCTGACTTCTAGCACAAATTTTTCAGTGAAAATTATATATAATAAAATATACCATTTTACATGCATTTTAACATATAATATTTATGAAAAAATTCACCAGGAGGCAAATTGGTCAAAAAACGAAATAATTCACATCAATTGATAATTAGGTTATATTCTTTTTTATTAAATAAAAACATGTTTTCTCATGTTTTGCCACATCGATTTCTTCTTTGGAATAATTTTGTTCTAAAGTAAAATAATTTTCTCTAATAATCTTATATGTAAAATGGATATCTCAGGGTTCACATAATTCATATTTTAATAATTATAATTTTTTTTTTGAATTTGAAAAACTATTAAGTAAATAATGAGAGATAGTAAAGAAAATAGTGAGCCATACTTTTACCCTTAAAATAATGTCTCACTAAATTGAATTAATAATTCTAAAATTTAAATAAATGTGAAAAACTCTTAATTTAGAATAAAACAATATACTAGGATAGCAATCATGATATAATGAGTACATAAGGAATTTTATGGTCACTCAAAATATCACAATGATAAACTCTCTTTAAATATCTTTCTGAAGTAAACTCAAGCAATTCCATCATTTGAATTTATAATGAATAAATAAAATAATCTTCTAGATAAAACAAAAGTAATATTTTAGTAATGCAAAGTGATTTTTAAAACAAGCACAGTGATCTTTCTATAAATGAAATTGACTAAAGTGATCTTCCAATAATGAATAAAGAATTATAATTATTTTAATTGAGCTGATATTTTAAGTCAGCTCATATATATATAAGCTCACATATTTATAATTTGTCATAAATATTTTTGAAGTTAAATAGTTTGTAAAATGAAAAAAAAAAATTAATTAACAAATGGTTTTGATTTAATGGAAAGGGTAAAAATTTTGAACTTTTATTTTGAAATAAGCAAATAAAATTGAATATAATTTATTAAAAAAAAAAATGTTAAAAGTGTTTAATTAAAAGGGAGAAAAATTCGAGAGATAAAAGGGTGGGGAAAAGAAAACAAAATTAGATTCTTCGTAGTAATTATACTCTATTGTTGAAACTTTCACAAAGTAAAAATACTTGGTTAGTAATTGCTATTACGCTAATTAAAAAAAAAAGATAAGAAAGAGTGGAGATAAGATCGCTTTAGGAGTTAGATCAGTTGACTTGACTTTAGAGACCAGCAAGGACAATAAAGAAAGCAGCTGTGTTTCGAACAATAAAAATTATTATTATTGAAATTTAATTTTGCGGACTCTTTTCAAATGTATAGCGGCTAAAGTTATCACAACCTTCCCTTAATTGACTGCCACTCCATCTGAATGAAGCTATCGAGAGAGTTATGGAATGGAAGAAACGATATTGCTAGCCGGACAACCAAAGGAACACTCATGGAATTCGCATATACAAGGACAAAGGCACGACCAATGGAATGTAAAACCTATGAAAATCAGGCCACTCCACTCTGATTGATCAGGGTAATTATAAACTTTTCAATTAATGAGAACTCTAAGTTAAGTGTAATAAAACTTTATCTTTAATTTAATTTTCATTTAGTATGTTTATTACGAATGTTGCAACAATAGAGGGGGGAAAATAAATTTGTTTAATATTGTAATCTATTAATGTTAATTTTCGTTCAATATTTTTTTTTGAAATATTGGAATAACTGTATTTTAAATTATTTAATATCTATTCGATCTAGAGAGTAACAACAGGGTGGGGGTATAAAAGTGCGTCGCCAAGTAACAGAGAACCTTGGGGCGTTACTCGTTTGATAGTAGAAAATAAGGAAAGAATTGAAAGTATAAGAAAACGAAAGACACTTATATGTTCATTGTAAGATTTTTGCAATTTATTTATTTACCAAAGAAAGTGGAGTTTAAAAATAAACTTCAGGAAAGATTAAAAATACTATAAGTCGTCTTATATACATGTCTGCTATAATTCGCAGTATTAGTGTAGGCGCGAGTAAATCTATGGTAAATATTTGGGAAGCATAATTAGAAAGTAAACAGAGGGAAAATCAGAAATTGTAAGTCAGTTCTTTCTGGATCGGATAGAATTATAAGGTTATTAATAATAAATAGTAGTAAAAGAAATTAAAAGGTTTTTTTGTCCAACGTATTCTTGAATTCTTGAATTATTTATAATAATTAGTTAGTGTTCTTAAAGGAAAACCCCGGTGAGATTATAATCAAAGTTTATAATCAGTGAATCGTCGTTCGAAAATAAATAAAGACCAGGTTTATGTAAAGTTACATGACCAGGTTCCAAGAGAGATATCCTTGGTGGTGCCCTCAACGATGATTCTAATAACTAAAATTCAGTTAGTAGGGGAAGAAAGAAAGTTGTCGTGTCACAGAGGAGTGAGGGGAGAAAAGTTAGAAAATGGCGCTCCCAACATGGGGCTCGTTAACAAGAGAAACGCCCAGAGATCAGAGTTAAAAGAGAGAGTAAATTTTTTAGTAAGGGGGTGGATTTCAGATGGTGGTGGTATGTCAGTATTCTCGTAGGGAAGGTTATGAGTTTGAATATAAAATTAAATAAAACAAAAGAATAAAATATGAGTGAGGACGAAAGTAGCATGGAAAGCCCGGTGGTAACATTTAAAAACCCCGAGCGGTGTCAGTTGCAAGAAATATTGAAAGCTATCACTGAGCTCAAAGAAATTGTAATGGAAGACCGTAAAGAAATAAAAGAAATGAAAGGCATGATACAAGAATTGAGGAAAGATGTGAATGAATTAAAAGAGAGGGAAAAGAATAGGAACAATGAAAACAAGAGGGAAGTCGTAGACCCAGAGGACCATAAAGTCAATAAAGAGAAAGAAAAGGTAGAAAATGAAGAGACAGAGCAGTTTACAGGGGAAACTAAAGAAATCCCGAACAAGAAGGCTATACAAATAAACCGAGAGATAGAGGTAATAAAAAAAAAGCTTAACGAATCTTGAGAAGAAGAGTTCGATAGGGTCATGTTGGCAAAATTTATACACATAAAAACATTTAAAGGGGAAAGGGAAGAAAGCCCCTTTGACTACCTGGACAGTCTAGATGATTTTTTCTACGTCCATAGGTCGAAAGAAAAAGAGAAGATCATAATAGCAACGAACCATTTGAGTGGTGCCGCTAGGGAATAGTGGAAGGCGGTAAATTACAAACCCCCTACATTCCAAGAATATCAAACTATGATTTTGAGAGGGTTTTGGAGCATTGAGAAACAAGAAACCATACGCATGAAGATATCGTAAGAAAAGTATAAAGCGGACAAAGACGTACGTACAGTCAATTTTTTCAATGTCAAGCGGTAAAATTGAGAGCCTTGGAGGCATATCCGATGGATCAATTCCACATAGTGCGAATTATCAGATTTAACCCCCCATCAAGTGTACAACGTAAGTTGGCCGAAAACCGTCGGTTATCCATTGAGGAAGCATTAGAAATATTACAAGATATAGAATGGGAGGACGAGGGGGTAGGTGGAGAAAGTAAAGTTAGATGGGAGAACTGTAACGAACCCACGAGTACGAGTAACTATAACCCCAAGAAAAGTTGGGACAAGTCACCGCGGGGCAATTAAAGTTTCTTTTTATTGTTTTTTTATGACAAATGGGGCAATGAGCTGATATTTTAAGTCAGCTCATATATATATAAGCTCACATATTTATAATTTGTCATAAATATTTTTGAAGTTAAATAGTTTGTAAAATGAAAAAAAATAATTAATTAACAAATGGTTTTGATTTAATGGAAAGGGTAAAAATTTTGAACTTTTATTTTGAAATAAACAAATAAAATTGAATATAATTTATTAAAAACAAAAATGTTAAAAGTGTTTAATTAAAAGGGAAAAAAATTCAAGAGATAAAAGGGTGGGGAAAGAAAACAAAATTAGATTCTTGGTAGAATTATACTCTATTGTTGAAACTTTCACAAAGTAAAAATATTTGGTTAGAATTGCTATTACGCTAATTAAAAAAAAAGATAAGAAAGAGTGGAGATAAGATCGCTTTTAGGAGAGATCAGTTGACTTAACTTTAGAGACCAGCAAGGACAATAAAGAAAGCAGCTGTGTTTCGAACAATAAAAATTATTATTATTGAAATTTAATTTTGCAGACTCTTTTCAAATGTATAGCGGCTAAAGTTATCACAACCTTCCCCTTTGGGGAATTGACCACCACTCCATCTGAATGAAGCTATCGAGAGAGTTATGGAATGGAAGAAACGGATATTGCTAGCCGGACAACCAAAGGAACACTCATGGAATTCGCATATACAAGGACAAAGGCATGACCAATGGAATGTAAAACCTATGAAAATCAGGCCACTCCGCTCTGATCGATCAGGGTAATTATAAACTTTTCAATTAATGAGAACTCTAAGTAAAGCGTAATAGAACTTTATCTTTAATTTAATTTTCATTTATTATGTTTATTACGAATGTTGCAATAATAGAGGGGGGGAAATAAATTTGTTTAATATTGTAATCTATTAATGTTAATTTTCGTTCAATATTTTTTTTGAAATATTGGAATAACTGTATTTTAAATTATTTAATATCTATTCGATCTAGAGAGTAACAACAGGGTGGGGGTATAAAAGTAGGCCACCAAGTAACAGAGAACCTTGGGGCGTACTCGTTTGATAGTAGAAAATAAGGAAAGAATTGAAAGTATAAGAAAATGAAAGACACTTATACGTTCATTGTAAGATTTTTGCAATTTATTTATTTACCAAAGAAAGTGGAGTTTAAAAATAAACTTCAGGAAAGATTAAAAATACTATAAGTGTCTTATATACACGCTGCTAGAATTCGCAGTATTAGTGTAGGCGGAGTAAATCTATGGTAAATATTTGGGAAGCATAATTAGAAAGAAACAGAGGGAAAATCAGAAATTGAAGTCAGTTCTTTCTGGATCGGATAGAATTATAAGGTTATTAATAATAAATAGTAGAAAAGAAATTAAAAGTTTTTTTTGTCCAACGTATTCTTGAATTCTTGAATTATTTATAATAATTAGTTAGTGTTCTTAAAGGAAAACCCCGGTGAGATTATAATCAAAGTTTATAATCAGTGAATCGTCATTCGAAAATAAATAAAGACCAGGTTTATGTAAAGTTACGTGACCAGGTTCCAAGAGAGAAATCCTTGGTGGCGCCCTCGACAATGATTCTAATAACTAAAATCCAGTTAGTAGGGGAAGAAAGAAAGTTGTCGTGTCACATAATATAGAAAAGAATTTATTTCTTATATGTATTTTTATATATTTGCAATTTTAATAAAGTGAGTCTCATGTCAAATTCTTAATATTCATGTACTCTCAATGCATGACAAAAATATAATTGTGTGATAAACTTTATAATATTTAGATTTATGAAAGTATGCAAATAATAAACATGCAAGAAAAATAAATTAACAATAAAATAACATTTATTAAATATTAAAAAATATTAATAGATAAACAATCTTGCTATTGTACAGTGTTACCCAGATAACCTCTTAAGATACAATAAATAAAATATAATACAAAGGAAAATTATGATTTCCATTTAAAATGGGTAAAGAGAAAATAAACAATATTTGATGGTTAATTAAATCTTGTACAGTATTGGTATTTTAAATAAGTTTTCCCATTAACAAAACAATCATTATATTATACTAATGAATGTATTTAATACCCTTATAAAATAAAAACCTACCAATCCATATGGTGTGATAAATGCTGAAAAAAATGTATATTCTTTAGATGAAGCCAGATATACAATTTTAAAATTGAATATTAAATATTTATCAGACTTACATCTTGAGCTGCTAACAAGACACAACTACAAGACCTACACCTCAAGACAAACAAACTACACTCAGATATACTAAGAGTTGACTGTAAGTAAGAATGGAATTTCTCAGTATCTATAAAAATATATCACTTGACAAAATAAAGTCAATGGATTTATACCAAAATAAACACAAAAAATACACAGGACTAATAAGGCAAAGGCAGAAATGAATGATGGCATAAACTCAAGGAAAAACACATTGGAGGGCTATAAGTGAACTAGGACTTTATCACTAGTCATAACATAATGAGAATGGATCATTAAAAAAGACAATAATAATAAAAAGGATTTTCTTATCAAATTATTATATGCTTTAGCACAAAATAAATTAACTATATAATTTACTAGAAACATTAACAATATAAGAGAGAGAGAAAGAAGTGACAATCTCTTTAAAATATACTCTGGCAAGATAAAAATATACTCAGTACAAGAGAGATGAATGCCACAATAACAACAATTAACTGATGTGTAAAACTTAAATCAATGACTAGTGCTATACGTATCTTAATAGAAATTATGGCATAAAAATATTTATTAGCTCCTACCTCTGTCAGAATTTGCATGTACACTTAAAATAAATAATCTCATAATAGGGACAAATATAACATATTTAAAATATAACATATTTAAAATATAACATTATCAAAATATCAATATTCTGAGAACTTATGATAAATATACTTCACGAATGATTTATGAAAATTATACCAAATAAAATGCATAAAATAATAATAATATATATCATTTTAAAATATCATGAGTATTTAAACTTAATAACCATACCCTTTATCAAAAATCAAAATCCTAGCATTCTTTCCATTTGACAGAATATAGTCAATGAAATAGAGTTTTGAAATATATTACAGATTTTCAGCTTATTGTAATATAGCCTATTTAACTTACACACAATATTTCATAACATGAGATTAAACAAAAATCTTTAAAGATGCTCATATAGATACATATACTCATTTAAATTGATAAAATATATTCCATGAACAAAAGCCCAAATATAACACCCATTTAATATTTAAGTAAAATGTCATATTAACTTAATATATCTTTTAAAAGCATTAAAGAACATTTCCCCCCAAAAAGTCACATTTTATAATGGAGTATAATTCTAATAATAATAATAGTAAAGAGCAGTTCTTTTAAAATAAATGAAGGATAATAAGTTCAGAGAATAACATTCATATTAATAATTCAGGGGCATTTATATTTTAATAATATGTAATATAATCCATTTAGACCATCAATGAAGAACAATAATTTTGGAATATGGAAATAGTAAGAAATTCAAAAGCAGATTTCCATGAATATTTTAATAATATGTCACATTTAAAAGTATATATTATAAATATTTACAAAATATGTATGCTTTAAAAAACTTTCAGTTCAATAATGTTAAAAAATTTATTTCCTTGTTTTACTTAAGGAAAAAATAATCAAGATATTTAGTGAACAAATTATTTTAATATTGCCATTAATAATAATCATCATCCTTTAAAGACAATAGATTTTAGTAATTGTCTTTTTAATAAATGAATGTTATCTCTTAAATAAATATTTAATAATAATAATAATGCATGTTATATAAATTTAAAGTCATTCATTCATAATGCATTATCTAAAAATATATATATGTGTGCAAATAGTATAAGTTTTATAATAAAAACTATTGTGTATGAAAGAGTTTGATATAAGTTATTTATTCTCTTATCAAAATATATATTAATTCAAGTAAGGCATTTATAAAATATTTCATAATTGTAAATCGGGTTCTACAATTTGGATTTAAAGTCTTTTTATTTAAAATAAAATTACTTAAAAGAAAATGTTTTCTAATATATGAAAAATTTAAAACATTTTTCAAATAAAAGTTGCTTAAAGAATAGTTTAAATAGTTTAAAGTCTTTAGTAGTCTCAACACCTTCAGCATATATTAGAAATTTAGTTTGGTAATATCATCAATCTATAGTAAGCAAAATAGAATTAGTAAAAGTCCTTATATAATAGGAATGATAATGATACTTTTCCCTAAAACATTATGAAGTACTAAATTTCAGCAAAAATGATTTAATTTCTGTTGAGTTTTTTGATAAATTTCCCATAATTCATGTCCTATAATGTAATTTCTAATGCTGGGAAGTTTTGTTGGGTTAAGTTTGAGCCAGGATGACAGTTAATTTAGCAATTCATTTTTTTAAAGTTTTAACACAAAATAAACTAAGTAAAAATAGTTAAAACTTAAACAAAAATAAAAATTAGTTGATCATTTCTAAAGCAAATATGTAAGCAAATGTGTGCAGGTGTGTTCAACTAGTTTTATTTATAACATAAGTCATATGATTAATTTTTGATGGATAAGTTTAACACTTAAATTATTGTCAATTAACCTATATTAATCAGAAGTTGCAGACTTCTCAGTATCCTAGGAAAATTGCTAGAAATAAAATAATGTACATATATGATGATCTAGACTGTTAAGTAATTACTACATATTTAAAAAAACATTTTTTAAAAACAAATTATTAGCAAAAATTATAATGTATTATAATAAATAACAAATATTACAAAATAAAAGTTACATTATTTTAATAGAACGTTACATTATATTTTCCTTTAAACAATTTTTTAAAAATATATTTTAAATTATAACTTTTTAAAATAAAAATATTTAAGAACAGCTTTAACATTAAATCAACAAAGAAGTTCTTATGAAATTAAAGCTTTAACAAGCATGCATATTCACCTTCAACCTATTATTTTTTTATGTATAAATTGAGCTTAATCATAAAAATAATTTTTGATTTTAAAAATTATTTTTCTTCTTAAATCAATTAAATTTGAGATTATTTAATTAAAATATTTTATTACAATTAAAATCAAATAATATAGTTTTTACAAGAAACTTAAACATTTGTACATAGTCTTAAGAGTTTGAACATGTCTTTAAAGTTTTATACTAATATTAACTTTTAATGAATTCTGATAACTAAACTAAGACAGTTTTAATTTCATTATTTGAAAATTACACTTTCTAATACTTTAAGTCAGTAACAACTTTAAGATTTAGCATTTAAAAATTAAGAAATTATAAAACTCATGAAAGTTCTTTTAAATTGGCTGATTAAATACTGTAACAGTCAAGTTTGTACATTTGCATAACAGAATTCAGAATCCAAGCAAAAGAGACCAAAGCTGACCAGACTAGGACTGTGACATCCCAAGTCCATCCATACTTCAACTCATAAGCCAGGATTCCAAAACTCAAGACTCTATGAATGACCACCTTGAAATTACACATAGTATACCTCTTTCCACATGGCCGGCGTAGGTCAGGGAGATGCAATAAGACTCTGATAATTAAAAGAAAGGTTCTTAATTGTCTAAAATATATCACTAATTTAATTTAACTTAATGCATAATTTTCACATATATAGACTATAAATAATAATTAGAATTGGATTGAATTATCAATAACAAGACAGAGAACAAAATACATTAAACTAATTATACATTTAGTTACAATTCTTCTATCCATATTTCATTTATTTACAATAACATTTCAGTGTAGAATGTATGCAAACATTGGGTAATTTAAAATACCCTTACATAAATAATCATTAAATTTTCATAGATGGATTTAACATGTGCCAATCTTATGAATTGCTTTACAATTAATACATAATCAATCACTACGTTATGTCTATAAATTTAGTTAAGCCAAATACTATTAAATTTGTGACTGTTATATAAACAATTATATTGAACTTTGATCATGAATTCATTTACTAAATATAAAATATGACTTAATAACGAGCGCATAAACCAGCTCAAGTAACGATCGATCAAACATGGCTTTCAAGAAAAAATTTCAGAATGCTGAAAGCATTATGTTAAGGTGGGAGAGTTGGCTGCATAAGATTTTACCAATGCACTATGGCACAGGTAAACAATAATAGGAAAAGGTGATCTGTGGATAGATGAAATAACTTCAGCGTTCTTGCGACAAACGCCGGTACCCTGTAACCGATCGCAATGCTGCGTGAAAAGGAACATTGTGTTCATGAATGGTGGGTGACTTATATGCTAACCTGGCCTTGGATCAGGCTTCACTACTGTTCCACCCTATAAGAGAAGATGTGCTGGCAATGCCGTGGCTCCATCTTGATGTATGTTTCATACGTATAGCAGCAAAACAAGAATAATTTTATAAAATAATATATCACATCCGCCAAGCAAAGAATAATATATTTCATACTATGAAATATGAGACAATAGCATATTAGCTTATCAAATTGGGACCAACTCTTGTGTAGCCTGATAATAAATGTCTATGCTACTAAAGGGAATATTAATACATCTGTACTTTGACATGCTCGATCTATTAGGTTACTTATAGATAATAAATACTTTAAGGAGGGAAAGCATATTTCTATGGACTTAAGAACTTAAATGACAAATATACTTATAAATACGATCAAGGCTAAATTTAATTTTTAATAAAACTATAAAGTTAAGTTTTTAAATGGTTGATTAAAAGAGCCACATTTCACATATTAAATCATTTAAATAATAAAAAAAATAGGATTTCGAAACAGCGCAGAAAGTTGATGCTATAAACAAATTACATGAAGATTTTCCAATAATATCTTCTTAAAACATGAAATTAAGTGCCCACTGTTTCGAAATATTGGCATATAAAATATAATAAGCATTTAAAATAAGCAGAGAAATATAGACACAACCGAATGATATAACTTTAAATTAGACACTTATAATTTACTTTAAATGAAAGGAAAATATAAATTAGTCAGATAATTTTAACTTCAACAACATTAAATTTTGATAGCAATTGACATATTTAAAATATTAAATGGATTTAAGTTTTGGTTATATTTAGTTTTATAATTATATATAGATTTGCACAGAGCTCTGCGGTTTGAAAAATAAAATGGTACCAGTATTATTTATTGGACTGCAAGTTCTTGGCTATATGTTTGGTGAGTTTGACTGGGCAGCTGGTTGCATCATCTTTCCCATTCTGTTAGGCTTATCTCTGCTAGCAGCATGATGGTGATTCAGGCATTTTGATGAGAAAAACCCCATTCTCTCCGCAGAGTAACAGCAACAAAATGCCCGCTTTTAGCCGGACATATTAAACATTAACAATCATGAAGACTGGCTGCAATTCTCTCTAAAAATATGGCTGTCTATCCCTTGTTAAAAATACAGAGTATTTATAGCTTTTCATTATCGGAATCTATCGCCTCAAGACTCACTAAATTCAAGAATTTAATTAAATATTTTCCAATTTATAATCCAGATTTTTAAAATCTTAGATAACTTATGTTAGAAACATTCCATAAGCTATTATTATAGTTAAGATTTCTCGTTGCAAACAATGTCCAATTTAGATTTTAAAAATAACTTAATCTTATCTAAGGAGATTTTAATTAGTAAATTTTGAACTAGTTTTACTTTTTACCGATTCCAGGTGTGGTCGTTAATGGCACTTGTTTACAACCAGAAATCTTTTTAATTACTTGACCAGCTTTTATTTTTATCTTACATTAAAAACAACCTTTTAACATTTTTTAAAAACGAAAACCTTTTTAACATATTTATTTAAAATAGTTTACAAACATATTTTGATATAGCTTTTAAATATATTTTCGAGAAACATTTCCCTGATATATATTTAAAACAAGAAATCTTTTAACAATTTTTAATGAAACATTTAATATTATTTTTAGATAATGGCTTTTACATATTTTAAAATCATGTCTTTCTTCTATATATCACAGATTATATATCCACATATGAAATTACAATATTAAACAACAAAATTAATAATTTACTCTTAACTAACGAACATTTTTAGAAATATTAAATAAATTTAGTATGCTATAATTTTCCTAATCCTATCTAATTATAGCATTGGTTTGCATGTAAATATATAATACTGTTTAGACAGACATAAGCGAATTTTAAATTTATTAACATTTAAATAGGTTTGAACTTAGCACAGATGAGTGTGTCATTAGGTTTGATGGTGAAACGATAGGGGTTTGGAAAGTTATCGTTTCAATAGACAAACATTAAAATATTCATTAGTAACAAAGTTTGCTTATCAGAAAAATTAATCTACTGAAATTTTTTTTTAAAAAAATATTATGCTACTATTAAACTGGACATTCAGATTTAAGATAAAAGCTGAAGGTCACAGTATATGTGTGTGTGTCCTCTGTAATTGGCTGTAGTAGAAGAATGGCAGATTCTGGAGTTCAAGATGTATGTATTGCAGTTCCACACTATTACTACCAAATGCTTAAACTTCTTATGAATTCTTAATTAATTCCATTAATTATTTAAACAAAAAATATCAATAATAGCAGATACACATTAATGCTTAGACTCAAATATAATGTTTCCAGGATTTTTTGTGAAAATTAATTACAGTAAAAACTATAAATAAATCATAATCCCCTTATTATTATATTATAAATAAAGTCATAAAAATATATAATGTTTTGAATAATAAATGACATTTTAGGTTATTTGCTATTCTATTAAAAAAAGAGTTTATGATTATAGTTCACTTTAATTAAAATAATTGATGAATTGTGTACTAGTACACAGCTAAAGATTGAGCTTTAGAGTTGATGTATTAAGATATGCTAAGCACTTTTGAAAGCTTATGTTTTCATATTTATATATAGGATAAAACTGTTTTATCCCATTTCTGAATATGAAAGCATAACTTATGCTTTTGAAAGTACTTATCATATCTTAATACATCAACTCTAAAGCTCAAACTTCCCTTTACCTGTGTGCTAGTGCACTTCTCACCAATTATTCTATTAAAATTTTATTCGAAGTTTATTACAAGTTGTTTGAATTTTAATAAATTAAAAAGAGCTTCACACACAAATTAATAATATAAAAATTATTGATTCTATAATTCTACTTGTAGAATATAAAAATTTGAAATAGCTGATTCTAACAATGAAAGGATTATAGTAAACATTATTAAATGTAAAATTATGATAATGACTGAAAGAAAAAAATCAAAATAAAAAATAACAATGAAGATTGTAAATATTAGAAAATCTACATCAAAAATTAAAGAAATAATTGCAATTGACTACAGGGAAATAATGAGCTTGTAAATCATATAAAATGTAATACCATTGTTTTTCTATGATTCCACATAAATTCAAAATCTGGATAATTAACATTACAATCATATTGAAATGGAATAAAAATATTTAAATGGTATTGTGGTCTTACTTACATTTAAAGTAATATCAAATACTCTGTCTATACATTTAGCTTTGGATATTAAGCTTTATGAAACTTTGAAAGAATACTACCAGTATCTAGTATTCTTATTATTTTAAAAGACCAAAATTATAAAAAATATAATCATCTTTTTTCACTAGTAACCATTGGTGTTAAAACTGCAAGAATACTCTTGTCCCAGCCACAAGTTTTAACTTTATTGTTTATTGTTGCTAGTGAGGAGGGATGATTATCTTTTATATAATTACAATCTAAATACTGTAGTTGTAAAATTTATTAATTATAAAAAGATCAAATGTAAATTCACCATAATTGAAATATTTACTAATTTTAATACATTTAAATATTTAATTATTTTTTAATTTTTATGATAAATCAATTTACTTTTCCTCTTTTCTCTAGTTTTTGTTTTAGAATTAAAAAAAAAATTAAATTCACACTATTCTAATTGAGTTAAACTACTCAGGCTTTAGTTTTTGAGTTTAAATAAAATTGCTTTTAAAAATTCTATTTTAATTATTGTTAAAAGTAACTAATTTGATATAGAAGTTTGAATATTAGATAGGTAATAGTACTAGTTGTGATGATGTTATTATTACTAGAGATGGCTCTCTAAATATTTTAAATAGTAAGATAGACCAGATTTATTGCATAATATTCTTTCATAAGGGGTTTTTTCACACAATTTTTTTTAACTTCGTTTGTTTTTCATTTCTTTTGCTTTATTTCTTGTAATTTTTAAATTTTTAGTCAGGATATGTAGCCAACAAAAAGTTTTTGCTTACAGGAAAATGCTTTTGGAACTCTTGATATATATATATTATAACGATCCGGAGAAAGGAGCTTAACGTAATCTGCACTACAGGGCGCCATCTAGGCATTTGAACCTAGAAAAATTTATAAAGTAGGCAGATACGTAAGTCAAAAAAAAAATTTTTTTAATTTTATTTATATATTTTGATATCCGGTCGTTAGCCCATGTCACTAGCTCAGGGAGTAGCAGAGATTTAATAATATAATATCTTATCTAATTATATTTCAATATTAAAAAATAAATAAAATAAGCCACTGCCAGTAATTAACATACAAAAATTTATTTACGCATATATATATATATATAAGATTTAACATTATTATTTTAATATGTTTATTTTAATATTTAACATTATTTTTACTTTTATTTTAGATTTTTAATTTACATTTTTAAATTTTATACTATTATTAGTTCACACAGATTTGTTTAAAAATGTTGAGTATAGATCGGTTACATAGATTCCACGGTCAAAAACATTTCAAAATAAACATAAATGATCAAAATACAAAATCATTGATACCGTCAATTGCAGAGGGAAATTTATAAGTAACCCAATAGCATTCACCATAAGATGCTTGCATTAACACCAATAACTTAAAAGACATCTGAATAAATACATTTTAGATACTCACTGTAAGGTATCAGTTTTTACCGAATGTCTATATATATTTTGATCGAATATGAAAACCAAAAACATAATCAACCGGTAACGAACCCATGCAAGCATCTATACCCAACTTAAATTTAATGCATCTTTATTTAGAGTGTTGAGTATGAATATACTACATAGATTTGCATTTGAAAAGAACATATTCAATCTTTGTTTAACCTTAGGCCAAAGGTTCGCAGTCAAACCAAACTTCAATCCATCTGATATATCGATGTGTTCAATGTAATACAAATACGGCAGCACAATTAGGTTAAGAGAAGAAACTGCTTTTCATCAGATAGAAATATTACATCTATCTGATGATGAGAGCAATAAAAAAACTCCATAGGAAGGAATTGCAGTCTCCATCTTATAATTCCTCCCATAGGCAAAACGAGTGTGTGCGGCATATAATAGCGATTCTGCCCATAGCGAATCTCATACTACATCTACTAATTACACCAATATATCCAATCCATTGATCTCATTCAACTACAAAATGAATAACCTAAGATTACCCTCCCCTAATATAACTTTACAAATCTATATAGCCATTCATGCCCGACTTAAGTTTAATATTTATATAACTAGTTTAATGAAAAACAGAAATCATAATAAAACTTATAGAACAAATAAATAAATAAATGGAAATGATTTTACAAAAAAAATACATTAAATAAAATTATAACTAATTAATAAATAACGTTGGTCAGATAGGATTCTATTTCTTAATTATTTAAATACGGAAAGTTTTTAATTTAATGTTCATTAATTATAAAGTTCTTACGGTTTAAAACAGTTCATCTTTATCTGTTGCTTGCCATTTGAACATGAATTCCCATGCTGTCCTAAAAAGATTGTTTGAGTTAGCCATTGTTTTTTATTTATTTATCCGGAGGTCTTTTAGTTTAGTTGGTCCTTAATGTAGAAAAAAACAAAGTCATTTCTTTTTTTTTTTAACAAAACTGAAGGGATTGAAGAGTGCATCTCTTTAATCCCTTCTCCTTCAACTCCACACTAATACATATAGTCACATCATAATAACTACCTCTTTTATTTTCAAACCTTTCCTTTTATAATAATTTTGTGGATTAACTCAACATTACGTCATGATGGTGAAAACCTTTTCGTTGAGGTCCGATTTCCCGATGGATTTCTTTCATTTGCTAAAAGTTTCTATTGTTTTCCTATCTGACCGATGCTTATACATTTAAATGCCCAAAGGCTAGTTTACTAATTAAAATAATCATTTCCATTTTACAAAAGATTAATTAATTTGTTTTCAAACTTAAACATATATTTTTATCTCTAAATCTTTTTTGAAAATTTAGTTTTAAACTACTCTTTTTTTAATAAAGTTTTATTTTAATAATTATTTATCTGTGCGATTTTATATATATGCGAGTTTAAGATGATTTTTTAATTTTCAATTTTTAATTTTTAAAAAAAAAATTTTTTATTGGCGAACTTTTTTTTTTATGTTTACTAATAAAAAATAATGTAACGTACGTATGTGCCCGTTACTATATATATATATATATTAAATTATGAATACATTTTTTGACACAGGGCAGGAGTTAGGCAAAAGAGATTTTATTACCATTTCTTTCTGAAACATCAAGTATATTGTTCTATAGATTTTAGAAATTATTGGCTTTTAACTATGGATTTGTAGATTTCAATAGTGATAAGGCTTAATTTGTCATTTGAGTGTGGAAGAGATGACTTTATAATGCCATCATTATTTATTAAAGCAAAACATAGGGATTATTGATTTGTGCTGCTTAGTGCAGTAATCGAATGAAATTATTGAGAACTGAAATTTCCAGAAAGAATTTTCAGCAAAGAATGTAATTTTAAAAATAATTCTACTAGAGTAATGTTATCTATTTCCTGGGCAAAATTATAATATGATTACTTTATTGCAGTTATTTTATTTTCTACATACTTGCTTAAAATGGTTTTTTATTGTCCAAAATAATATATATTTTTAAAAGATACTGGGAGAACTGAAATTACCCATGGATATGTATGATGAAGGGTCTGATAAGATTTGGGCACTTGGCTATATAGAAACTATCTATCTGGATAGTAATTTATATAAAATTTGAATGGAGGTGTTTTGGATTTTTTAATGCAATTTTTTTCAAAAATTATATATTTGGTTATAGCCAATGTATATACATTAAGATATTTTAAGATGGGCCTTATTATATAAGTGATTCATCCTTTGTAATGGGTCTAAATGAACAGTATGCTGCTTTATTATTTTGAAGATGATTCCCAATTTGAATTTTAATAACCTTCAGAATTTCAAAAAAAATAATTTTAATTTGTAGATTTATTTTTAGTAACTGGGGCATTCTGTGGAATTTAAGAAGTTTTAATTCAATATGAATTCCTTCATTCCTCTAGCACAAGATTCTCACTATGATAATCACAGCATTAATTATCTTCTATTGCACTACTAGAATCAACTTCCATTATATTGTTCTATGTTTTTGTTCTGCTTTCTTTAGTAACCTGGTGTTTGTTATTAAATACAATCAGATTTTTTTTCCTGTATACGCATGTGTTTTGATGTATACTTTCATGATACTTACAAAATTAGCCATCAAAAAGTTAATCAAATATTTTTATGTTTGTTTTAATAATGTGCTGCTTAATAAATTTAATTCTTTTTAATATAGTTTTTGCATTATGAGAGGTTTAGACAATGGCAGAATGATAATGTAATCAAAACAAAAACATTATACAACATATTTCTAGAAAGATTATTTTCAGTTTATAAAATCAACAAAATAATTCTTAATTTTTATTATTTTTAAACATTTGAAATGTATAATTATTTATTTCACTTATCTCTAATGTGTTATGCTTTAAATGTTTAATTTTTTGAATATTTATTGCAAAATTATGATATTGTCTTTACTCATAAATAAAGTAGTTTGTTTATGTCATAGCTTGTCTTCTAATTTGCTTCAGGCCATATTTATGTTAGCTGCTAATATAACATTATATTTTTGAAAATAAAGTATTTCAAGTGAAAATAAGTTATTAAATAATTTATATTGTTTGATATCTAATAAATATAGTGTAAATTATTTTTAAAAAATATCTAAAACTGTAATAAATTTTCAAATAAACATGCTTTTGCGTCATTGGAAACTACAATGTTGTAAAATGCCAAACGTTTTACAGCCTTGGCAAAAGACAATGATTGAACATGTCAGGGTGGAGCTTATGTCTATTGTAAGAGTGGGAATTTTGAATTTTATGCCTTTTAATACACTTTTCTAGGGGAAAAATTATTATAGTAAAATATACCATTTTAAACACATTTTAATGTATAATACTTACAATAAAATTTACTAGTGGGTGAATTGGCCAAAAAACTAAGTAATTAAGGTTTACTCCTCAAAAAGTTAATAAATGATAGTAATTTTTCTATTATCAAAATATAACATGTATTTCCACATATTAATTTCAACAATTATGTCTGTTAAAAATTATTAATTTATAACAGTGAACTGATGAATGAAACTGTTTATTATAAATATTGAATATGTTAAAGGTTATTAGCTCACTTTCCTTAAATTTAAAACTATATTGCAGCAATTTATTCTCTGTATAGCAGTAACAGATTGCATTTAGAAGTGATATCCTTTTGAATGCAGGAAGCATTTACAGTTTAATATTTTTATTGATTCCTATACATTAACATCTTATAGTAATTTTACTAATATGAAGTATAATACATATTTTCACATATTATATATATATATATATATATATATATATATATATATATATAAATTGAACTCAGACTTGCAAGATCTTTATATCTATCCTCTTCATCATATACAATTGTTATACATGTCCACAAACATGTGCATAAGATAAATGATCTCCCAATATATAAATTTCATGCTTACCCAGAACTTATCAGTTGGTTCAGATCATTATCTCCCACACTTATGGATAGACTTCAATCTTTTTCATCCTCCAACAATTCTGCCATCCTTATCATTGAAAATGTGATGATGGAATGCTCAAAGCCCTTGATGATGCTAATATTATTGTCATACCCAGCTGATGAGTGCTGATTTAACATGAAATATGTATATTGGAGATGATCTATGTTTTTAACATGTACATGATCATGTGTATCAGTTGTATAAGATGAAGTGGATAGATGTAGAGAGCTTGAAAGTCTGAGTTCAGTTCCCTTCTAATTATATTAAGTTCTGTAAAAACAATATATATGTGTGCGTATGTGTGTGTAGTAAAACATGCACAAAAACTTTTAATTTAACAATAAGACTGAAAGTATTAAAAACTAATAATAAAGACAAATGCATATTGTTGAATAAAATAAATAATTCCCAGAGACAAAAGGTAAGGTCATAAAAGTATTATAATATAAGAGGAAATAAACTAGAAAAATTATAATATAAAAAGATCTCTAGTGATTCTAATGAAAATAACTAAAAGATAAAAACTATTAGTTCAGCATAGTTAGTAACCAAAATCATTGGTGTGATCAAGTATAAAATTTGGGATATGAATAAATGAGACTAAAATATATTAGCAAAACAATATTTAATCTCACAATAATTTATAATATAAAAAGTGAAACTCATTTAAATATATTCTTTGAGCCACAAAATACAATTTAGCAAAAGTGCTTACTGTGATAAAATTTTCTTAGATTTTCATTAAAATATAATTGATATATTATGAAATTATCATGTTCATGATTTTTCTATTCATGATATAAAAGATAAAAGAATAAATAGTTATTAAATGAGAAGATAAATTACATGTTTGATTAAATAAATAACAAATGTTTGAAGGAATGTGAGGTAGCATTGATAACAAATGATTATTTTGAACAAATACTTCTTGTGATTAAAACATTTTTTTTTATTATCATAGAAACAAATTTTAAAATTATTTGTGAGAGTCTTTACTAAAAGTTGAAAAAATTTTGTTTTAAATGTTTTTTTCTGGAAGGAATCTGCTATATTATATAAACTTCAGTAGCTTTAGAATGGTTTTTACAATAAAAAATGAAATGGAAAAATAATATATGATTCAAAGGTTAACTGTTGCTCATATTTTTCAAAAATTTATACTTGCATGTAATATGAATAAAAATTTCATTATGTAACAATTCATTAATAAAAGCTACTACAGAAAATAATCCAAATGGGTATTTAGTTTTCTATAACTATAAGAGAACATCAAAAACATTTCTTACTTTAGGTTATCATTATTCTAATTATAAGTGAATTTAAAGTCTATCTATCTATCTATCTATCTATCTATCTATCTATCTATCTATCTATCTATCTATCTATCTATCTATCTATCTATATATCTATCTATCTATCTATCTATCTATCTATCTATCTATCTATATATCTATCTATCTATCTATCTATCTATCTATCTATCTATCTATCTATCTATCTATCTATCTATCTATCTATCTATCTATCTATCTATCTATCTATCTATCTATCTATCTATCTATCTATCTATCTATCTATCTATCTATCTATCTATCTATCTATCTATCTATCTATCTATCTATCTATCTATCTATCTATCTATCTATCTATCTATCTATCTATCTATCTATCTATCTATCTATCTATCTATCTATCTATCTATCTATCTATCTATCTATCTATCTATCTATCTATCTATCTATCTATCTATCTATCTATCTATCTATCTATCTATCTATCTATCTATCTATCTATCTATCTATCTATCTATCTATCTATCTATCTATCTATCTATCTATCTATCTATCTATCTATCTATCTATCTATCTATCTATCTATCTATCTATCTATCTATCTATCTATCTATCTATCTATCTATCTACACACAGAACATTGCAAAAGTAAGTATACAGTTCTGTTTTAGGCAATGGATTCTAGAAATGTCCTCCTTTATCAATATTACAATATCTTTGGAATAATCTTGTATATTGTACCGGTGAAAATATGTTGATCCATCTAACATAAACTGGAACTCAATGAATTGTACTTCAAACTCAGTCAAGCCTGAGATTTATATCAGGAACCAACCTAGATTCGAAACAATTCCATAAGCCCCATATCGAACATCTAATAAATAACAAAAAATAATGTCACATGAGAATTAATTCTTAAATCCAGCCCACTAGAAGAGCAAAAGAGACAATGAGACATATTTAACAAAAGAACGCATATATATATATATATATATATATATATATATATATATATATATATATATATATATATATTGGAATGTATGGAAGTGGAGAGAAGATAATTCGAATTACATAAGTTGCTTGAATAATAAAATATTTAATAAAACATTTAATGGAACAGTAAATTGATTATATATTTATTTGAATGTGCGTGGCAAGATGATTCATATGCTCTTATGAATAAATGACATATTTACGTAAATAGGTATATTTGGTGTGTGAGATCAAGATGCCAATCACTTGATTACAAAACAAACAACATATATGAATTAACGCTTTAGTGGTGGTTTTGAAAGTTGATGATTAATGTACAAATTTCTGGAACATTCTAGGAAACATTATTCATATTATATAAACTATTTTCATGCCGTTTCTGTCGTGAAAATCAATAAAATATATTTTTAAAATGGTTTATTCATTAAGGATAATATTTGTGAATATTTGATATAAAATAACATACATTTAAATCAAGTTTATTTGCTTAGAGAACAAAATATTTTTAACCATTCTTTAAATTTGGATTTTAAAAGAAAGAATGCTTCACCTTTCTAACATATGTATACACTTAAACAAAATGGAATAGATTATGATGGTGAGATTTTTAAAATAAGAAGAAAAACAACATTACTGAATAAACTAATCACTATTCTTTGGATAACTAGATGCAAAATCACCTTCAATATCCCACCACCGAATGCAATGACAATATTCATCAGTACTTTAAACAAGATTAAAAAAAAAGATGAAATTATATCAACAAAGTTGCTTTATGAGAATACTTGGAGACTATTCAAAATCCACAGCATCCCAACATCCCTATAATTATTCATGGACGGAACTGAACCTTTCTCTTCAAACCACATAGGAAATAGAGATCATTTTGTTAAGACATCTGACCTTCTTGAACAACAAAATACCAAGAAATCAATTGTTCCAAATGGACTACATAAAACACTCAGAGACAAAAAAAAAAAAACACTGGCCAACTATTCCCTTCTTCCTGTTCCCCATATGTATATAACCATATTATCTTTTTTTACTCACAATATAAACATATATATGCAAAATGACTCAAAAGAGTAAATGTAATAATTTTTATAGCAATAATAAAATTCTTTTTGAAAGTAATCACTATTCTTGGAAATATATATATAATACATATTTTGCGGGTTCATCCGTGTTAAAAACTTTTAATATTAATATACTGACGCTTCGACTTGGTCACACAAGCCATCCACAGAGTTATAAAAGGTAGAAAGACGGTTGTAGAGGCGCTACAATCACTGATTTGAATAAAATGTTAAAATTCCACCAATAGCAAAAAATGTTAAATTTAGGAATGTTTTTTAAAAAAGTCTTTCCAAATAGGAGGAAGTTTACATGTATCATCTCGCTTATTGATACAATCTGGCCTTTTAAGTATCTCAATGGCTTCTCTAATTTTGCATTGGTAGAGATTATCACATCTGGATATGATCCTGGTACTAGAAAAATCAATTTTATGACCTGAATCTATAGTATGGAGTGAGAGTGCTGATGATGATGAGTGTTGTTTAACTTCATTAGCATGCTCATCTCTCCTAACACTGATGTGACGATTACTCATACCTATGTAAGAAGCTTTACAATTTTTACATGAGATTTGATAGACACCATGAGATTCAAGAGGGATTGAATCCTTAGGCTTGGTTATTATATTGCTGATCTTTTGATGAGCAGAAAATGCTGTATCTATATTATAGCGTTTTAATATACGTCCGATACTGTCTGTAGTTCCTTTTACATATGGAACACAAATCCTAATAGCTGATTTATCATTTTTTTGTTTCCTATTTTGTCTATTTTGGGCTTGAAATAAGGCTTTTTTTTATAAATTTGTAATTATAACTATTTGCTAATAAAACACTATTAATATGATTGTGTGACCAAGTCGAAATGTCAGTATATTAATATTAAAAGTTTTTAACACGGATGAACCCGCAAAATATGTATTTTATATATTTAACCCGTGCAAATCTTCGTTTTAACATTATTAACCTCTATGGGGAGGAAATTTTTAAACAGCTTCGTATATTTGAAAGAACGTGGATTAAGAAATGTAAGTTACTTTGTAATTTATCTTTTTTATTAGCGTGCAAAAATCACAATGTTATACCCACTTGCTGTAAAATTGTGTTTCACAAGAACAATTATAATGTTAGTAAAATTCTAAGGAAAACTAGCAATATTATTTTAAACTCTTTTATTAAAGAAACTCGGAAAAATTTAGACAAAATTGATAAAGTATTGCTACATTTACGTTTATTCCTTAGTAATAAAATACATCCTTTACTGTGGACTAGTTTTGATCATATTGCAAGTTTTAGATCGTTTAAAGATTCGGAATTTGTAACAGCAAAGCAAAAGAAAAAATTGCAAATGCTAATTAGAACACAATCCCCAAACATTATGTATCCAAATCAAAAAACCGTTTATAATTTATCTAGGAAAGCCCTCTCTACAGATGAAATTTCGGTTTTAGAAAAAGGTTTCAATTTTGCTTTAACACCTTCCCAGATACCTTTTGAGAAAATTGTTTGTAATGTTGAATCAGCTCTCGATAAAATTGATTCTACATCGGCTGATTTGGCTAGAGCTGAGATTTGTAATATTTTTAAAAAAGCTAAGCTTCCTAAAAATAATATTTCAAAGAAAGAAAGACAAGCATTAAATAATATAAAATCGGACAAATCAATTGTTGTACTTCCAGCTGATAAAAGTAATGCCACAGTCGTAATGGATCATGACATTTACCATAATAAAATTTTAGATCTGCTTAATGATAAAACTTATAAACTATCAAAAAGAGATCACACTACGTATTTGGAAAAAACAACAAAAGCTATTATTAATAAATCACCTATTGAAACAGAGATAAAAAATAAAATAATCCCTCTTGAAAAATCTTGTGTCTGTCCAAAATTTTACGGACTTCCAAAAATTCACAAACCAGATACCCCCCTTCATCCAATAGTAAGTTTAATAGGTTCTCCAACTCATATTTTAGCCAGATACTTATCGGATTTCATTAAACCTACAATCCCATCTATTAAATCATATATTAAAAACTCTCTTCATTTCATTTCTGTTTTAAAAAGTTTAAAAATTAATGCTAATGACATTCTGGTCAGTTTTGATGTCGTGTCTTTGTTTACAAACATTCCAATTGATGAAACTTTAAATATAATCTCACAACGTTGCAATTTACCAGACCATATTATTGCTTTAATTTAACATTGTCTCTTAAATACATATTTTGTATACAATGGACAGCATTACAGACAAGTTTTTGGTACTCCTATGGGCTCACCTATCTCAGGAGTAATAGCTGATTTATTCATGGAATATATAGAAACTCGTGCTTTAGAATCATCATCTTTAAAACCTCTCATTTAGCTCAGATACATAGATGACACTTTTGTCATATGGCAACATGGAAAAAATAAATTAGATAATTTTTTCTTACATTTGAATAATATGCATCCTCATCTTAAATTTACAATGGAGACAGAGTCTGATGGAAAACTCCCTTTTCTTGATGTTCTAGTCACCAGAATACCAAATAGTTTATCTTTTTCTATTTACAGAAAGGATACACACACAGACAGATATTTGCATTTCCATTCTCATCATCACCCAACTCAGATAGCTTCTGTAGCCAAAACTCTTTTAAATAGAGCAATAAACCTTTCAGATGAGACACATCTGAAAGAAGAAATAAATCATATTAATAGTGTTTTATTAGCAAATAGTTATAATTACAAATTTATAAAAAAAGCCTTATTTCAAGCCCAAAATAGACAAAATAGGAAACAAAAAGATGATAAATCAGCTATTAAGATTTGTGTTCCATATGTAAAAGAAACTACAGACAGTATCGGACTATATTAAAATGCTATAATATAGATACAGCATTTTCTGCTCATCAAAAGATCAGCAATATAATAATCAAGCCTAAGGATTCAATCCCTCTTGAATCTCATAGTGTCTATTAAATCTCATGTAAAAATTGTAAAGCTTTTTACATAGGTATGAGTAATCGTCGCCTCAGTGTTAGGAGAGATGAGCATGCTCATGCAGTTAAACAACACTCATCATTATCAGCACTCTCACTCCATACTATAGATTCAGGTCATAAAATTGATTTTTCTAGTACCAGGATCATATCCAGATGTGATAATCTCTACCAATGCAAAATTAGAGAAGCCATTGAGATACTTAAAAGGCCAGATTGTATCAATAAGTGAGATGATACATGTAAACTTCCTCCTATTTGGAAAGATTTTTTTAAAAAACATTCTTAAATTTAACATTTTTTGCTATTGGTGGAATTTTAACATTTTATTCAAATCAGTGATTGTAGCGCCTCTACAACTGTCTTTCTACCTTTTATAACTCTGTGGATGGCTTGTGTGACCAAGTCGAAATGTCAGTATATTAATATTAAAAGTTTTTAACACGGATGAACCCGCAAAATATGTATTTTATATATTTAACCCGTGCAAATCTTCGTTTTAACATATATATATATATACACACACACACACACACACACACATATATATATATATATATATATAAGAAAACACAATTTTATTGTTACAGGATCATAATGAGATCATTAATTAAATAAATTAATAATAATGGAAAAGTAGCAGTGCTGATATGAAAGCAGAAGAATCTGAAATGAGATTGTGCTTACAAATGAAGAAAACAAAATGGCTGAGTCTTTTTTCTAGGGCACTCCTTAGAGAAGTTTACTTAGGCTTGGTGTGGTCTCCAGAGTTCTCTGGTGCAACTGACATGAGATGCCTGTTATATGAAAATGATCCTGGGAATGTCAACTGTTTATGGGACAGGGCATGAAGAACGTCTATGGGTTCAAACTCATCGCAACCCTCCAGACTAGAAGCACATAACATATATCATCAATGCAGCATAACACTATGTCTTTAATGACATGAAATGGAAGTTATTACTTTAATGTACATGAATCTCACTCAAATGCTATAAGTTAGGCAATTAATGTTATACCATGTAATGTATATGTGAAAGATTTAATTCATAAAGAATAGATTTTAAAATTACCCCCTACTCTTTCCTTGCTATTTAACATATTGAAATCCCACCCTTGCAAATTTGATAACTTTAAAATAATCAAGTCTTTGAAATATTAAGACAGTAGCATTGGAATATGGAATATATAAAAAAAACAGTAACAATAAGAAATCACCTTTTCAGAATTAAGTGAGTGACATATAAAATATTTAACAGTGATAATTTTTGGGGGATTTAAAATTATACATAAATAACACTCTTTTGATGCATTAAAAAAGATCATGAAATTAGGTCAACTTGAGAAACAATCTGGTGAGCATATTAATTAAGAATGTAAGTACATCTAATTCAAAAGGGTGGGTTTTTTATTAGCCTCGACCCAAAGAGGTCTGAATAGATAGTGAAAAATAACTTTATACATTAGGCTCACAAGATTGTTTAGATTGGCAACTTAAAATAATAAAATAAAACATAGTTTAAAATTAAGGTAGGAACTGCACCAAAATTAAAGAAATAAGAGCATATGACAGAATTTACATATAAAAGAAAAATTATTAGTATGAGAGCAAATTTACATTAATAGTTACCAAAAAAAATTTAATTTAACTAAGAAATCTGGATAGCTGAGGTTCACATTAGTTTTAGAAGGAATTAGATGTAAATTTCTTAGGCAGTTCTTAGGTTAATTACCTTGCTATATTAAAGAGTCTATTTTTACAGTTTGGCTCCAGCATGGCAAATTAACAGGATTCAAATGATTTCCAATGTAGTAGCAAATTTCCATTAGGCATTTCTCCATTCTTAGATTATACTTTCTATCATTTTTGGGGCATCAGCAAGATAATTATTGGTGGCAAGAGAAAGATCAGCAAAAGATGAGAAAAGGTGATTAGTTTGACTACTTGTTGAACATTTTGGAAAATAAAGTAGCATGAAGTCCTTTTACGACAATTGATCAACAAACTAGTTGTCTCTTGGTGGTCAAAAATTAACCCAATATATACTACCCTCAGGTATTTGTGGAATGCTTTTAATATCCTTTTTAAATTTCATTTGTGATTACTACCTAGTAGGAATTTTTCTTATTTCTTCACCTATTGTTTTGGAGATGCAATTTTTAGATAATTTGTCCAAAAATATATTCAAATCTATTTTGAGATTATAAATAGATTTGATAAAATGTTAATTGCAAAAATAGAATAATTTAATTTCTTTTTTTATTTTTAGTACAGTTTAATTAGGCATTCTTTCCCAAAATTAGACAATGTAAAATTTCCAACCTTTTAATTATTTTTGGACAATTAACAGTTGCATACTCCATCTTGGATTTTTAAAAGAAAAAAAAATACAGTTTTTTAATAAAGAATTTAAACAAAAAGTTTTAATTTTACAAACTTCAAAAAAATATTTGTAAAATTAATGTCGTGTTAGTAATTTCTCCTGTTTTATATATATATAATTATATACCAATCAGTAACCACCTAAATATTCACAGTAAAAATAGTAATCAATATCTCTCACTGCTGTCAAGTCAACCTTCACACCTTTTAATAGCAAGAATGGAAATCCCTTCTTACTAATGGTCAATTGAATATATATGGACACTTAAAGATTGCAACTTGACTACAGAGTATGAAATATTGATACAATGAAGTTTAAATAATCCTCTTTAAGCATGAAATAAACATGTCACTGTAATGCATACTAATAAATAGTCAATTATAACATTACAAACTGCAATACTTTTAAATTGCTCATGTATTATTTAGAAATAATAAGTGAAATAGTGCTTAAAGCTAAATGGGATAATGATGTAATTAGATACCAACCAGTAATCATCTAAACATTCACAGCAAATAATAGTAATCAATATCTCTCATTGCTGTCAATGGTCCATTGAATATATATGGACATTTAAAGATTGCAACTTGATTACAGAGTATGAAATATTGATACAATGAAGCTTAAATAAACTTCTTTAAACAATACATGAGCAATTTAAAAGTATTGCAGTTTGTAATGATATATATATATATATATATATATATATCTATCATATATATATATATATATATATATATATATATATATATGAGCTGTACCTAATATATTCTGATTTTATTAATAATAAATAATAATAAAAAATATTAAAACTAAACTTTATAAATTTTTAGGTGCACATCTCAAACATATAAATAAAATAGATATACATGAATATAGGAATGGTATGGAACATAAGTTTAAACATGGGTTAGTAACTTGATAAGTATGAAGGACCATGAAGCTCAATCATTAATTAGGATTGACTGCTTCAATATATATATATATATATAATTAACATTTAAATATGTAATAATTTTAATGTTATTTATCTACATTCTTTAAAAGTTTTTTGATGTTTCAAAGAGCAATATTGATGAAAAAATTAATTAACTTTGTGTTGCTCAAACCTGATGCCACTAGAAAATCATCTGAAAATCCAACAAACACAACTACCCAAATTATTTGAAATATATCCAAAAATTCAACTTTATCTTAAAGTTCAAATGCAAATTTTAGCAGTGATTTAACTGTGTTAAAGATTTGCACAGGTTCCTACTTTCATTTTTGTCAGGTGCATAGTCTTAAGGTTATAGCCATAATATATATATTACTTTATGTGATGAGTATGCACTTTATAAATTTAATTATTACAATTTTACAGTCTTTTTATATAAGCTTAATGTTATTAAACAAGGCAGAGCCCTTAAACAAATTTATTTTGACTAACATTATTTTTAAGTAAACATTTAAAAATATAATTAATTAATTAAATATCACAAAAATGTGTAAGAATGCTGTTATTTAGCTGCAGCCTCTATAGAAATTTTCTGATTTTTCAAGAAGCATTTGACAAAAAGTTCAATTAACTTTTTTGTGAGTCATATACATTTCTATCAATCCAAACCAATGTCATCAGTAGCCCAGAAAATGTTTTAATCAAACACTGCAACTTGAAACAGCAGAAAATTTCTACAGAGACCATAGCATTATTACATATTTTATGGTGTTTAATTAACTAATTTGTTTAAGTGTTTACTTCAAAATCAAGGTTAATTAAAATGAACTTGTTTAATGAGTTTGTCATGTCTAATATTAAATGATACAAAGGAGGGGTTTTTGCACTAAGCTTTAAGATCATGTTTAACTCTGTGGGCTTATTTAATAAATATTGGGTGGCTATTATTTTTGGAGTCTCATTTTTGCTGAGCCATTGGTAGTGTCTGGTGTGATTGATAAAATTGTATGATTAGTAAGAAATTTGATATTTTTTTATCCATAAATGCTTCCTGAGACACCAGAAAACATAAATAATATCATAATTATTATACATGTGAATCAAATTCAATTAACTAATGTTTACATTCACAATGAATGAAACTTTATTCTGAATGTTGCTATTGTTTAAATTGGCTTTCAGAGATTTCTTCACTTGCATTTAGATTCATATACTCTGAAATGTAATCTTTCTAATACTAATGTAATTATATTCCTCTTTTTAATGACCAAACATTTTATTTTTAAATCATCAGAAAATGTTTTTGTTTAATGATTATTTGCATTTAACACTTACACATTGAAAAATTATTTTATTATTCACATCCTGCAGATAATGTCGGTAACCTGGGTTGTTGTTAATAATTAAATATGTATAAAAAAAGTGAGAATAAAATATTATAGTAATTTATGATTTTTAAAAATGTTATAAAGTTAACGATGCATTATAGTTTGACGTTTAGATTGCAAGCAGTAAAGAAATTTACTTCATTTTGTTTCACTCATCTGACTAAATTTTCTTTATTGAGGGCAGTTTTAAACAATAAAAAAGCTATTTTTTTAAGTTAATTTCTGTGCTTATTTTATGAAAGAGTATTTATTAGTTGTCTTTTTAAAAATGTTTGGAAATTTTCTAATCTATCATATTTTCACGTCTTGTGAAACATCAAAATGACTTGTGTCAATATTTTAGACAACCTATGATACATTGCAAAATCAATTGAATTGGAAAATGATGAAGTTTTTTTTTTAGATTGCTTACAGTTTAAATTTCTAGACAAATATTTAATAAACATTATTTTGATTTTTAAAAACATAGCTTTTCATATTTATATATCTATCTTACTCAGGTTGTCTATACTTAATATTAAAATAACAGATATTTATTCTATTAGTAAGATCATTAAAGAGTTGAGCTATCTATTGTAAATTTAAATAATCAGTGTCTCATTACCAGAATATCTATTGTATTTTAAATCTCTATTCTCAAGTTAGTTTTTGGTATTCACTTTTACAATGAGTTTTGGAATCCAAAGCTGAATGTAATGCAATTAATTATTTAGAAACCACTTTTAATTCCATTATTTCATTCAAACTATTAAGCTAAAATTCTATTCATCCTAAAATCTTGAGCCTGAGCCAAACCAGCTTGAACATGTGTGTAGATCTGATCACCGTTCAAAATTTATATATTTTAGTACCATCAATACGTTATTAATAATTGCTAATTTTTACTATGGCTAGGAACACTAATAATAACACTTAATTACTCAATCTCGACCCACATCTGATAAAATAAAAACAACTTTCTATTCTAAAATCATTTACATAAGCTTGAGTAATTAATAAATGTCTGATATCCTATTATATTTTTAATAAACAAGTAGATCGTTTAACACTAGATTTTACTTTACAGCTTTTGTTTTTCAATATGTTGTCTATAATGCCTGAATAGGATTTAAAAATGATTTTATTATCACTATTATTAAAAGCCATTCATAAATGAATATGGACTTTCTAACTCCTAAAGAAAAGAAAAAATAACAAACGTAGAGAGAAAGACAATTAGGAAAAAAAATAGAAAGATTGAAGAATTGCTGTGAGTGTAAATAAACAATAAAAATGTGATTGCGCAAATACACAATCCTATCATTGAGCTTAGCATAGAAAGATAATTGATGAAATAAAAAAGTCAAAATGACTCTGCCCTATAATTATCTAATTGAATGAAGTGATTTTACTATATAAAAAAACTGCATAAAAAAGAACAGATAATACATTTTTTTATATCTATTAAAATTCATCATATTGATTTAAAGTCATATATTTTTTTTTTTTATTTACCATAATCTTTCAACCTTTATAAAATTATTCCATTATTTACAATTTAGGTTGAATCTAATTTATTTGTATGTTTCTGTGATTAAAAAATAATTCGTATCTAATTTTTTTTTTTCAATAGTTATAAAAAGCCAATAACAAAAATGTGTAAACAAAAGGATGTAAAACACATGGAAGTAAGCATAAAATAATTTTAATAATAAAAACAAAAAATGTGCTGTATATAATAACAAAAATGTTTTACATATTTTATAATAAATATTTCTGTTATAAAACTAGAATTTAATGAACTTAATTAAAATGTGATTAAGAAATTTTTCAACAGTGACATTATATTATTTACTTTGAAATATGTTCATTATGTGAATTTGAAAAATAAATTTTAATTACAATAAAATAAAAAAACCTTTTTAGAAAAAAAATAAAAACAAAAATTAAAGTTGAGCTATAAGATTTTAATAGTAAGAAGTAACTTTAAAACATTTTTATATAGTTACTACATTTGATTTTTTTATTCAATCTTATATTATGATATATAATTACTTTTTTGTTATGCCTACAAAACTGTAAAACTATTTATCTTTACACACATATTTTTATTAAATAATATGAGAGCTTCTCTTACTCATGACTAGTAGGAATTGAGACTACATCTTAATATCCAATGCAAATGAATATTTTTATGTGTATATGTATATATACATAGATGTGTATTAGATAAACATAATTTATCAGCATCATATCTTTTAACCAAAGTTTATATCAAATGTCAATTAAATAACCACAAAAGTATTCCTAAATTCTAATTTGTTAGATTAATAATCACTACATTGTTAAATGCTTTTATTTAAGTTAGAAAGTCAGTTTGTTTGTTTAGAAAAAAAATTAAAATTAAGATTTAATAAATTTCTGTCAAATGAAATTCTTTTAAATCTTGTAAATGTGTTGTAAATTGATGATAATGTAATATGACAATTAAATATTTTAGGTTGGTTGTCAGGTTTCTTTACTGTAAAATAATTGGCAGACTCAATTACAAATATGTTAATATCAGTTCAGTAAGTTTTCAGTTATGTATATGAGAAGGCAGTGTATATATAGCTTAGACTAAAAAGTGTTAACCAGCTATGTGATTATTACGAAGAGACTCCGTAGCTAAAAATTTTTTGGAGGTAGCATGCGCCATCTCTTGGTCAATTTTGGTCGCAATTTCTTCATTTTAGGCTTATTTGATAGGAAATTCAATGTTTAAAATTGTAGTTCTAAAAACATCCGCATATAGCATTATATTTTTTTTAAAAAAATCAATTTTCTTTACTGCCTATTGGTTCATAGGTGTGTCTTTTTCTCTGATTGGATACCTACCAAATCTGGAAATGTCTTCTAGGCATGTTTCTAAATGACAGATTCAGAAATGAAAATGAAGATGTACACATTTGTAATTGATTTTGATGTAAATAATTATATTTATTGTAATTTTTTATGTTCACAAATAAGATAATATAGTGCTCTATCAAAATATAAAGTTTGACTCAGAAAATTTTAAATATTACAAGAAAAATACATTTGGATAAATAATCCGTAACAAAAAACAATTATCGTTACAGACCGTAATCAGGCATTTCTAAACTAAAAATTCAGAATTGAAAATGAAATGTAGTACACTTTCATATTTTGAAGTAAATAATTATATCTATCATGATTTTTCATTAATTTATACAAATATAAAGTTTGATTCCAAAAATGTTAAATATTACAAGAAAAATAAGTACAGACAAAATCATCTTTTTTCAAGTTAGGTGGTTCATGCTAACGATTGTAATTTGCACAGTGGGAGTCTCTAAAAAAATAAATGATAGAAATAAAAATTAAAGGTTTTACATGTTCGTAATTGATTTTGTAGTAAATAATTACATCTATTGTAATTTTTTACATTCATAAATAAGATTTGATGTTATTTTATGGAAATATAAAGTTTGATTTGGAAAATTTTAAATTTTACAAGAAAAATAAGCATGCTGGAAATAAAAAGAGAATTATTTGACAGCTGGAGAACTGAATAATGACACAATCATTGGTTGGAATATAATTTTTTTGTTTTACTGCTAGTTATTTTTTACACATTTTTTAATATTTTTCTACAGTTATTAACATTATTTTTAATTTTTCGTTACATTTAACCAATTTGAATCTAAAATTATTCAATTTTTAAAAGCTGAATTAAAAAAATTCTGTGTATTTTAGATTAATATTTTAACAATAGAAACTGGCTGGAAATGAAATGGATGAATCATATTGTTCTCAGGTTTAAGTAGTGGGACAATAGAAAATTAGACAAAGATTAAAAAGTTAAAAGAATCAGTTAAAGGGTTAATGATAAATTAAAATTGAAATAAAATAAATTTTAAAATCTGTTGATTGTAAAAGTTTTCTTTTTTAAAAAAAATGTGTGAAATTTTATTTTCTCTTGATTGTAAAAGTTGATTTATACAAAACACTTTCTCATTGTAAATAATCTTTAATATGGTGATTTTCCTTTCAAGAATTAAAAAGTATGTGATATAGTTTTTAATTTTGAATTGGAACAATCACCAAAAAATCTGAATAATAAAAAATTAAAAACATTTTATAATAAATGTTTTATTTACTGTACAAATACTAAAAATTTATAAATAATATATATATAATATTTTATAATAACTGCTTTTACTAATTGTGGACTAAAAAGTATAAAAATAATTGCTTCCTCAACCATAATTGGGACTTTATATTTAAGTTGAAATAAAAGAATCCAATGTCCAATAATTAATTCAATCTCCACTTTTCATAATAGGATTGAATTAATTAATTTATGGACATTCTGCTTTTATTTCAAGTTAAGTATAAATACTCCAATTATGTATGTATGTATGTATATATATATATATATATATAATTATATATATATATATATATATAATATATATATATATATGATAAACAAAAAAAGTTATAAATTTCTTAACTTGCTTTTAGCTTGCATTTTATGATCACTAGATGCAGCTTTACCAATAGCTCCTAACAAGCTTTTGTTTACATAAACACCGAGAGAGATAGAATTCAATATCTCTTTCATTGTCTCCACCTCCAGACTAGCTAGTTTTGAGCTAGTTAGTATTTATCAAACATGTTTCTATCAGTTTGCTTTCAAACTGATAGAAATGTGTTTGATAAATGCTGATTTTAGAGTTAGTATTTAGATCTAGTTTCTAGTCTCCCTACCCTTCAAAAGAGATATTGAATGCTATCTCTCTTGGCATTTATGTAAACAAAAGCTTGTTAGGAGCTATTGGTAAAGCTCCATCTAGTTATCATATATATATATATATATATATATATATATGATAACTAGATGGAGCTATATTTAAATTATATATATATATATATATATAATTTAAATATAAAATGTAAACTTTATTAAAAATCAAATCTCTAGAAGTTAATATTAAGACTATTTTTATTTCTATTTCATAGATGCAAATATTGATAAAAATAAGTTTTAATATGCATTTCAATAATCCAGATTTTTTTATCTAACTCAAGCCACATGTTTATTTCAATCACATACTATTATTATGCATTTTTATGAAGTAAATAAAGTTACTTTAGAAATGCTGTATTTTTGACCAATACCTATTTTATGCAATTGTCATTCAATAAATATATAAATAATACTAAATCATTTTTATTTAGTTAGATCTTATATAGTAAGATTAAATAAAAAGTAAAGGTAATAGTAATTTCTAGAAATATAAGATCGTGCACATGAATGCAGTGACATAATGATTAAAAACAAAATAATCATTGTCAGTTTACAAAAATTAATATATACATATATATGAATTTTAATAAGTATATATCTGAGTTTTAAAAAGTGTAATATTTTTAAACTAATAAAGAAGACTTTAAGATTGCTTATGTATTTACTAAATAATTGTTATTTGAAGCAAATGTATGTCAAAATATGGCATCTATAAGTAATGTTTCTCTGTAATGCATATAAAACTATAAATATTAACAATATGTGTCTTCATAGCTTGGCATAATTGCAGAGATTTCATTTGGTCAACATTTATATTAATAGCTATTACATATTTTTTCAATGTCCACAGCCATTTAATCGATGTCTATTCAAAATAATGATAATTTTAATAGAAGTAGAACATTGTTAATTTGCCTCTTTCAAATAATAACGGGTTCTTTAAATCTTAATAACTATCAGATTAGATTCTTTTAGATTGAGTTAATATTAGCATTTTGCATCTAATCTTAAAAGTATGCAAATTAAAAAAAATAATCTCCACAATTTGAAAATAAAATAAAATTGGTATTAGGGTGAAATTTGTTTGTTGTTGTTTTTTTAATTAGCAGTTATTTTTAAACTCATTACTTTTGATTTCTTTTTTAAAAAATAGCAAAAATATAACTTTATAACTTTTTTAAAAAAAAGTAAAGTATTACTTGTAAATGCTAAATCTTGAAGAGCATTATGAAAATAGGTGATCTAAATTTTAAGCAAGAAAAATAATATTTATTTCTATTAAAGTCCGTGATAGAAAAATGATTAATATGATATAAAATTAATAATTACAGTATTATACTGTTATTCCATAATGTTAGCATTTAATAAGATAATGAAAAGTAAATAAATAATAAATATTTATATATTAATATTATTATCTCTAAATATAATATATAGAATATATTTATAAATATTTATCTCATATCATCATCAAACATGATCAATTCACTGCAGTATGAAGGTCTCACCAAGTTCAATCTATCTTCTGTGATGTCTAGTCTACCTTTTATTTATCACCCTTGCACCCTTTCTTATTTCATCCATATATCTTACATGTGGCCTCCTTCTGAGTCTTTTACAATCTCTTTGAATCCAGAATTATTAATCTATTATCATCTCTTCTAGTAATATGTCCAGCCAACTTCTATCTATTCTTTCAACAAAGTCAGTAACATGTGTTTGTTTTCTTACCTGTGTATTGCATTTTTGACCTCTTTTTGTTACTCCTAACATGTATCTCTCCATACTTCTTTGAGTGATCTAAAGTCTCTGTATTTCTCTTCTATTCAGTATCTAAGTCTCAGATCCATAAGTAAGGCCTTGTAAAACACATTTATTAAAAATCTACCATTTCAGACATATAGGCATATTTCATTTCAATATTAAGTTATTTCTATCAAAAGCACTCCAACCAAGTTTAATTCTATGACTAATTTCAACCATTATGTTTGCATCTGTAGTAATAATCTGATCAAGGTATTTTTAATTGTTAGCTTTTTATAACTCATCATAATCAATCTTTATTTTCATCTTTTGAGAAAATCCATTGAACATTACTTTAGTCTTTTTAATGTTTACCTTTAGTCCTATTTACTTATTTTCATTTGATAATTCTTGCAACTGTTTCTGAAGCTCTAAAGCATTATTTGCAAAAACAACTACTTTGTCTGCAAAACTAAATAACTTAAATAATCTCCATTTACTTTTACTCATTTAGATTCCCATTTTAATCCACAAAATATTTCTTAAGCCAATAAAAAATTTAGGAGATATGGAGTCACTCTTCTCAATGTTAACCTTCCTAGTATCATTATGTAATATAATTGTGGCTGTTATAGTTTTACAAATATCCTTCAGAATATGACAATATCCTGGATTTATAATTTGATGGCCCAATGCTTTAATCATTGAAAAAATGCTTACATAATCAAATGACTTTTCATAATCTACAAATCCAAAGCATAATGGCAACTCATATTCATTAGTTCTAATGAATACATTAATTTATTTACTATATTGTATCCATTATTTTTTCAGTATTAAATATAAAATATTTTAAAGTAAATTTAACTGGTGCTAAAATTATAAATTATAATGAAAAAAAAAGATTATAGATCATGGAAATTTCTTTTATAATTAACAAAGAAATCTTTAAGGTGTGAGGAATGTGACTAGGATAATTTAATGTTCTTCAAGAAGTATAATAACTACTCTTTCTTATTGCATTGCCAAATGTATGCCATATAATACTAAATTGTCCATTCACTTTCTGGGGCAACTGAAACTGTAAACTGTAGAAAAGGGTGGTAAATAAAGTATTGTGTAACAGTAGTAAATAGTAAAGTGAATGGTATAATTTAATAAGTTTCCAATTTTATAGTTATGTCGTTATAATTAATAACACAACATAAACTTATGGATTGAAAATTTGTTACTTCAATGCATGAAATAGTATTGAATATGGAATTAATGTCCTCAAACCATGATTTTTATTAGATTGGATTGCTGATTGAAATCAGTAAGCCAATATATAAAGATGTCATTTAAGTTATTTTCAAGCTGCATTTAAATTGTTGTGGAAAGTAACTTGAATCTATTAAAAAATATTTATCAGCTATAATGATATTAAGATATCATGGAGTATTTATTAATTTAAATTCATTGGAAATAATTTTTTTGATGATAAAATTGTAGGATGAGATTGATTAGGTTTTTCTAACTTGCATTTAACACTTGCATTATTAAAGGAAGTCATACAAGAGATCAAGATAAATGACTTAAAACTAATGCTCTCAGAAAGAATAAAATAATTACTGAGGATCATGATCACTAATAAAATAAAGTATACCAGAGAACATGATTTGATGTTAAGTTATTCCAACAAAAAAAAAGGTTTCAATCAGGCTTAGAATTTTTTTCCAGATATAGATATACAATTAATGCCTATGTGGAGAAAAACAAGTATGAAAAACTTTTGATATCATCATTACTTGATAATTAACCAAATGAGTACTGCCTTCTCATTCACAGCTTATTATTAGTTTTTTGGAGAACCTAGGAAAAGATAAATTTAAATAAAAGGCCCATTGAAAAGCTTTCATCTTTTTACTACATACGTATATTTAATATACAAAAATATTGAACAGTAAGCAAAAAAAAAAAACTTCTAACATTAAAAACTTGATTATTAGACTATTATTATCAGGGAAGATTTAATAGTTGCATAGCAACAAATAATATCTAGAACTTAATTGCATTACAGGTTCATTGCGTTTTCTTAGTGACTTCTTTATTACATTTAATTTCAGAATGCCCTTCATGCTTTATGAAAAGCACAACAATTGTGTGATATTTTCTGCACCTGCTACCAACACACCGTCTTTCTTTTTCTTTTTTTTTGTAGTGTCAAGAACTATTAATTAAAAAATCTAAAATCATTTCTAAGAAATACGCACATATATATAAACAATATTTGGTAACACATTTATCAATTTCAATGGATTTCTTGGCATATATATGTGCGTACATCATTTCTATTTCGTTTTAATTTTATATAATGTCAATGTTATTTTATTGATAAAATGCATTTTTAAAAATTTATAAAACATATAGTGATTTCTAATATTGAAGGGAAGGGGAAGATTATTAGATTTCATGCTATCTTCGTATAATTAACTTACCTTTTTTATTATTATGATTATTTATGTCTAATAAAATAGATTTTAAAATTGTAAATATAAAAGTTTGACTTTTACAATAATATAATCTATAATGCATCTTTTGCCTAACTTTTCCTAAACCAAACATTTAACAAAATATTTAATTCGTATGAATCAAAATGATTTGGGAGAACGCGAAAAATTACCTTAGATTTAAACATTTTTGCTAATGTAAAATATTTTACGTTAGAATAAATAATATCAAGAAGTTATAAACTAAATTTTGCCCTGTTCAAGTTTTGTCATCTGCTTTTCTATCAAATTTCATTTTCTAGGTAAAAAATATTATTGATCAAGATTTTTTAATGTCAACATCTTATACCTAACTACATGATAAAGCGTTTTAACAATAATCAAACTTTGTATCTTTTTTTTTTGTTTTGGAATTGATTAATAAAATATACAGTCAATGTAATTTAGGCAATAGATAGCTCATATATCTCCATGAACACAATCTGGAGTTCAAATTATGCGAAACTTGGACATTTTTACAGATAGCTGAAGGGTTTTTTTTTGCAATGATTTATGTTTATATATATATAAGTTCAATATATGTTTTAATCTTTCTTTCTTCTTTTTTTAATGAGTAAATAATTAATTGATTCCATAAAGTGAAAATAATTTTTTATCTTACCTATAATTTTAAGAAATATTTCTCACTTGACTTAATATGATTTTTTTATTAGCATTATCTACTTAATATAATCATTTTTGTTTTCTTTTTTTTCTTCTCATGTGCCATATCATCAGCCGGAAAACGAATTCGCGACAACTGCTTGTAAGGCGGCTGTGCTGACCAATCGACCACCAATGTTTGCCTCCTTTTTCCTTTCTTCTGTACTGTATTTCCATTAAATGTAATCCTGAGTAATCAGTAGTTATCAGATAATGATGCAGTTTAATCATTTTTTTCAGATTGGTTTCTGATTTCGCCATTATTAATGAAGATTTGTGATTAAAAGCTGAAACCAAAGCAATTATTTATTTGAGAGATATATTTAACAAAAGAAAAAAAAATTAACTCAAAGCTTGTTGAGCAATTAGCAAAGCTCTTTGTTTATATTCTGAAAACTTAATAAAAAAAAAGTGGAGTCATGTGATATATGACTCTATGTTTTAATGACTATTTAGTCTTTGCTTTTTAGCCTTAAGCAATGTTATATTGCTAAGACTTCTAATATATGGTTTGGCTGAAGATCTCTCAGTCCCATATAGCTATTTGAGTTAGATAGCTGGGTTTAAAGACATATAGGTATCTGAAAATATCAGATTTTCTACTCAATAGTCAACTCTTAGATAAATGCTGGCTTTGGGTTGGTGTTTTTGATCTAGAATCTGAAGCCACCCTAGCGCCTCTCTGAGGAATGTCAAAAGCATGATCCATGGTCAGGAGATGAGAGTTGGTTCTACAGATAGAGTTATTTTAAATGCTTTCTCTTGCTAAGAATTTATCTCAAAGCTTGTTGAGTAATTAGCGAAGCTCTTTGTTTATATCTTGCAAGCTTAATAAAAAAAAGTAGAGTCATATGATATATGACAATTTTTTATTGACTATTTATAGTCTTTGCTTTTTAGCCTTAAGAAATATTATATTGCTAAGACTTCTAATATATGTTTTAGCTGAAGATCTCTCAGTCCCATATAGCTATTTGCATTAGATAGCTGGGTTTGAAGACATATAGGTGTCTGAAAACTTCAGATTTTCTACTCGATAGTCAACTCTTAGATAAATTCTGGCTTTGGGTTAGTGTTCTTAGATCTAGTATCTGAAGCTATCCTAGCACCTCTCTGAGGAGTGCCAAAAGCATGAAACCTTAGTCAGGAGATGGGGATTGGTTTTTCAAATAGGAATATTTTAAATGCTTACTCTTGCTTAGCATTTATCTCAAAGCTTGTTGAGGAATTAGCAAAGCTCTTTGTATATATTTAACATTCTTTTTTTTTTACTATCAAAATAATAGTTCAAAATTTTAAAAACTGTAAGATTTTGAATTGATTACTCATGTTGACAATAAATATCACTAGATTAGGAAAAAAAGAAAAGTTTATGTTTACAGTAGTAAGCTGAAAAAAATCTTGTAATGTGTTAATATATATTTTTTATAATAAATTAACCTTCTAATAATCCTTTGTTCAGTTTTTGTATTTATAGGTAAACTTTTCTTCTACCCTGGATTATATACTTTTATCAAAAGTATTTAAATCTTTCAAACATTTCTGCTTGATTGTTTTTATCCATTCTACATTAATTTTTATCGGCAACGGATCTTATATCTAAAAGTATTTTTTTTTACAACTATTTATAATTAATTTAATATTTACTAAATAAAACCTTGCCTATCTTTAACAGTTTTTGATTTTCACTATTTTTTTTTGGTGGCAATTTGATAAGTAGAATCTCTACGGGAGGTCATGTTATTATTATTACTACAGATAGTGAACCTTAAATCACAGTAATATATATTTGGTATATAACTATGCATTTTTTAACAATTTGCATAAAAATATATTAGCATTTATGCGTCAGCGATCGATGAATGATTATAAAAAGTAGTCTGGTTTTATGAAAGCAAAAAACAATCAAAATACGGATTGGTCTCCAGAAATAAAAAAAATTCAAAAAAGTTCAGCTATAAAGGTGAGATTTATATATTGCCTTTATTGATTTGGTCAAAGCATTTCACTCATTTAATTGAAATGGATTGTGGCTACGTTTAAAATTACTGGTTATTTACTAATTAATGTTTAATCTATTAAATAGTTTCTATAAAGATGAAATCAGAAAATAGAGGCAAATATAAATGAAATTTGTTGTTAAACAGTAGCTCCAGCTTTGTTTTTTATGATTATGACTACAGTCTTTATAAATGTTTATAGGCAGCTATCAAAGTGTAATACAGGTTTGCTAATAAAGAATTTTTATTTTGAGTTAATTAAAAACAAGTACAATTTGTCTATGAGCTTCTAGATCTAGATATTCTATTGTTTTTACTAGTCTTATCCAATATTAAAAAAAAAATCTAAAGGACGCTGGTCAATGTTTTTAAATACTTTGATAATAATTAAGGATCAAAAATATAAATGCTTATTTATTCAAATATGAGAAAAAATATTAACTTGATAATGTAAATTAATTTAAATGTAGTGATATTTTAGATAGAAATGAAGATTTAGTAAGTTGAAATGCAACATGACACCTAATACCAATGTGCTAATGCAGCATTTCACTATAGTTATCTAATTGCTAGAATTAAATTAATTCTATATAAGTCTGATAAATTTCTCAATTTATTGTATGGAAATGAGATATTAATTTTTTATTTAGGCAATATAAAATCACTGATATACTTTTATTTAAGAATGCTTTGTAAGTTTCTAAAAATAGAAAAGTATAAAAAATATTTTCATTTTCTGGATAGCCCTTTTGAATCTTCTCCAGTACAGACACATGTTTATTGTGTTAAAAGTAAATTAATGATATCAAAATTTTTAGTGCACTAGAACATATTAATTATGAAATAGACATCCCTTTTCATACAATAAGGTTAATCTCAAAGATACTTCAAAAAAGTGCAATCTTGATTATTTTTATTGAGAAAAATAGTTAAGGACATAATACAATGGAGAACAATAAATATAGTCTTAGTTCTCCTAATTGTTTTGATTTTACAATTTTTCCTGATTGTTTGCAATTATGAAAAACTATCTGATACTTCACATTGGCAGAGATGGTCAGAATTTTTGCTTCTAATATACAGTATCTCAATTTTGATTCAAAAAGAGAAAACCTATGAAATAGATATCATCTCCATTTTTCTTAAATAAGATATATATAAGTATTTGCATACATCTACATAGTTATTAGAGCACCATTCTGTTAACAATATATGTAATCACATATACTTAGATGTCTATTAGAACACTAACTTATAAAATATCTGCATATATAATTCCAAAAGTATACATGAATTTGATAGTAAGATCTAATATATAAAAGCCAATTGTATTTTCTCAATACACTGTTCTAGTTGTAAATATTTTTGTAATAACAGCTCCATATATTAAACTGCAATTGCATTTGATAGTAAAATACTGTTTTAGTCATAAATTTTTTATAATACCAGCTCCACATATTAAATTTCCATATCTAAACATTTATGGTTATAGAAATATATATCACAAAATATTAGCATACATATATTTCACAGTGAAAATCTTTTCTCTAAATAAATGTAGTCTAACATTACAAATATTCATTTCTGAATTTCACAAATGAATCAAAAACTTCAAAATTGATAAGATTATTATGATGTATTAAAATATCAAATATCTGTACATATACATAGACCAATTTCCTCTTTAATAATATTTATAATCAATTGGAACCAAAATAAATCCAGAATAAAGTTTATTTAAATCTAAACACAGTGATTAGATTATATGATCTCATCTAATGTTTAATATTTCACGTACTTAATTTATTTCAAATACAAATAATAATTAAATAATATTCTTAGCAGAGACATTAATAATAACCACAGAAACTACTAAAATCATAATTTGGTAATAATCAAATGCTTTTGTAATAATATAGATTTGATTGACCAAAAAAAAAAAAAAAAACGTAAAAATGTCTATTTTTTTATATTTGAAAGTATTCCAATAATCTGGAAACTTTGATCAACCATTTTAAAAAAGTGTAATCATTAAAAATATTTTTCATTACTTTACCAGTACACCCCACACATGTGCATGCATACACACACACACACACAAATGTTATTTCCTATGAGAATACTCTTTCATAAAAAGTGTAATATAATTTTTGTAAAAGCAAAGTAGAGATAACAAGAACAATAAATAATTAGAATCACATGATAATAATATCTATTTCAATAGATAATATATATATATATATTTTCCATGTGTCAAAGCAACAGCCGGGAAGCAAACCCATGCTAACCACTCAGCCACCAATGCTTGACAATAATATTTGCAGCTAATTTAACATATTTCTTATATCTTCAATTTTTTTAAACTGTTCATTTTTGTTATAACAAAGTTTCTCTATTTCTATTATCTTAATTGTGTTATATTTTATGTGGTTTTTATTCCATAAAGTTAAAATTCACAATTTATAATTTTTAAATATATAAACTTAATACCAAAGATATTGTATTTATTAGACCACTAATAATAATATTCTATTTTTCAAGCTGAACATTTAACCATTATATTTGAAATTCTTAGGTTATAATATCATTTTTTGTCAAAGCATAAAGCATTTTATCTTAGTAGATGATACAAAGAGATTCAAATTTACACATATCTGTCATAATTCATAAAATAAGATTTTTTTCTTTATATTATTATTAAATTTATTAAAGTTTTATATAATAATCATAATTTGGGATATATATTTATAATCAAACACAGTAATATATAAAATAACAAAATGCTAAAATTAATTCTACAATTTTCTATATACTAAATAAATAAATAAAAATTATAGCTAGATTATGATCTCTTCAATAGAATTTACAGTTCAAAATTTAAAAAAATTACGAACCAAAATCTTATTAAAGTTGCACAATATTAACATTTCAATGAAAATCTCCAATTTCATAATTTGTGAATATTTGCATTATTTTAATGCTTATTTAATAAATTAGTCACCATATGCTTCTTTACTTATTTTTCCCTTCAAATCATTTCCACCATGCAGATGTGAAAAATAATGTCAAACAAGAATTTCAATTGCAAATCACTGAAAGCTTTGCAAACATATATTTAAATTTATTCACAGAATAATGAAAATTATTCTACATGAATAAAGCATGATAAACAGAACAGCCAAAATTTAAAAAAAGCATTGATTATAAACAACAATTTTCCAAGTGCTTTCAGTACTGTACACCAGAAACATAGTGACATATTGGAACTGAATGGTTAATATTCCAGTGAATGCTCAGTGGAACATTAGTATTATGCTGATTGATAACGTTTTTAGACTTCACAATATACCAAGCCTCTTTCGACTTCATTTTCCTATTATTTGACTCATTGAACACAGTAGTAATATTTTGAGGATAAAACTCATGACCACAATTAATTTCATGAATTGAAAAAACAGAATTAATCTGTTGTAATTTTATTATTAACCCTTCTATTTACAGGAAGAGAGAAGCCATGGGTTTAATGAGGACTATGTTATTAAAGTGTATTATGAAAGATTGTAAAAAAACAATTATATTTAAATGTTGCAAGAAGGCGGAGGATTTTAAACTTTTATTCGATACCAGATGTTATTATTTATAGGTGTAATGATTTTTACAGTGTAAATTTGAGAATAAATTTAATTTTTTAGCGATGAAACAAAATGTAACAATTTATAATGAAGTATAAGATAATTTTGTGAATTTATCAAATGAAAATTTGTCAGTGGAATTTGAATCTTTATTGGAACGTGTTCTTAGATTTGTTGTTGAAAATTGGAGGAACCCGAATATGGATATTATTGCAGATATTGAGACAGTGTAAGAGTTTTCAGAGAAGAAGGAGATGATGCTTAAGCAGGTTGCTCCATTGTTAAAAGTTCATTATTATAATCTTGCAGAGGATAAGAAGTGGTATAGAACGATTAATAAACTCATATAGAGTTTCGCAATATTTGATTGCTAAATATCGAAAATGTTTAATAAATAAATGTTTTTAGTATACTTAAATCATCATGTATTCTCATTTACTTGTTATAAACAAATGCTAGAAATGAAACAAAAGTTATGTATCAAATGCCAAAGGCATTCTATTAAAGTCATATAAACAGCGAAACTCTATTATGGCATATTTGTATATGTTTTCTAAATGTATAAAACGTCCACCAATCAAGCAGATAAATCTGTTTTTGTAACATTAAATAAACTCCGATTTTCAAACATACATTCAGTATTGTAATGCCACACTAAATTGATATCTATTAAAATAAACATAATTGACTCAAGATTGTCAAATATTTGTAACCAAAATAGTTTAAAATGTGTGAAGTTGATTATATATATCTATAAAATCATCTTGAATTTTGTCAAAATAAATATTCATATTTTTAAACTTAATCCAGTTGTTCAAATTTCATTAATATATTTATGTATGTTTTTAACTTATGTCTTGGGTTCACTCAATATCTGATCATCATCATCACCATGAAAAATGTTGTAGCACTGGGCTGGGAGGGAATAAATTCATATGGTATCACTGTAGGTGTTGTCTGTAGTGTAATAGATTTAGGGAATGGGCAAATAGATTAGAATTCATGATTGCTCCTGACCTGTGTATCTTGGGCATGATTGGATTTGGGATACTTTTGCTTAGATTCTAAATCTTGTTGAATTGACATACATATTCAACTGGTACAATATGCAGTGTCAAATAAAAAAATTGTATGTCTGTATTACAAAAAAAATATTTTAACTAATTAATTAACTATAACTTTTAATTGTAAAAAAAGACAATGAAATAGACTGAAATAAACAAGGTACCAATTAACCAAGAAAGTTATTAAGTTATAAAATTTCTATGCAGTTTGCTTCCAAACAAATTCAGACTTGTAAAGAAATATTTTCTATTTTCTTCTCACTGTTTTTTTAATTTATTATTGTTGTTTATTGATAAATGTGCTATAGAGATTGATTAAAAATAATATGATAAATTTTGAAGGAGGACAGCTGTAGGTACGGACAAAGTCTTTTGATAAATATTTTTTGATAAACACAAATGATTATCTCTACAAAAAGGCTGTAATAGTTAATGCAAAATAAAAGATATTTTGCTAACAAATTTAATAAAAGTTCCTACTATTCATTGTGAAGTTAATATAAAGCAAACTATGTAATTGTAAATGAAAGAAAAATAACTATATAGTGACCCAGCAAAGTATGTATTTACGCTGCTATAATAGGCATTATTAATGCTCATTCATCGGTAGTTCATCTCTGCCCTAGCAAGATACTCTCTAGAAGAGATAGTAGCAAAAATTCATCCTGAGCAGAAAAGAAAACATGTTTATTTCAAGCATGATTTAGAATCACCACTGCTGCCTTTCTCAAAAATTATGAAAAATGCACTGATGTCATTCAAGTAAACACACAAGGATCGATAAGCTAAAAGATTAAATGTCAACCAAGTAAAGAAATGAAAAATAAAATAAGTTTACAAAAATAAAGTTAAATGGAGCAAAAATAATGTCTAATTTTCTAATGTTTTTTAATAATAATAAGAATTTAATTAAATATTTTTTTTATTTATTAAATGATATTATGGAAATTCTAAACATTTTTTAAAATAATAATGTGAATATTTATAATTTGTTAAAGATTAGTTGCAAGGAAAAATATAAAATAAAATAATTTCTTTTGGGTTTTTTTTCTTCAGTAATTTTATTTACTAATTTTCATATTGAAAGGTATCAAGATAAATATTTTTTTCAGTAAGTTATTAATAAGTTTCAATTTTAACTTGTAAAAGATAATAAAAGAAGTAAATGAGAAAAAAATTTAAAAGAAAAAAAGGTTTTAGCAATATGTTAAGAAATTTTGTTTTAATTAATTAAAGTTGTTTTTCCCCTCTTTTCTTTTAAACGAAAAGTGTTTTTCAAGTAAAAGGATAATAAAAAATTATCTTGTTTTACCATAAAACAAAAAATAACTACAGAGGAATTTTTGTTGTGATTAGAATATTTTTTAAATTAGAAAAAGAAAAATTACCAAATAATCTTTTGTAATAATAAACTCAATTGATCAGGATTTAACTTTGTCAGGTTTGAGACAAGATGTGATTGAGTGAATAAAGGATTGTTCCAAAAAAATAAGATATAGGGCAAGTAAAAGTAATAGATTTCATTATTTTGTGAGGAACACTCATTCTTGATAAAGCTCTTGAAAAAATCAGAAGCAGGAGTTCAGCTGTAAAAAGAACAATGAGAAAAAGGGCTATAGTCTTAAGTAAGACTTATTTCACTACTTATTTTTTTTTTAAAAAAAGACTTTTAAAACTGATTTAAAAACCCATGTGCTACATTTTATCTAGAATTTGAGCTTCATCAAATATCACCATGTAACCTGTTTACTAAAAGAAATTGGAAAAAAGACCTCCAAAGTAATCTGCAACAAGCTTTGTTTTCATCCAAATGCATGGCTGTCTTATATGTGTTAGCCCAACATGCAATTTAATACATTAATCAAATTGATAGATACAGACTGTATGAAACCTGAAAATATTTTATTGTAAAAGTGACTAAATTTAATTGTGTACATTACTCTGAAAAAATGTATTAATGGAGAAGCTTACAAGAAAGAAAACAATATAAAAAAACTAAAAATTACAATTACTAAAGACAGACACAAAAAAGCAAAAAATTATGGTAATCTGTGATATCATCTACACTTACAGATAATTTTTAAAGTAAAAAATAATTGGTAATAATGAATAAGTTTTGTTGTTTTTTGAAACATGTTTTATATCTTTGTTTTCTAAAATACAATTGTATAAGATCTTTTAATTTTCAGAAGAAGAAAAAAGTGTTTTAGCTAATTTTATTTTATCTTTGAAAGGTTGCTTTACAATTTCAATAATTAAAATAGAAAAAAATTCTATTCAAAGTTAAGGTTAATTACTTGAATTAAAAAAGTCAACAATAAGTTAAAGTTTATATATTTTAATAAAATGTATGAAAGTTGGAATTATTATATTATCATGACATTTGTCAATTTTCTTAATTATTTATTAGTTAATTCATAATGTAGATGTTAAAAATAATAGTTTTAATGTCTTTATTCCTCTAGTTTACTGTTATATGGTTTGGCAATGCATGTTGTTTGATTTCCTAATAGTATTGTGTTATAGGAATTTTTGAAATATCCCACTAAAGCTATTACAAGTAAAGTAGAGTAAACTGATACATTTATACTTTCTTTTGTTTATAATTACTCTTTGTAGGATCTTGAAATCTTGAGCTAGCTCTAGAGTTAATAATGGTTGTTGTATTTATGTATGGTGATTTATGTTTGCATTTGGACATCCAAATAGTTTTCTGAATAGTACAAAGAAATCACCATTAAATTTCCTTCACTGCATTGAATTTTTTAAATTAAATATTAATTTATAGTGAACTGTATTCTCAGGGTACATATGGTCAGAGAAATGATGATTATCATCATCTATGAAATTTCTAGCATTTTTTATTATGATCAACAGCTTAGAAATTCAGAATATGCAGGTAAAAATGTTGTATATCATATCTTAATTTAGGCACTGACTGGATAATTTGGCTTTTTACTGATTACTGAATATCTTTTAAATATTGTCAAAAGAGATGATTGTTCATTTGATTATTCTTGTGTATTGCTGGTGATGCAACTTATAAGTATAATTATTAGCATAATTATTTTTTTATTATTTGATGATTTCATAGTTCTTTGATGTTTATTCACCTATCTTTACTCCTCTCTATATTTTATCATTCTATATTTGTTTATTGGCTGTGCAGTTTTTAATTATTGAGCAGGAATGATAGTACTTTCCATCTCTCCATGTTATGTTACCCCTATTTTTGTTTTTTCACAAGATATATATATATATATATATATATATATATATATATATATATATATATATATATATATATATATATATATATATATATATATATATATATTGTACATTTTTCTGGCTTGAGAATCATTGGATGGGTAGTAAATAAGATCATTTGTATATATGTACCATATGTGTCCAAATTTATTTAATATCATAGATTAACTTTTATTTAGTTATTTATTTATTATGGTAATCTAATTATTTTTTAAAAATATGTTTTCTTATTTAGTCAAATATTATAAATTAAATTTATTCAGTTATTTGTTTATTATAATAACCTAGTTATTTTGAAAAATGTAATATTTATGTTTGTCATGGTAATAATAACTCTATACTGTATAATTTTACTTGATTAAGAAATTATTTTTCTTATATTTATTATTATATATCATTAAATCATCCATCAGGCATATGAGGTAAATAAAATATTTTAGTCTAAATTAATAAATATAAATAATGAGGATTATTAAAAGACCATTACCTAGTAAAGATGATTCTCAATACCTTATTTATGGTTATATTTTCCATTTAAGTCAAGTTTCTTTTCTGAGAAAGTATATTATAATGCATTACTGCATAAAATAAAAATATTGTTAAAGTTCAAATTGTGGTCTATGCTTGTTTTTCATTCATACATTTCACCAATTTAATCAAACATTTAAATTAAGTAATGCAATATCATTATTGATTTTCATGTATCCCAAACTATGGTTTGAAGCTGATAGGATAAACACTAAATAGATGGAAGTTTGGGCTCTGATGGTACTATGATAAGTCTTAGATAATGACACCAGTCATAGCATATTTTTCAGTTAACTCAGATTTTATAAATTGTATCTTCAATAGAAATATTCATGTAGTGGTAACATATTACTATGATGATCAAAAAATATAACTGTGGTGGGATAACATTACTGACAATATGCTTATAAACTGGTAATGCTTTTTGGTATGTTCATCACTAATCCATGATTAGGACACAAATTTTGAAACTACATTGCTATCTATCTATCTGTTTTTCTCTCTTCTTCTTCTATCTTCTATCTTCTATCTTCTATCTTTTCTATCTATCTATCTATCTATCTATCTATCTATCTATCTATCTATCTATCTATCTATCTATCTATCTATCTATCTATCTATCTATCTATCTATCTATCTATCTATCTATCTATCTATCTATCTATCTATCTATCTATCTATCTATCTATCTATCTATCTATCTATCTATCTATCTATCTATCTATCTATCTATCTATCTATCTATCTATCCATCTATCTATCTATCTATCCATCTATCTATCTATCTATCTATCTATCTATCTATCTATCTATCTATCTATCTATCTATCTATCTATCTATCTATCTATCTATCTATCTATCTATCTATCTATCTATCTATCTATCTATCCATAGAGAGAGAGAGATAAAGAAAGCTATGATTATGACTATCATGAACTTCACTGAAACCTTTAGATTATAAAGAAGAAAAAAGTCACTTCAGTTTGATGATAAACAAACATATGCAAATTTGAATATCTATATATATTGAAACTTGTACCAATAAGATTTGTACATCCATGCAACAAAATCTAGAGTATAGGTAAAACACACTAAAGCTGTTGTAATCTAGATGGGAAGATCCAGAATTCTGTCGACCTTCAACCCACTCCACCTTACTCCATAACTTAATACTCTATGAACGACATTTCCCAAGTTACACATGATTTTAATTTAATCACAAGTCGACAGTAGCAACAGGGTGAAGCAAGAGACTCAAGGAGTAGACAAATAATTACTATCAACACACACATATGGCTAAATGAACTAACAATTTATCAATAGTTGCTCACTAAGTCTATTAGAGAGTGATATATATATATATATATATATATATATATATATATATATATATATATATATATATATATATATATATATATATATATAATGATGTACACATAAATTAATGTGGAGTTGAATATGAATTGATTACAAGCAATAAAGAAATGGAATTGAATTATATTTTTAAAATAATTTAATAAATAAAATAAAATAAATTATAAATAAAACCACAATATTTATAGAATTGATTTATGGGATATTATGCTCACAGGCATCACAGTTAATGAGATTGGTAGCTACATATTCTCCCATTATAATTTTTTTAATAAAACAATCTGTGGTAATCATGTCTATGCCTACTTAATATTCCAAATCCTAGTTATTTTGCAGTCTGTCAAATCACACAGAACATATTAGCCAAAGTTATATAATGAAATATACTGTGCTTTTGGCATCCATCTATGTATAACAGGTTATGAGTAGAGCACATAATAAGGCTCAAAGATATGCAGGTTAGCATGGTAATGTAGATTAGGGTTCTGTTGAGTGCTGAATAATCATTTATATAAGGGAGAGAAAACTGGTATAAATGCTAGGTCTACTGACACATGCTATGGCACATATTAAAATATTAATAAAGATAAAGGTATGAATGAATCATTATTCATGAAGTTCAGCATTGAATGCTAAGATTGAACAACTTGCTATGAATACAACATTTGTATTTCAGGGAATCAGATAAGCTTATAACAATCTGGACCCTTGGGTTCCAGTTCTAAAATAGTTTGCTTTACCCAAACCAGAAGTATGAGGGTGGCCACTATCAGCACTCATAAGAAAAACATACAGCAAGCAGTTAATGTACTATAGGTACTTTGTAATGACACGGTCACAACCTACACACATATAAAATATAATTGCATTTGACTAACTTAACATGCCTTAAAATAAATAGCATTTATTTGCACATCTATATAACCCAGTTCTCAAGACTAGTATTTCAAATATATTACTTAGGGACTAAATTAATTAGTAACCCATATCAAGATACCAAACCTGTATCTCTAATATAAATTAATTTAGGGAGGAGAAAGTATATTTGATAAAACATTATAAATATGCTTTAATAATAAATATGCTTTAATAATATCCATATGGCTAGTTCCTATGATATACAGATTATATATATATAGAAAGTTATAATTCATAACTATAACTAAGCAAACTCCAAGTTTACTAGGAAGTAACTGATTACTATAATATTAATTCATAAAATTAATCAGTACAAATAATAATAAAGATCTTAAGACAGCAAGTTGAGAATAATAATTCAAATATTTAACCTTTATTAAAATGAAGATATGAAATTATCTTCATAAAGAAATAGACCAAAATTATATATGTATACTCACGGTTTATTTGGCATATTAAATCCACCCAATAATAAAATGATAAAATTATGAAATAAATTTAAATAGAATAATAGGCATAAAAGGCCACAGTCAGCTTAAATTAGATTATTAGTGTTTTTCATTTTTAAAAGAATGATTTTCTAATTATAAGTTTGTTTCAGACAAGATAAGTTTTACATTAATTAGCACTGATAAGATTTATGGAACTTAGAAAACAGATCTAATGTTGTTTGTTATATAGCTAGCTTAAGTAGATATTATAAAATTAACAGTTTATGCACAGAGGTCTGTAGTAATTATTAGAAAGGTTACCAATTTGATTCTTTGCAGCTTTTGCCACTTAGATGATGATGATGATGTCACTATTCTTCTTAATGGGCAGGGTGGGTTTTCATAGATATCCTCTTACAATAGTAGGCTGATTGCTGTGCTATAATTTTGTCCATTGCAGTTGTGATGGTTAACTGCTATCACAGGTTAAATTGGGACCCTGATCTACAATATGTCTACAATATCTCACAAGAGATGCTGTGAGTTTATGCCTTTTTACCCTGCCATGTTCAACTTGCAACAATTGACAAACAATGTATTATATTTCTGCTTACAACATTGCACTATTTATGCAATTTTACTATTGAACATCTGCTTGTTTATGAGTTTGTACACAACTAGAAAATCCCCAAATCTAAGTCATTTAATACTTAAAATTTAACTTTAACCTGATGTCACTATTTAAATCTCAGTTCATATTGTTTTATATTTTATGACTCAGCCCATTTAAAAAGAATATTAATTCTCAGAAACGCTATTGTCAATTTTAAGGCTATTAAATCAAATTGACGCCAGATCAAGACACTCACAGTTTTTTAATTTAAATTGTTTATAATGTAAACATAAAACTGAATTTATAATCAGTATAAAACTAATTCTGCCACCATATATGTAGGATCGCAGTACCTGGAATATACCCTATATAGACACAATTCCAGCAAAATAAAGATAAAATAGATTAACATTTTTAATTAAATCGCTTTTTTTTTAACTGCGTGACTTTTAAGACAATATATATATATATATGGCATCCAATTATAAGCTTATCACTCATATATATATATATGCGATCATACATACGTAGTCACTCAATGTTGTTTGTGTAGGTACTCTAAAAGGTTTTAAACCTGGCATAAGAATAGGGGTAAGGGTAAAATAAGTGAAACACGCAAGCAATGAAAATTGATTGTTTCAAGCTGTATATATATATATATATATTTTTATGATTAAATTATTAAGAAAAACAATATTTACAGTTGATATTCCTAATCTTCAGAAACATTCTAATGAATTTAAATTAGAACTTACAAATCGGTTTCAAGTATTAGTAGATTTTGAACATGATTCAGATTTCAATGAAATTAATATGAAAATAACTGATACACTTTTAAAAACTGCAACAAAGATAGCTGGTGGAAAAAAGCAGCAACTGACTAATAAAATTTCTACTGAGACTAGAGGATTTATGAAGAAAAGAAGGAATATGAAGATATAAAAAAATGATGCATTAAAAAGAATTGAATATCTCGAATTTTGTAAAATTGTGTGGAAAAGAGTTAAAAATGATATAAGAAAGCATAACTGTGAATTAGCAAGGAAAGCTGTAAAAGAAAATAAAAGTCTCAAGAATGTTAAACAACATTTTGGTATTCCTAGGAAATTTATATCTGCTATAAGAAAAAAAGATGGAATTATTACTAAAAAGAGAGATGTCATCATGCAGAAATTGGTAGATTTTTATCAAGAATTATATAGTAATAAAGAACAAGTACCTCCTATATCTATTACATCTTCCGAATTGCCCAGAATTTTAAATGAAGAAGTGAGACATGCAATTAAATGTATGAAAAAAGGAAAGGCTCCAGGTAATGATGGAATTATAATTGATACATTCAAAGAAGCAGGTGAAGAAATAGAATTTTTTTTAGCAAAGTTATATACCAAATGACTAAATGATAAAAATGTACAGGATGATTGGAAGAATGCATTAATAATATTAATATTTAAAAATGGTGATAAAGAAGATATTAGAAATTATAGACCTATCAACCTTTTATCAGTTTTATATAAATTTTTTACCAAGATAATTACAACTCGTCTACAGAAAACAGTGGATTTCCACCAACCAAGAGAACAAGCTGGTTTAAAAGTGATTTTAGTACAATAGATCATATCCAGATATTGAGAGAAGTTATAGAAAGGACAAATAAATATGAGTTGACATTATGTTTTGGATTTGTAGATTATGAAAAGGCATTTGATTCTATAAACATTTCTTCAGTAATTAAATCATTAGATCATCAAGGTATAGATCCAGGATATTGTCATATTTTAAAAAATATTTATAAAAATGCAATAGCAACAATTAGATTACATAATGATACTGGAAAATTCAACGTTGAGAAAGGTGTAAGACAAGGTGACTTCATATCTCCAAAACTTTTTACAACAGTGATGCAAGAAGTATTTTGTGGATTAAAATGGGAAACTAAAAGAATGAAAGTAAATGGAGATTATTTAAGTCACTTAGATTTCATAGATGATGTAGTTGTTATCAGATAAAATAGAAATATAGGACTAAAGATAAATGTTAAAAAGACTAAAGTAATGTTTAATCGATTTGCTCAAATGATGAAAATAAAGATTGATTATGATGAAATTAGAAGAAGAAAACAGTTACAAATACCTTGGTCAGATTATTAATAGAGATGGAAACATAATGGAGGAAATTAATCATAGAATTAAATTTGGCTTGAGTGCTTTTGGTAGAAATAACTTGATACTAAAAGAAAATATGCATATGTGTTTAAAAAGGAAGGTTTTTAACAAATGTGTTTTACGAATCTTACTTATGGATATGAGACTGACATTTAATACAAGAGCAATACAGATACTTCAGACCACTCAAAGAACTATGGAGTATGTATGTTGGGAGTAACAAGAAGAGATCGAAAATGCAATGTGTGGGTAAGAGAACAAACAGGTGTTACTGACCACATTGAAAAAATTAAAAGTTTGGAGTTGGGCTGAACATATTGCTAGAAGAGATGATAATAGAGGAACAATTGAAAAATTTTAAATTGGATTCCAAGAGATTTTAAAAAACCCAGAAAGAGATCACATGTGAGATGGATGGATGAAATAAGAAAGGGTGCAGAGGTGATGTGGTGAAGAGAAGCTAAAGATCGGAGAAGATGGATTAAGCTTGGAGAAACCTTCATCCTGCAGTGGATTGATAATTGTTGATGATGATGATGATTTGAGAAAAAAAAGCTCCAAGGAAAGTACTTTTTATGACTGAAACATCAGCTATTTTGCTATTATATTTTTATTATACAGATGCTCCCAGAAATAAAACTATGAATTCATCATTTGTCCATAATATATATATATATATATATATATATATATATATATATATATATATATATATATATATATATATATATATATATATATATATATATATATTAGCTGAACAAGGTCTGTTTAAAAGAAGCTGTTTAATTGGGTGTAAATCTTATTTAACATAATTTTTAATTTTATATTTTTAAAATTACATGAATGGACCAGCCATTCAGCAGAGGGGAGAATACCATCAATAGAAGTCATTAACAATATGCACAGTCAGACTGAGCTATGCAACACATAACACAAATCACATTTCCATACCATATCCAGCACTTGAAATATCCCATGACTAGATCACACTCTGTTTCAGGGTCCACCATATTTACTTAACACCTAAAATAACTCTACACTAATTTACTTGTGACACAGTGACAAGAGAGAAAGAGAAAATAAAACAAAATAACAATTAAGGCAAACATTAATATTAAATTATTTATGCACACATTTATTTAATAGAATATAAAATAACACAATAAATTGTACATAAGAAAAAATATAAATGATTTTAGGCTATAGTTATAATAGTCTGTTAATTAAAGTTCATTCAGTTGAAGTAAAGAGTCTAGTCTGTGATTAGAATATATTTTAAAATATCTTTACCTAGGTTTTTATGATTGTCAGTTTCCAACCGGTTGGCTTTTTGTTCTCCATTGATGGTTCAGAGCTTGTTTTCCATTCTTTGTGTTGACAATGGGAGAGAGTTGTGGCAGAATTTACTTACAATCTAGGCATCATTCCGGTTGTTGGTTCAGATGAAGTTCAGTTGGTTTGGGGCCTGAAACCCCACTGAATATCCTAAAGTTGTCTAGCAATGCATGTTACTAGATCTGCAGCTTTTGGATAGATGCTGACTGCAAAAGTAATTAACTGGTTTACTATTGCATTCTGAATATCTGGATCTCTGGTTGTTTGGACTCTTATTCGGTGAGAACTGATGAATGATCTAGCAAATTGCAGCCCTGACTTTATAGCAATAACACAAACCTGACTAATAACAAATTGATGATGGAATAACTTAATCACAAAAGTCAGACCAGATTGTATATCACAAACCAGACCATATAACAATAGAGAAAGTGACTTTATATACTTTTTTTCTCTCTAATTGTTTTAATTTTTTATCATTATTTAAATTTTGATCTTAACTTGAAATGTCTTTTAGTTAATTTTGCATTTCTTTAATTAATTGATTTTACATAATCTTTAATATTAATCATTCAGATTCATCTAAACAATCTTGATAAAATAATTTAGTTTTATTTCATAATCAGTGATCTTATAAACTAATTAATTACATTTTTCGAAATTTTACAAACATTTTATTTTTACAGACTAAATTTTAGTCCGATTTCACATTGGCTTATTTTATACATTATAATAAGTTTTTTTTTACAAAAGGAGAGAAAAACTTTTTTTAATTCTATTATACATTTCTCCTCCCTCCTGTTAAGAATTTTTATTCTAAAAGAAAAATATGACACACCACTCAAAGGAGTATGGAGAGATGTATGTTGGGAGTAACAAGAAGAGATCGAAATCGCAATGTATGGGTAAGACAACAAACAGGTGTTACTGACCTTATTGAAAAAAGTAAAAGATTGAAATGGAGTTGGGCTGGACATATTGCTAGAAGAGATGATAATAGATGGACAATTGAAATTTTAAACTGGATTCCAAGAGATTGTAAAAGACCCAGAAAGAGACCACATGTGAGATGGATGGATGAAATAAGAAAATGTGCAGGGGTGTTGTGGAGAAGAGAAGCTAAAGTTCGAGAAGATGGATTAAACTTGGAGAGACCTTCATCCTGCAGTGGATTGATAATGATTGATGATGATGATGATGTTTATTTTTTAAATTTTTGTTTAAAAAAAAATTTTTAAACCACTTATAATATATTTTTAACTTATTTTTTTAATAAAAAATACAGATGCTGTTCATTAAGGGTACAATATATCGAAACAGTTTTTTTTATTTGCAATAATAGCAAGTGGACAGGATCATTTTGACAAAGATAAAATAGTACAGAATTAATAAAAAAAAATCATTGATATAATTTTTTGTGTTTTAAAAAATTCTTAAGAAATATAGAATAATTTAATATTTAAAATATGAGGGTTTATTACATATTTATACAATGAGAGACATTCACTTATATCAAACTGGTATTGTTCCAGGCTCCTTATTGAATTTTTTTTAAAATGTACATGAGACACTTTTCACAATAACTTCAGTTTTAATAATGTTAGATCAAAAAACTTTACATTGATAGAAATTAGAAAACTAAGGAAAACAATAAGACTAAGACAAATAGTGATTACCATTTAAAAAATAAGAAAAAAATAAATAAATTTCAACATCTAACATAATTATTACTTTGTTGTTTGTTTATAATTTCTAATTAATCGTTAACCTAGTTTAAATTACATCTTTATTGATAATTTCTTTGTATTCCTCACAAAATTATCTTTCAAACCATATATAATACTTCCCACCTGAGATAATCCATAGCTTCAGAATCTCCAAAACAACTCACATATGAATTCTTCATTTTTATCTTGTACCCCAAAAGTTACCAAATCTCAAAGGTGTCTACAAGAAAAAGATTCATGCTAATAAAAACACAAAACAAATTTCCAGAAGATGGATATACATTTGTCATCATAGCAATTGGCTTCTTGTCTATCTAAAACTAGAAATTGTAGGCTAATGTCTGTATCACTGATAAAATGAGTTTCATCTCTTTATTTTATATTTTTTTTGTGTACATCAATGATATTTATATTTTTTAGATACACCACTGATGCTATCTTCTTATATTTATTATCTCATTTAGATATAATTTATTGGCATATAGCTCATTTGCTAATTATAGACTTGAAAATAATGTGATACAAGATGTTGCAAAACTGCTGACTCAACAGCATGAGTATCAAGGCATGCAATTCCATGTGGTACTACACACACATCATTTGAAATCTCTATTTATTGGTTTTAAATGTTTATATTTTTACATGGTACTATGCCCAGTAAATTTTTTGATTGCTTTATCACCTGTAACCTTTCTACAACTTAGATTATCAGTTTTTAAAATTTACATTGTAATGCTCTAATCATTATTTGTTTTACAAACATGCAAGAGAAATTATTAAACCTTTTGAGAATCATTATGTCTATAAAATAAGGTTGCCTCAAATTTGAATCAGAGATACAAAATTACACTGTATAAAAGCCACTTTTGTTATATTTGAACACAAATTTATATACTGTATAATAAAGAGCATAAATGATTTAATATTATATATATATATATATATATATAAATATATATTGTGCCCTTTTCTATAGGTCAGTAATAGTTTGTAACAGTCAATTACTAAAAAATTTTAAATTTAGAATATGTTCTTTTAATACATTAATTATATTAAATCAATTATATCTTTAAAGTACAATTTGAGGCTAAAGCAAATACGTAGTATATAAAATTATAGCGAATTATTTAAAAAATGGTTATGTAAAGCTTGAAATATTGTTTCATACGGTTGTAAAAGCTGGCCATATTAAATAACACAGCTATAAATATTAAAAGTATATTTAATAAATTCGATTTTAATAGTTTAAAACTGTATAAGTTAATAAATACAGTGTTTAAATTTATAATCATATTTAAATAAACAAAAATTAATATAGTATATTTTAAAAATAAACTTTATGATGGTGAGAATTATATCTAATTCTATATTTTCTAAATTGTTCTTCCAAATTTTTTTATAATTATTTTATATAATATAATAAGTGTATCAATTTTATTAGTCTAGGCAGAGAAATAGATTGAAAATCGTCTGTCAAAGTTATTAATCATGTGACATTTTAATGTATACTATCACACACACTGCTTGTTTGAATTAATAACAAAGTTTAAAATATTTTAAAAGTTATATTATAGAATTGGATAGAATTATTGCCTATCATAAAAGTAAATAGTATTAAACATTAAGTTAACTATCGTATGTAATGTTTTGTAATGTTTTAAATAGTATCATAAAGACGAATACAGATATAATAAAAATTAAATATTTTATTTAAATAAAAATAGATAAATTGAATATTAAAAAATGGAATAGGTTATTTAAGGTTATTTTAAAAGTTATTTTAAATGTTTAAATAGTTTTAATAAAATAATAATTTATTTAAAAGTAATATTTTAAATAATATTTTAGGTTCATTACGTCACAATTTTTAATTTTCAAATATAATTCTACTATAAACTGAGGATATGTAAATTTGTTCTCAGGCTAAAGTAAGAATTAACCAATAGGAATAGGTATTCTTGCAGACTATAAATATGATTTGCATGTATGGGAGATTAATAATGTATTGAAACCGGAGAAAGGTAAATTATAACTATCAAAAGATAGTATTTTAAAATTTTTTATTTCAGTCAATTTTTTTAGTACTTTCTTATAACTTTATCTGCAAAAAACTAATTGATAATTTTAAAAAATATTTTTTGCAAAAGAGAGTATAAACTAAAAAATATTTTAATAATTTCGTTTAACATGCTTTGTTAAATTTTTTAAAGTTCTTTATCAGTCGTATTTTATCTAAAAGTTTAACCTAAACCACACAGTAAAAAATGGATATACTATGAAATAAAATGGATATAAATTGTAATGCTGAAAAAATATTTGAAATATTTATTGATACAGCTTTATTAATATTTCACCGAAGAACTGTTTTGGTACATAAAAACCACAGCTCGGACATTATACGGAGTCTAAAAATGTATTGAAACGTATTATTTATAGGCTGATCCAAGATTTGTTTTTAAATAGTAATAAGACAATTATATTTCATGGATTATTTTATATAATATGATATTCAAAGGAGTAAAATGTTATATCCTTTCTAAAGGTAACATTTTTTAAAAAATATTTTCGAGTGCAAAATTTAAGAAAGAACCCAGGAGATTATGTTATAGAAGCATTTTTGATATTAAAATATCCATTCTTAGAATTATTTAAAATGTATTTGGAAAAGATTTGTTCAAAAAATACTTGAAGTTTTATTTTAAAAGAGATTTATAAAAAAAAAAAAAACCAAACGAAAGTTTAAATGTATCAAGAAGGAAACGTATATAAAAAAAATGAACACATAGTTAAAAAAAATGGATCCATGGAAATACAAATAGTACTTAAAAGTTCATCGAATATTTTTAAAATTAAATTAGATGGATTGATGCATCGGATACGCAGAGAATATTGGTAGAGAAGATTAAGAAGCTTCACGGGATTAATTAATATTATGATTTAATAATTATCGTCCTAAATACTAAAACCAAGGATTATTTTCTATAAATTTTACTAAATGGATTAATAATTATTTTTATTTTAAACTTTAACGCACTTGGAGAACATTTTTAAAAAACTCTAGAGAAAATAATAAACATTTTGGACTTATCAGGAACTATCGTCAAGAAAATATGTAACTATAGTTTTGATTTTTTTTTATTTTGTTAACCTAGTTTAAATCTAAATTTTTATATAAGATTAGGAAAAACATAAAAACATTAATATATTAATATTAAAATTTTATAATATAACAATCTAATAATTTAGCTAAAAATATTTTAATATAAAGTGTATGGGTGTGAATTTTTTTTTTTTTATATCTGCAATGCTCAAGTGGATAAAGAAAAGCCTACTGAACACGATGACTAGATAAAGGTTATTGGTAATAATAATAACTATTGATAATTTATAATGTATATTTTTTTTGTTTTCTTTAGATCATCCATAAATTGAAAGAATGAAGTGTAAAAGTTTTTTTACTTATATGTACCGCATTTTATACAACATTTTAAAAAACATTATGAGATAGGATTGATTTGAAAATATGCATACGACAATTTTTTTTTATTTTTTTTTATTAGTAATATAATCCAACATAACAAATAATTATGTGATTCTTTTAAAATTTTTATGTTATGGGATATTCAAATATTGTCTAAGTAGATTGTATATGATTAGACATATAGAATGATGAAGTGGACAGACTTTTCTTGTGGAACAGCTAGATTGTTTAACTATTAATGAATTTTATTTATTGTTTTTGTAAATGCAGATAGTTATTTATCGATGTAAGATGTAGAAAAATCTTGAGAAATAATGTTGAGATAGTGGCTTGGAAGTACTATAGTTAGCAGGAAACCAAGATGATGTATTTGTTTTAAAAAATAGGATGTTATAAGGAATGGAAATAATATTTAGTCTTTATGTGAATATCAGCATAGTTAACAAAGCCCTATGACTGATACACATTTTATTTGGACAGTGTTTATATTTCTTTAAATATTTGATGTTCTAATAAAGCTGAAGAAATAACTTTAACATCGTCCCTGTATTAGAGGATATTAGGCAGGTAAATGCCATACCTCTTCACACTGTGCCATGATTTTGAGATATGTTAAGAGTAATACTCTAGCTTTCTTCCTTAATCCTATGCATCTGTTTTCGCTATCTTTATTTCATGTAACTGCATTGTTTAGTAAGATATTTTAAAAGAAATGATAAATAATTTAGAACTAAGGTTATGCTATCGTTTTGTATAAGATTAGTTTATTTGCTTATAAGGAGCAGAATATTATAACTTAAAATTGAAGATCCAAAGTATCCTAAGGAAAGAAAAGAATCATCGAATATATTTTGAATTTTATTTCGGAAATGAAATATAAAATTTTTTAAAATAAAGTATCTAAACAAAGATATTTTCTTTAAAGTGATAATAATTTTAAAATGCTTTAGTATTATTTTTTTAAAGAGAAAATAAGTATTGCATATTTTAAAATACAATAGTACAAAGTAAATTATGTAAACAATATGCATAGTATATTTTTGTTTATTGATTAACAGACATGTATTGATGATTACACTTATATCATACTAAAGTAGGGCTTAAAGAAGAATATATTATGATTAGTAAACATTGTGTGATAAATACTAAAATCTAGTACTGAATTTTGGATAATATTTTGTGTAACATCTTTGACTTTGCAAGATGAAATTTTTTTTTAATATTTTGAGAAATCCATACTCATTATAAAATTTTGTTTTCTATAGAATGTTTTTCTAAGTATGAATTTTTAAAATAAGATAGTTTAATAATATTAAGGATAAAATGCTGTTGCTAATAAAGTAGATAAATATATTTGTAATAAGTTAACCATAATGAGAAACCAAATAACATTTTTTTTAAATTTTGTCCTAAATCTAAATAAAGATATAATTGAAATATAAATTATTTTTTTATAACCCGGTAGATCAAACTGTAAAATAAAAAAAAAAAGTTAAGGATATCCACTGTAAATAGTGTAAATAAATTGTTTATTTATTTGTTGTTAGTAATAAACTTTGTTAAATTTTGTTATTTCAAAAATTTTGTGTCCGAGTTATTTATTTCTCCACATCGCTGCATGAAAACACGATATATGCATAATAATCGAAACAAACATATAATTTTGCACAAAAAGATAAATAGAGAATTATTTAAGAATTTAAATATTTTATTGGTATTCATTATAATTAAATAATCATAATCTTACATTATTTATTGGTCATAAATCAGTTATCACAATATTATATTAAATTATATGATATCTGTTGCCACACATATTTTGTTTGTCAGATTATTAAAATGCTACCACGTATTTATTATATCATTACATGAAGAATATTATTATTGTTATTTATTATTATTAGTTTAAGTGTAGTAGATTATGACATAAAATCCCTTCTCATATTTTACTACCGTATTTTAAAATTAACTTAGAATAAATTTTATGAACCTGAGATTATTTTATCGAGCTAGATTATTATTAAATAGAAGATTAAGATTTAATTATTAGTTTAATCTTAGTGAGTAGAAGTTATTAAAGTCGTAAGAATACTATGAGTTTGTTATTTGAAATAGTAATAAGGGGGGATAGTGTTCTTATGCCATTGAGGTAGTATCCTGTAGGATATTGGCTCAATGTAATCTATCTTGTCACCTGTATTTTCACTTCAAGTCTCATGAAAATATTAAATATTTATTTAATTCATTTTTATAAACTGAACCTTATTCATATTGTAAATTTGAGCTAGTGAAACATTTTAATTTTAATGCTGAATATTTTATTTATTAATTATTAACTGAGATAGAACCCGTTTTATTTTATATCATATACTATTCTGGAAGTGAAGATGCATGAGGGCAAGGTCAGAATATATATATATATATATATATATTCTGATATTTCAATTATAATCGTATATATATATATATATATATATATATATATATACGATTATAATTGAAATAATAAATGTGTTATTTCAATTATAATTTCAATTTTGTTTTTAATTAATGGACATTTTATTTATTTTACACACCCACACACACACACACATATATATATATATGAAAAAGAAAACAAGTTTTATATACGTAAAAACCTGCTATCGCTTGTATTAATGATCAATAGACAGAGCTTTACCAAGACCTCCAAACAAGCATATTTGTTTACATAAACGTCAGAGTCAATATTCACTGTCTCTTTCATTTTGCTCCACCCTCAGATCAGCTGATTTCAAGCTGATTTGCTTTCATCAGTGAAGGGATAGGAGTTAGAAACTAGACCTAAATATTAGCTTTGATTATGTGGAGAAACTGAACTGATATCAGACCCACATAGCTATCTAGTTTGATAGGCTGAGTTTGAAGACATTTAGGTGTCTAAAAAATTCATGCTTGCAAACTGATAGAAACGTTTTGCATAAACGCTTGGAGTTAATATTTAGGTCTAGTTTCTAACTCCTATCCCTTCACTGATGAGAGCAAATCAGCTTGAAATCAGCTGATCTGAGGGTGGAGCAAAATGAAAGAGACAGTGAATATTGACTCTGACATTTATGTAAACAAATACACTTGTTTGGAGGTCTTGGTAAAGCTCCATCTATTGATCATTAATACAAGCGATAGCAGGTTTTTGCATATATAAAACTTGTTTTGTTTTTCATAAATGTACCTTTAAAGTTTTCTTGCAATTATATATATTGCAGAAGCTTTGATTATGTGGAGAAACTGAACTGATATCAGACCCATATAGCTATCTAGTTTGATAGGCTGAGTTTGAAGACATTTAGATGTCTAAAAAATTTATGCTTGCAAACTGATAGAAATGTTTTGCATAAATGCTTGGAGTTAATATTTAGGTCTAGTTTCTAACTCCTATCCCTTCACTGATGAGAGCAAATCAGCTTGAAATCAGCTGATCTGAGGGTGGAGCAAAATGAAAGAGACAGTGAATATTGACTCTGACGTTTATGTAAACAAATACGCTTGTTTGGAGGTCTTGGTAAAGCTCCATCTATTGATCATATATATATATATATATATATATATATATATATATATATAGTACAGAGACACAAAAATAAAAATGCAAACAAATTAATAAATTCTACTATTAATCAAAATAATTAAAAAAAAATTTAATGAAATAAAAAATTAAAATTGTATACTTACGATATTCCGATTATGTTTACATCCCATTGTAAGCCTTGAATGTGAATATCAGTGTATTTTTAATCTACTTGCATTAGCTAATGAGACTGATGAAAATTTTCTGCCTTTATCACCCTCATGTAAACTAGAAAATTGATCAAAAAGAAAAAAGTTAATTGTGCCTAATAACAAAAAAATTAATAAAAAAATTACAAATTTTATCTGATATTACATTGTGATATATAATTGCAAAGAGTGATTCAAGCAGCAATGAAATCTGGGATTTCTGTTGATGTCATGCTTATAGTTTTTGCACAATTTAAAAAAGACAAAATTTCAACCAATCAGCTGCTGCTAGCTCACATCGCACTACAAAGATTCAACCTGTTTTGAATTTTTGTTAGACTCATTAGACTAGAGATTATTCAATAACGAATAAAATTTTCATAGTGTAATTTTTACTACACTACCCTCATGCATAGTAGTGACAGGATTCTATCAACTTTTAACACCTTGTGCAGGGATATAATCATAAGCATATGACCAAAAATTTGTGAAAAATATCTATAATCATAAAAATATAGAGCACTCATCAGTTGGCCCTAATGACAATCTCTTACAAATATTTTTATCACTGTTCAGTATATATATATATATATATATATATATATATATATATATATATATATATATATATATATATATATATATATATATATATATATATATATATAAATACAAATAAAATGTCCATCAATTAAAAAACTATTGTAATAACAATAAAAATAATAAATATAATGGTAATTATCTAATATATACAATCTTTTCAATCTGCAGATGCACATTTGGTTAATTCTTTAACCCTCCTCAAATACTGTTTTTTCTTTAGTTTAACAGAAGTTGATGAGGGTTAAAGAATTAGACAAAATTACTTCTGCAGATTGAAAAGACTATATAATAGTTAATTACTGTTATATTTATTATTTTAATTGTTATATATACACCTGAGTTTCATTTTATGTGGTTGATAGGTTCCTTAGAAAATGTGCACAAAAGAAATCGTACAAATATAGATTTAACTTACCTTGAAAAATGGGGGATAGGTTCTGTATTTTTTAGAAATTGCTTAAAAGCAAAGCAACAAGGAAAACTTACTTTAAAATTTGCATTAACAAAATAAGAAAATAAAGTATGACTAATAAAAAATTTCAAATATTTGAAAAAAAATAATACACGACAAACTTTTTTTACTTTTTTTTATTAACTACAGTATTTAATTTTACATTTTTTCATACATATTTTAATCATTACTGCTATTTTACAATATGCATTCATTAGTGAACTGTAAGAAATCAGATTGTAATGTGATGTACAACTAGTGTCACTTTCAGTCTTGTGCAGTGTTGATGGTTTTCTGTTTCTATATTTAAAAAATGAGATCACAATCAAAACAAAAAGATTATACATTATCATTAGTAAGATTATTTTCAGTTTACAAAATCTATAAAATCTTCATTATTATTTATTTTAAAAATGTAAAAAATTATTTACTTCTGTTATATCTAACAAAATACATTTTAAAAGTTTAAAATTTTTGAATATTTATTGTGATATTCTTATACATAAGTATAAATCTATTATTATTATTTACTCATTAGTATAAGCAGGTTATTTACATAGAAGCTAAGATTCTAAATACAGCTTCAGGCCATATTCATGTTAGCTGTTAATATAACGTTATATTTTTGAAAAAAAAGTGTTTCAAGTCAAAATAAGTTATTCATAATTTAAATTTCTTAATATCTAATAAATATAGTGAAATATGAAAGATATTAACAAGAAACATGAATTGTATAACTTCAAAATCACATTAAAATAATCTGCATAAATCAAGATCCAGGTGTACATCAAACTACTATAATTTAATTGATAAGTGTGAAATGTGAATCCTCACAAATTTGACACACATCATTTAATGAAAGTATATTAATAATTTTTATTTGACATTCATTAGTCTAGATAATATCCAATAATAAATAATATTTCTTAAGTGTAATTTTTACTACACCACTTTCATGCAAAATAATAACTGAAATCTATTGACTTTTAACATCTTGTGGAAGGATATAATCATAAACATGACCAAAGTCATGTGAAAAAGATATATGATCCCCAAGGTGCACATCTTTGAGCATATATTTATGATTACATCTCTCCACAAGGTATTGATGTAATGAGAAGTGATGTACTGTGATTTCTTCTTAAATGGAGTCAGAAATCTCTCAGCAATTATGCCCAAAGAAACCTGTTAGCAACTTTACTTTCCCCTTTTATTCTCCAACCTAAGCTTTCCCATAATCTGCTCCATCCCATTTCCACAACATAATCTTTATCAACTCTATGGCCTTTATATCTAAATTCCCCTTATCTTTTTCCAAACCCAGCATAAAAACAAAAACTTACTTTATGTATAATCACTTTGTTTAATTTTTATTCTTCCAACAACTTCTTTATTTGCATCCTTTTTTTGTAAGTATTTACATTCAATTAGCAGTTGCCTAATATTTTCTATGCCTTCCTTACATGACTTGCATACTAAATCATCCATATTTTTTAATTTATGTGTATATTCCATTATTGCTAATGATTCTCTCTGAGCATTAAATAGTAACTACTTTCCTTGCTATTATCATAAATTAACTCACACTCAATATTCTGTTTACTTATATATATATATATATATATATATATATATATATATATATATATATATATATATATATATATATATATATATATATATAAGGGAAAAAAAGTTTAAATATATATATATTTTAAACTCTTTTTACTCTCCACACTAACTCTCCATCTCTCCAACTTCCTATTTTTTCATTAATGCATCTATTCTTCTATCCCATTTTTGCCACTATAATACTCAAAAATCCTTCTAACACAATCATCCCACCTTTTGTATAACTATACTGACATAAAGTCTTATCCAAATCTTTTCCATACTGTACTACCTTTTTTACCCATCTTGTTACCTGCCCTTTAATATCAACCCAATTAAATACTATTAGGCTATTTTCTTTTTATCTATAAATTGCAATCTCCTGAACATTCTCATTTTGCTTTTTCATATCTCATATACAAACTTGACCATTCCATTTCATCTTAAATTTTTTTTTTAGCATTCACACATCTGCATTTACTGCATGTATTCTTACTTCTCTTTGTAATTTTTCTGTGTACTAAAACACCACTTACATTATTACTATACATTAATGCTGCTACTTTTACTCCTTCCATACAATTATTCCTACATCATATTTATTATATAAAAATACTGTTAATTTCTTTGTCAGTCCCTTTCTTTTCTTTGCTTCACTTAGTTTTTCTTCCATTTATTCTAACAATTTTTCTGATTACTTAAGATGATTCCCAAATGCTTATACCTATTCACATTTAACTGTATACCTCCTAATAAAAATTCTTTTCTCTATCCCAGCATTTGTCCACCATTGTATTCAGCATAGCTTCCATATCTTTCCTACTTACTATATATATGAATATATAATCAGAAAATAAAAAACCTGATACCATATACACTCCCTTGCCATCTACTAATGGTATCTCTACATCTCTTCCTAGTCTTTCTATTTTTTTCTCCATTTCTCTGAGATATAACAAAAATAAATTAGGTGCCATAGGGCATCCTTGCCTTAGATCCACCTCATTTTTAACTTTAACTGAATCTATATTTCCTAATTAATACCATTAGTAATTATTTTCATACAATCTCTTAATAAGATACACTAAAGCTCCATTCATTACCAAATTTACTAAACTTAGCCATAATCTATTTTTTTACTTTATTATATGTCTTCTTAGTATCTATAAATACCATATATAACTATTTACCTATATTCCTACTCATATCTATAAGTTGTGTGACTACAAATAAACAATCTCCTATATGCCTATCTGATTGAAAGTCTCATTGCATTTCTACTAGTATATTATTTTCTTCCATCCATTTGGCCATTCACCTAGCCACCATATATACAAAAACTTTATATAACACTAATATTTCCACTATTGGTCTATAATTGTTTAAAATTTTATGATCATTGCACTTTTCTTTAAAGACTAGCCTTAGTCTTGTATTATTCCAGCTATCTGGAAATTCTCTGTTCTGTGCCATCTTATTAATAATAAATTTAATTCTGTCCTATTTTCTAAATTCATCACAATCTCCACTGTCCATTTATCTAAGCCTCTTGTCTTTTTACTTTTTAATTTTTTCCCTGCCTCATTCAATTCATTTTTGTTATCCTAATATTTCCATTACTATATGCTTTATGTTTTTGATCACTCTATTCTTCATATCTAACATCTTTTCTATATCCATTACATACTTATTTAATATTGTTTCTAATCTCTATAGCTACACACTTTTTTCTCATCATTTAGTAATACTATTTTTCTCTCCCCTATATTCCTTCTTTTAATATATTTCCAAAATTTTTTACTTACATCTCTTTCACTTTTATTAATATCCTCCAATAAATCATTATTTAGTTTTATTCTTTCTATATATATTTTAGCCAACTTCTTTTTTTAAAAATATTTTTACTATTTAATATTAACATCTTTTTAATTTTCTTTGTATTTAATAGCATATTTATATTTTCTGCATGTTTTATTCCACTATTTTACACTTTTAATAATTCTCACTTTTCTATTTTATTCTTCTGAATATTCTCATCTAAAACCTTATTTGCCACTTTTTCTACTTCCCACACCAGTTCTTACATTCATTCACAACAAACACTTCCATGATTTCTTCTATTTTTATTTTATATTCTTCTAATTTATTCTTATCATTCATTCTCCATATACATTTTTCACTATTCTTTGTACTTTTATTATTACTTTTCATTACATTACTAACCATTTGTATTATAAAGAAAATATAATCACTATTAGATTTTCTCTCCTCATTAGCAAACACTTTAGTATTTTTTACTTTATTCATTCCCTCTTTCTCTACTAATAAATATTTTATTGTGTGAAATATATTATTTCTAGACTATGTATATTGCCTTCATAAATATTTGATAAATTTCCAATGCTCAAATTCACCACCTGGCAGAAATTTTTCAAAAGCTGTCTATTCTTGTTTTCTACATCATCAATTTTTTTTCAATATTCATATCCCATATAACTGTTATTTTCCCTTTTTTTGAAACTCTGTATATCCTTAACTAGGCATTCATATATGCTATTGTTCCACTTTATTATGGTTTGATTATCTTTAGTGGCCATAAACAATATAGCCAACAATTATTCTTGTCTTCCTAACCTTATTTCAAACCAATGTTTCTGACACTTAACAGTATTTAAATATTTTTTGACATAACTTCTATACTACCACCCCTTTTTTCTTTTCTATTTATACACTGCCATACCAAGTCTTTCAATGTAGACTTTTCTTCTTCTCTTAGATGTGTTTCCATTACTGATAATATCTCAAGCTCCTTGTTTTTACCTTTGTTTAATTCCAGTCATTTTTCTACTTTCCTACCACCTTGTCTATGCAAATATCCAATTTTAACAATTTCTTTATTTCTTACTATCCTTTCATAAATTATTTTGACTCTTTCTTCCCTATTACATTTGTAATTAACTTGTTTATCATTAGTTTTACACACCCATTCCATTTCCACATCTATATTTATATCTAAATTGGCTACCTTTGTTTACTTCTCACATTCTATCCATTCTTAACCTTTTTATTGATAATATTGCTATTTAAAACCCTATCCTTCTTTATAAGATTTCTAAATTATATATATTTTTTTATAAATCAAACCCCTAATGCTTCACTTTCTTGTATTGCTAAATCCAATCCATTTTTACTATTTAACTCCCTCTTACTAATAAAAAAATCCTACATATCCACAAACACAACATTTCTCTTGCAGATTTTTTTCACTCTCTCATTTATAGAACATGCCCTATCTAGCATATACCTATTGTCAAATCTTGATAGTAATCTAACTATTTCTAGGCTTTTTTTTAATCTTCAAAGTACTAAAATTTTTTTGTACTCATCCATTTACTCTCTCTAATGGTTCTGACAAATTATTTGTCTCTGCCATAACATAAACATCTTTACTCCCTTCTTTTTTATCTTATCTGTAACATCACTAATTATAGCTCCAGGCAAACATACTTTTACATTTTCCCTTGCAAATACATTTCCACATTCTCTAATTAGAAAATCTCCTATCAAGAGGTCTCATAGTTTACTTTCCCTACCTCATTCATAACCTTCTCTTCCACCTTCTGGACTTCTTATCTTGTTCTTCCTTATTATTTCTATTCATTAATCCATTGATCAGCTCATACTTCATCATTAACTATTTTATTTTACTTCTATATCCATACCACTTCTTCTATATTACTTATTCTTTGACTATTTCCATTGCACTACTATTTTGCCATCCATATCTGTGATCATTCCACTAAATACACACTTTATTCTATTTTTCTTAACTACATTTTCTTCCATTTTTCCTGACTTTTTCTTTAAACTAGTTATACTGAGAAACCATTTTTTTCTTCTCTTGTATCACATTTATACATGATCCACATAATGGTACACTGGTTTTATCCTTTCTACTTTTATTTAAGCATTTCAAATGAAAAATCTTATCACATATAGTATACTCTACCAACGCTTGCCTAATTTTTTTCTGACCATTATATATTCATTATGGAATACAACTACAATCCATATTTTTTTATTTTTCAATTCCTCTAGTCAATATTTATAATTTATCTACTACTCTTCAATATCTTTATACAAAAGAGAAAAAAAACTTTTTTTAAAAAAAATGGTGATCAAAAGCATGCTCCGCTAACATTTACACCTGAAACCTCACTTTTTTTCTGAATACATTACTTTCTTTTTAAATTGAAAAATTCTTTAATAGAAAACCTACTTAAATCTAACTAATCTTATATATGGCTTAGTTTTAAAGCTTCCTTGCAGTAAACACTCACACAAAATATTTTTTTATTTTATATTTAAAATAGCATATTGAATCACTTTCCAAACACTGGCAATATTTTCCCCAATATTTCCAAATCCAATTAAATCTATCTTTCTGCACTCCAAATTTTTATTTCACATTTACATACTAAGCAAATATTCTTTAGCAACAATTTTTTTTCCAGATAATATTAAAAATATATAAAACTTTAACTTACCCTGTGGAACAAATCAGTCATATCAGCATAGAAAGGCAGTCATATATCTGGTGGCACCCTCTAGCTATAGTGTGTTATGTATCACAATGTGGACAGTCATTTAGTTATTAATGAAATTAAAAAATATAATAAGTGTGCTCATATGCAACTATAGAGAAGATTGTTATTTCTATAAATTAAATACAGCTTAGCTCTTTTAAGAACTTATGGTGTTCTCATATTCAAATCGAAATAAAATAGAATAATAATGGAGATGTGAGTGTAAATGTATATATTTGAACAGATTTAAATTTATTTAAATTCAATATTAAATATTTAAATTAAAGAATCCAATTTTTTTAGAGAGGGAAGGATGTGTCTCTACACTTGATAGTTTTATATTGTTGACTATAAAGCAAGCCTACCTTATTTTTTTTTTTTTTGAATCATTTTTTTTTCAATATATTGAATGGTTGCATAGAAGGGAATAAATTGATGTCTTGTCACCTTTTGGTCCTCAAGAAATAGAGAGCTACATTCTGACTTGTCTGAGGCACTTTTGTATAAGTGTTGGTGTAGGGAGAGGCAAGTAGACAATGATGCTCAGGATTCCCCATAATAAATTGATTAAAATCAAGTTTGGGGGCATTTAGTTTTGTATTTGATGCTAGGGGTACGTTCAGGTTTAAGCCTATCTTTGGAATTGTTCGGTAGGCTATTAATCAAAGGGAGTGTTTGGAAAGCAACCCAATAAGTTGATAACCCTAAGGTAATGATAATTACCTTTAATATACACCTGATTGTATTCATTAAACTTTTCTGACCATATATATATATATATATATTTTTATATATTTTTTTTTTATATTTTATTTTTCTTTTTTTCTTTTTTCTTTTTTTTTTTTTTTTTTATTTTTTTTTTTTTTTTTTTTTTTTTTTTTTTTTTTTTTTTTTTTTTTTTTTTTTTTTTTTTTTTTTTTTTTTTTTTTTTTTTTTTTTTTTTTATTTTTTTTTTTTTTATATTTGAAAATTTTCAAAAAAAAATAAATCAAACAAACAAAAAATGGAGAGGCACAAACTAAACCCAACCCCCCACCCCAAACAACAACTAAAAAAAAAATAATAATAGGAAAAAAATAATCATCCCACCCCACAAAAAAAAAGAAAAAAAAAAATCATCAATCAACATTATTATAAAAAATACGAACGAAGGGGGTATTAAGAGGAGGAGGGAAAAAAATCCAAACACCCCAAAAAAATAAACACAAAAAAAAATTTAATAATAAAAAAAAATTATTTATATACATTAATAAATTAAACAAATAGGAATGTGGGGAAAAGGCAAGCAGTGAATGAATAGAAGATTCCATTCCCCAATTATTTTTTTCTCATATCCTCTTTATTAGCTAAATGATATATGATAAATAAACACACATCTTTGGTGGGTCCAATATTAAAATGCCAATCAAATATTAGCAAGAATTACATAATACTGCCATTAACGCTTTGATTTACGGTTCTGAAACATGGTGACTAACATATATATTTCTAGGAGCGTTCCGAAATTCATTATACATATGATATAAATTATTTTCACGCCATTGAGGTCATGAAAATAAATAAAATACATTTGAAAACATTTGATTATATTTGAATCTATGACAAATATTTAATGAAAAATTATTTTAACAATAGTAAGACGAATGCTTTATTTTCCCCAAGGCATATAGATACTCTTAAATATAGATATATAAATTACGAAGGTAGGATTGTATATGATTGAAATAAACTTAATTAATAAAATAGAAGTAATTGACATTTATATATATCTTTTAAGCAAAGCTTAATTTTAATATTAGAGCATTAAAACTGGGCCATGAAGCAAAAGAAATAATAATAATAATAATACGAAGAAGTTTGCGGTGCTGACATAATAACCTTAAATAACAAAGAGGAAAAGGTCATGCTTCTGGATGAAAAAACGAAATCTCACACCCCCTTCCTGGGTAGTGCTTAAAGAAAAGTGGATAGGCATGGTGTGGCCCAGACTTTTGCTGGTATAACCGATGCGAGAGATCTTTTATCTACGAAGTGAATATGCATAACGTGTGCCTAACTTACGGGATCACCGCCAGAGGCATTTGATATGGAATAAATGTGGTTCCAGATAGCTCAACTATCTATGGAACGAGAAGAAATCTATGGGTTCGAATTTATCGTAACCCCCAGATTAAGAAGCATATATATATAATCACGAAGATCGGCCAAATGTCAGAAACGCAGTAATGATGCATGTCTCTAACAACATTGAATAAATTTTACTGCTTTAAAATAAATGACCCTTGTTTGAATACTATAATACGCCATGCAATTATAATATATATATAGAGAGAATATTTCATTTAATAAAATATATGTTAAGATTTTACCTAGTAAAAGAAACATTAAGATTTACATTTCAAATTAATAAACTATATGTTAAGATTTGATTTAGTAAAAGAAACATTAAGATTTCCCCCATCCCTTCTTCTGCTAGTTAAAATAAATCAATCTCACCTTCGTTGATTTTACAATAACTGAAATATTTAAATACAAGATTTGAAATTTTAAGAGAATGGAAAATATAAGAAGACTGGCAGTTATAGAAAATAATTAATGGGTCACTCTTTCAGAATTGAATAAAAACAAAACATTTTAAAAGATTTCAAAGCGTTAATTAGCTTAAGTTTTGGATTTACACCGGTAGAAAATCCAGAGTTAAACAAATATATATATATTATATTATATTAAAACATAAATAGAATGTTGGCTCGAAAAACAATCTGGCGATTAACAGTACGTTATATTTTAAGAGGACGTTAATAAACTTGATTCATGAAGGCTTACTTAAAAAGAAGAAAGGATTTTTAGAAAATTCAATTTGTCAGATTGTTTTAGATTGACATATTAATAAGCAAGCAGATATATAAATCAAATAATAAATATATATAAATAAATGACCGCACCAAAATTAAAAAGAAGTTAAAGCATATGAGATAGGATTAAATTTATAGAAATTATTGAAAAGCAATTTACATATATATTTAAAACAAAAAAAGGCAAAGTTAAAGAATACATGAGAAAACTTGATAGTAGAATTCGAGATTAATTAGGCAAGCTAGATTTAGTTTCAATGGTGGCGGTTTGAAATAATTTACCTTGCAGTTTTAAGAGTTCAATTTAAAATATTGCAAGTTTTCCTGTGGCAGCAAGCTTCTATTAGCACACTGAAGTTCTTAGGTCGAGCTTTTCACTCTTGGGCAGCAGGATGGTATGGCCATGAAAGATGATGACCCCAAAAGGGTCGAGAAGTGATGGATTTACTGCTACATTATTTAAGTTTCAAGCGACGTGTAATACGTTTATACTCGAGTAGCTAATCTAATCTGTTCTCCAAAATTCAGTCATTTTATACTTTTTCTTTTATCAGTTTTTTTTGAAAGATGCAATTGTTAGATAATGTCCAAAATAAATTCAAATCTATTTCCAGATTAGAAATAGATTTGACAACATGTTTTCAACAAAAGAAAATCTTTAATCTACTTAATCCCATTTATTTTAAGTAAAACTTTAATTAAAAAATACCTCCCTTTAATTATTTTTGGACAATTAACAACAGTCACATCTTCCATATTGGATTTTATAAAAAATATATAGTTTAATAGAAAAACAAGCAATTTAAAAAGAAAAAGCTAAAAATGACATATAATAAATATTTAAAAACATCAATATTTTGTTAGTAAGTTTTGCTCCTATGTATATATTTGAGCCGCATCTATAATACTTTAATAAAAAAGAACTAATAATTAATAAAAAGAATTAATAATAATTTTCAAACATGTTATTGAAACATTAAATTTTATAATTTAGGCGCGCATCTCAAATATATACATGAAATATATATATACACGACAAAAGGAGCAGGATGGGAAATAGGGATTTAAACACAGGTTAGCAGGTAGTAATATGAAGCACAATCTTAAGCTAAGATTGACTGCTTCAATATATTCATTCTAATTTTATATGAATGAATAAAAAATATTAAATGATGAAATATTATAAGAAGTAAGAAAGTAATATATAAAATTAAATATCCACATAATAAAACGTATTTGTAGTTTGTTTACATATTTTTATTAAGGACTTTATTAATTAATTAATTAACTATTTATTGTTTAAAATGTCCTAGCAATATATAATTTGTTATAGGTACCTTTTTATATATTTTAATTTCTGAGTCTTCATATGTATATTTACTTACTACTTTGTTCTTGATTTTTGAATTTACTAATGCTGTGTAGTAATCATTCCCCTTTTAAATTTTTTTTATACAAACATAAAAATAATTTTAAAATCACATATAGTATGCATTTTATATTTTAAATTTTCTTAATGCAATAAAAGTACATAGAATATAAAATATATTTAACATTTAATAGAATAGAATATATATTAATTATACTTGTTGTATATAGAGCTTGCAAAATAAGCTATTAACAAGCTTTGTAAGCTCTATACATAACATTTGTAAATACAAGCTTATTAAATTAGGTCATGTGACATCTGACTTGATTTTTTTAAAAATCAATTATACTTTTATGAAAGTTTTTAATCTGTTGCAGGAGTATATTAAATATTAACTTAAGTTGTTAATGAAAACTTTTTTAATGTTAATTAATAAAGTTTTATTTCAATATACCTTATATATACTAATAATCTTCGAGCTAATGGGTGGCATAATACTCCCTCTCAATAAGAAACACAATAGAGTAGACATACTGTTTTTGACACTTTCATCATTTATTGATTGATTTTATTTCCAGCTGCCACTTTTGTCATGTTTAGACAATTTTGAATGAACTTAAAAGCTGAGTTTGTGGGGATTTTCTCTTATTTGCAAAATATATTGAAAAGAAAATTGCAAGTGATATGTAGCAATAAAAATAACCATTAGTGACTTGGTGTTAACCATGCTAATGTGAATATCCTATCTCATCAGATTGAGTCATAGGACAGTAAACATCATGCTCTCATATATGGATGCTAAACTGATATTCTGTGATTTGGATAGCATTAATTTGTCAGAAAAATTCAACAGATACAATTCTATTTAAAAACTATAAATTTTTCTCTTCTACCATTCTTAGTGATGTTAGAATTTTTTTTATTAGAACTAAACATGTCAAAAAAACATAAGCCACTCCCTTTTATTTTTACAATTTTTTTTTTATTTACTAATTTTGATGACCTACCAATACAGTACAATTTATCAATTCTTTGATAGGCAAACTCAACATTCAAGTAACTGAAGTTATCATGGTCATCTCATACTCCCCCATTCTTCCCAACATTTTCTGAACATATATTATTCAAGTTATGGGATTTATCATGAAACAAACCCATGGTCATTGATTTGGTAGGATATTCTTATCAATTAAACTGATGGTATTTTTGTAGCTTGTTGATGAACCTAGTAATAGAAATTTTGACTGCTTCATATGTTTGTGACATCATTTCATCTCTCTGATATCCAGTCCTTTCTTTAGATATCTGTTTTGAGGGTTCATACAAAGTGATGGTGAATGATGGACATCTCTCTATAATGCTTATCAGTCATGATATTGGAGCCATTAACAGTGTTTTGAATATTATGAGTTCTTTTTGAACTGCTCAATGACCTTTTTCAAATTATTTTATAATACCATGGTAGAGGTGATTCTCTTCTTTTCTCAACATTTATTACATTTACATAGAAATCATTTCTTCTATACTGAAACCTATATGATTTGAATCCTGCTTTATTTTCATTAGCAAACTTGCTGCTATCAAAGTCCTGAAATAGATCAGTCACTTGTTCAAAAGTCTTATAATCAGTACCAATTAACATTTATTCCACATAACTTGGAAACCTATGCTTCACTATTTGAATTATTTTATATACAGATAATGGATTAGTTGTTAAGGCTCTAAGTTTGGACACTTGCATTCTAAAAATGAGTTAACACCTCTTCTTGGTAAGTTTCACTTTAATAGCAATTAAATATTTATTGTTTAAATTCATGAAAGCAGCCATACTTATTAAATAGGGAATTCCATGAAGCTTGTGATCCCTCTTAGATTCCTCTGTCTTTGGATTGATACTACAGTACCATTCCATATTATTAAGATAATGTATAAGAACTTCATTAGCGTGACCAGAAAAATTTTTTTTTTTTAAAAAGGGGGTCTTGGATTTTAAATGCAGAATTATGTCCATTAGGCTCCATACATATTCTTGTGCTCTCATTTCTAGATTGAATATTATTTCTCTTTTAATATCAATATTATTTGATTGAACTCCATCAT